>VXBO01000965.1:476325-490989 GCA_013400135.1 Rhinoptilus africanus
AAAGGAGTTTTGGGCTTACAATGCTGCAGAAAAACATGTTTTCAAATTTAATCTGTCAGTAGTGAAAACAATGACTTAAAAAATAGGATGGAAAACTTTTATCCACTATTAGTCTACATCACTTAAAATTCACACACAATTTGCCTAATCGTGTTTATTTCTAGATACAGTTCCTTATAAATAGCTACAAGATATTGACATAATGATAATTAAGGTGTTAACTTTTGTAAATAAGTATGTTAGGGAATCACTTTAATACATTTATAATTGCCAAATTTTGTTTGAGGCTCTTTGTATGTATATTAGATTTAAGAACTCATACAAAGAGATATGATTCTGAAGTACTCAAATGGTTCAATGCTATGTCTGTGTACCCGTACGTATGTATACNNNCTGTGTACCCGTACGTATGTATACATATATATATATGTATGCATATAGATGTGTAGATGAAGATCTGCTTCCTCTGAGACTAGAGGCGTTTCTTTTCCTTTAAGCATGGAATCTGGAATTTAAACTTGTATTTGTCATCTTGGAAGATGAAAATATGCTGCAGCATGCAGGTGGAACGTGCACATACTCTGGCGCATATGGAAACAAATGGCTATACTTGTAATACAGCTTTGTGCCTATTCTTTCTTTGCTGTCCTATGCTTTTTTACTCTTTCAGTTACAAACAATGTTTCCTTGCTGAATGAAAAATTAATGAATATACTGGACCAAATTATGTTTTAACTTACTGTTTTATACATGTAGTGGTAATCATAGTGAACCTTGATTTCCTTAATGTCTCTCAATTTGACTGTCTATATATGGACAGTACATTTTGGAGCGGTTTATTAAAGACTTATTTATGAGTAACAGAAGTTGTATTGCTAATATTAGTTCTATTTTATAGATGACCATTAATATATTTTCAGAATTACTGCTTTCTTTCAGAAACCTGTTCAAATTCATTTCCTCTTTTTTCATTATGAAAATAAAAAAAAAAAACCACACCCAAACTTGTCCAAGGAGAAGGAAGACAATTTTTAGTCTTAAGTTTGCTGAAAAAATTCAATCCAAGTCATAGTAAGAGGAGGCTGGAATTAACCTAAGGAACAAAGGCTGCAGTCTTATGTGATATCAGAGGACTGCTTGAATACATTCTGGGTACTGATCTCACCTCACCTTCAATTTTTGGAAAAATGTATTCCAGGAACAACCCCAAAACTCATTTCTGAGTAATCCCTCTCACTCAGCTTCTCTCTAACACCACTAGTATGGCCATATTTATGCCCACTGTTCAAATCTTATACTGTTTCCTACTTTGTTTTTTTAAGGCTATTAATTTGGCAATGTCATATGATAACGGGTTAAATGCCTGATGGAATTCCAGGTGTATTAGAAACACATTTCTTTTTATTTACACTTTGAGACAAATTGACCATTCCATGTGCTGCTAGAAACATTAATAAAATCATGTGCATTTATTTCTTTTCCTGTTGACCATTACAATTCTAATTATTAGCAAAGTTTTAACTTTGGAAGTCAGACCTAGGCTTGAGTTGCGTTTGGTTGAATTTCTTTCCCGTTTCGAAAATGGGTGCAATACTTTGTAATGTCTGTTTGGAAAGTGCAATCCCCAGCTTGACAGATTAATAAAATCTATGATTATCAAAGTTATTTCAGCTCTGGACCAGAGACTGTATGGTTCATCATGGGATGTAGAGTATTATGTATTCTTTGGATTCTCCTTACCGTGATCCCTCTGTACACCATTATTCTTATTGAAAACAGGCCAGACATAATTTTTGGCTCCATATAGGTCACTTTTGTACCAGTCCTATCCTAAATTCAAAGTTGTCCTGCATTGCAGTCATTTTGTGTTGAACTATATTTTGTTACATTTCTACAACGTTGAATTTGCTTGACCATTAGAGATTCTAAAAATGTTCCTTATCAGCAAGTGTTTTCATGTTTTCTTTGTAGACTTTTTCCTCAGTCATTATATTCTTTAAAACAGAAAAACATGAAGATCTGGACACAATTTTTAAGAATTGAAGACTGGTGATACCTCCCAACCAGTACTACTTGACCCTGCTTTGAGCAGGGGTTCAAACGAGATGGTTGGGAGTGAAAGTCTGTCTGTGCTTTCAACACTGGCCATCCTTAAGCTAACTTGCAAATAGTGCTCTTCCTCAAAATGGTCACAGACACATTGCTTTCTTGTTTTCAACTATGAGCCTTAGCATTTCTATACTGCGAAAAATTAATTTTGACAAGTCCAGAACAGATTTTTTGTGATTCATATTCAGAGAGAAAACAAAAATAATCAGTCTTCTCTCTTTTCATATTAGCTCTGTTTTGCCAGTGAAAACAGATTTAGCTTTTTGATTGGACTATTTCCGAGATGCACTGAACAAGTAATATAATATTCTCAAATTTACAAGCAGCTTTTAAACCTAGATTAAGATATTTAAAGAGAAAGAATTTGTAGAGTTAGCAAAATGATGGGAAAACTCAGTTGAGAACCGTCCCCATTTTCATTTAGTATAATTAGAGAAAAGAAAGCTAAAATAAATGCAAAGATGGTAACTTTTGTGTTATGTGTATGTAATATTTCTGATCATGGAACATGTGATTAGGGTGGGCACGGAGGGAGCATTATTATTTAGTGGCATGAACTGTAGTGAAAACTAGAAGGATCCTGGATTCTGGATCCCTTAGGGAAGAAAGAATTGTAATGTATTGTTTTGCACAAGTGATGCTGAGGTGTCCTAGAGAGAGAATTGCATAGGTGGCCAAGGACTTAATTTTCTTTTGGTTTGGGAACTTTTCACCAAAACAAAGGGCTTAAAAAAAATTGTATCTGCCAATGTAAAGCTCAGCTAGTTACTTGAGATCTGTGTTTCGTTTCCCTTGTCTGCTTTTTCAGCAGAGTGAGCAGAGAAAATTAGTGCTTTTATTTAACCTAATACAGTTTAACATTTTTCTGCATAATTACACAGACTTTCCAGAAAGTAGTAGATAGCCTCTTGAGTAGAATGAAGTTCACTCACTGCCTTATCTTAACACTTTAAAGTGTTACAACTTTTCTAATTTGAAATGCTTTGAGGACTGCAGTAGGTGGAAAGTGATTTTATCAAGTAAGCCATCTCAGTGGTTGAATTATTTAGAGATCTGAGATATGACCTCAGTGCTACAATAAGTGGTACAATAAACGGTCACTTAAATTTTTACAACTGATAAAAGCATATAGCTATGCCTCCTGTATTTTTTTTTGAACGGAACATGAGAACTTGTAGTATTTGCAAAGTCACTTCTCCAGTACATTAGGCCCAGATTTGCATTGGAAAATTTTGTGATAATTAATTAACAAGTAGCTTTCATTACTGATCCAATTTACTCTCCACTTTGGTTTCCCCAGTTTGTGGTGAGAAAGATGGTCTTTTTGGCAGCCTAAAGGAATAATAATAATGTGGAAATTCAGGGGCATGCTTTTGTTTTTCATAAATATCAACGGGATTGCCCAAAAGAGGAGTGAGAGAGCTGAAGTACAATAAGGCTTAGAAAACAAATCTTCCATTCAGCTGTAGCAAAATCAGCTGCATGATAATAGGTGTAGACAAGGAATTTGGTACTTGTTTTGATATGTGAACAGTGAGCAATAGGTAGGTTACGGAAAAGCCAAACAGAAGAAGGAAGTCATGAGCAGAACTTCCAAAATCGACTGAGCACTTGTCTTTTGATTTAATCTGATTTTCAGTCTAACTCTTAACTACTAGTGTAGTCCTTCATGGTTTACGTGGCTGGCAGACCTTAAAGTGCAAATCAGTGCACACAAGATCAGGAAATCACATTGCCAAAGTTCTCTTGCGAAGTTTTAACGCGGTATTGAAATATGTAGATTATGTACATAAACCAAGATGAAAAGATTCAATATTTAACTGTCTTGTGAAACTTCATGTTCTGATGTAGGGTCTATTTAAGTAGAAAGGTGATTTCATCCTTTTGTTAACAAAACAAAATTTTAAAGGATTGTTTTTGTTGTCAAGTTACTTTCACACCATTTAGTATTGTAATATTCTGCTAGGAATAAAGGTGATTCAAAATATTACTGTGCTTGGTATTACTAGTATGGTATCTGGAAGATGCATTTCTTTAAGCTTCTACAAAGATACTCTTTAGGAATATTGTCTTTAATGCCACATACTGTTTTTAAAAATAGAATTATAATGTATTTCTTACACCTGTCTACCAAATGTCTGTCTTATGAGCCTGGTTTTACATGCATAGTGTCTCCCGTGTTGTATTTCTTTAGTCACTGGTGGGCAATGATAACAGAACAAATATTATTGTCTTAGGGAACTGATCCTCGTTTTCTTCTCTGAGTCTTAGTGGTGGAAAAAGCCAGAATAAAAACACTGTGTGCTTAAAGCAAAGCTCCAAATCTGTCTGAAGGTTACATTTATTTTTTGTCAGCTTGCATTAATATAATTTTAGTCATTTTCAGTAATGAATGTGTGATTAAAGGTTATCCATATAGCTAAATAGCTGTTATTGCCATGTGCCATTTTAGTTACCTCGATAATTTGTCAACTCTGTATACAAACAGACAGTTTACAAATAAGAATTTTTCACTCCCATAGTTAAAATCATAAATCAGTAGCAATTGTTCAGGAGTTGATCCAGCTGCTTTTCACCCACTTAATAGACCAAATTACCTTTATATTAATCCAACATTTTAGGTTAGAAATTAATTCTCTGCTTCCTTTACGTTCATCCATTGAAATATGTCATGGTTTAACCCCAGCTGGCAACTAGAACCACGCAGCCACTCACTACCCCCAGTTTGGATGGGGGGGAGAATCAGAAAAGTGAGAAAACTTGTGGGTTGAGATAAAGACAATTTAATAGTAGAGCAAAAGCCGTGCACACAAGCAAAGCAAAACAGGGAATTAATTCACTGCTTCCCATGGGCAGGCAGGTGTTCAGCCACCTCCAGGAAAGCAGGGCTCCATCGCGCATAGCAGTTATTTGGGAAGACAAACACCATCGCTCCAAACATCCCCCATTTCCTTCTTCTTCCCCCAGCTTTATCTACTGGGCATGACAGATATGGTATGGAATATTTCTTTGGTCAGTAGGGATCAGTTGTCCCAGCTGTGTCCCCTCCCACCGTCTTGTGCACTCCCAGTCTACTCGCTGGTGGGGTGGTGTGAGGAGCAGAAAAGTCTTTGAGAGCTTAGCAACAACTAAACACACCAGTGCGCTATCAGAAGTATTTCTCATCCCAAATCCAAAACATAGCACTATACCAGCTGCTAATGAAAAACTTAACTCTGTCCCAACCAAAACTAAAACAAAATGTAGATTTGAGACTCACCATTTCTTGCATACATGGTTCTTGGTGCTGCCTGCTTCTGGAACCACTGAGTTTCTCCGTTGCTCAGTGTTTCTGGTAGTATGAGGTATTAATTTATCCATTTGTGTGTATAGTACTTCATGTAACAATCCCCAAATTGGCAGCATCACAGATTAAGATTATTTCAAATACAGAACTGGAGGGACCATCCTGGGATGAAGTACAGTTCCTCAAAGCTGAAACTAACATCAGCTCTTTCTAATAAACTTACCAAACTGACTTCTGAAAGCAGGTAGTGGTTTTGCCACCTCAACTCAAATTGGATGGGGATGGCTGCTCGCACGACATTTTAGTACCTTTTTTAAATTTCCAGCAAAAATTTCCGTGACCGGATTGGACCAGTTTGTTCTTGCCCCACTTATATGCTTCCTTTGATTATTTCTTTTTCTCCTGTCATTTCGCCTTGCTACATTGTAAAAGTCAGTTGTGCTCCTTTCTCAGACTTCAGTTGTCTCATCTGAGCTCACCAAACTCTATCTTTTATCAGTTTTTATTTTCTCTCTTAAAAAATTAGAAATAACTAAACAAATTCTGAACAGCAGAATACTGAAGGGAGTCTTCTGCCTTGGTACAACGTTATGTCCAGGACAGTATTTTGAAGCTTTGAAGTGGGGACTGGACCAAATGTTGCCCAGAGGTCATTCCAGCATAAATTATTCTATGATTATTCCTCTTTCATCTCAACAAGAAAGGATTTGTTCAACACATGTGTTAAACTTGTCTTCTTTAATGTACACCCCAAATTGTTTATTTAGTCTTCCCTTAAAAAGGATCAACAAAATCTTTCCTGCTCCCTGCATAATCTTCTGTTTCATGGCAATGTTTCATGTCTGTATATCTGATGGAGGATACAGAAATAAAAGATAACATGTAAGGTAGAGGTCACTACTGTGAAGGCTGTTCAATGTCAAAATTCAGACCATATATTAACATTAAGAATATTCTTTGTTAGTCACAGGGGACTCCCTGCCACTATGTTGGCACCGTAGAAGTTTGCTCCTGGCCCATGCAGCTAATAACGGGCATAAACTATGGCAAAGAGAACAGCAAAGTGACCAGCAAGCAAAAGAAGTGTCCTGGCTCTTTGCTTTGTTCTGTAGGAGGGGAGAGGGAATGGAAAGGAAAGGAGAGAGTTTTTTATATGGAAAGAAGTGAAAGGGAAGAGCCTTGAAGGGGTCGGTTTCTTGGAAGGAGCCGAGTGAAGCTATTGCGAAGAGGCTGCAGGGGAGAGGAACTGGGAAGGGCCGCGATGCGCGATTTCACACAGTGACAGACTATGTGCGTGCGTGGTGGGAGTTTTCTGGGTAGAATGTACTTTCTTCAAGGTAGAGGCCGTCTGGCTCCTGTCTGCATCATTTCCCTAAGGAAGTGCTGAACTCAAAATGAATCATCCCTCAAAACCTAGAGAAAATAATTTTCTTAATACTTATCAAGGACAACACAGAACAAATAGAGTAGCTGAAATAGTCATATAAAAGTGTGGTCGTACTTAAAATAATTCACCTAAAACAATGGTCAGCATGAAGCTCCTAACGTGCATGTTAACAGTTAAGTCTTGTGCAGAAGGGGTATCCATGTCCACTTTGTCTGTAATGACAAGATGAGGAACTTCATGTTACTAGTGGGGTTCTACCTTCTAGCAGTTGGCTATCCCAGGAGGAAATACTGCAGTATCCTCCTGTACAGGAGTGGATTCCTTAAAGGGTTTGTATATATATATTGCACCGTATTTCTTCAGAAGTGAATTTTCTGGTACTGAAGTCCAGATCCAAAAAGGTGCTGAAAAAGTGTGTTGCAATGCTTATTTTTAGGTGACTGTCTCCGTGCATCCAGGATTTGGGTTAAATTTCTATAATGCTCATAGAGAACTATATACTGCAGATGAGAATCAGTCTCGATTCACTGAATGTTACCTGATGTCAAAACATTGGGCAGGATGTTTAAGGTACGAAATCCAGTCTCACCTCTGGATCTTCAGTACCTTCTGCTCCACTGGGAAACTGTCTTTCCTCCTGTGGGTATTGCTGTCTTGCTCCCTTTCCCTGAAGCCATCTTTCAAAACTTCATGCGAAAAACCAAAATCACTTAATGCAGGAAACATAGAGAACAGTCTGATGGTTACATTCAACTTAGGTATTGGTTTGATTTCGCACAGGTGAATGTGCACGAGTGCTTTTAATATCTGAACTATTGGGGTAAGAGAGAGGAGGGAAAGAAGAAACTAGACCCCATTTTATCTTTCAGGGCATTGTTTTGTTTGGATTTTTTTAAAGCATGGCAACCATTACCAGAGTTAGTGTGCAATGCTGTCTGTTAGGCATACTTGAAGAATGTAGCTTTATGGGTACTGATTGCCTGCATTGTGATTTAGGCAGCAAACTGCTCAGTTGCTTCAAGGCAGAGATGATTCTACTTCTCCACTGTTTCTGTTCTCTAATTCACAATTTCTGATTTATTTCTTGAGCACTTAAATCTGTCCTAAATATTATTTTAGATACTTGTTTGGTTTGGATCAGATCCAGATATCACTACTGAGGCTGAAGAAATAGAATTGTACACTACTATCTAAACTGATATGCTGTGGAAAGGCGGTAAAATTTAAATGTGCTCCTGTTGAAGTAGTTTGGTTTTGGAAGTGAGCTCCTTTCCCAAATAAAAATAGGTTTGAAGCAAACGGAAAGAACTAACATTATTACCTTAGCAGAAATCCAGCCCTGAGCCAATTCCTTCTCTCTGAAAACCATCATCATTTCTCTTAATTGATTAATAAAGGGAAATTGTGTGATGAAGTGATTTTATTTGATTTTAGCTTCTCTAAATAAGAACATAAGAATGATTTTATTGATTCAGAGTTAGGGTCTATCTAGCCCAGTATCCTATCTGGAACACGTAGCGGCAGAAATGGACACCTATGAAGGGTGAGAATAGGTCAGTCATATAATATGTGTTTCCCTAATGCTGTAATTGCTTCCAAGTTTAAAGTTAAATAAAACATAACAAGTATTTGCATGTGTTGCCCTGCAAATTCTTTTTCTTGGAATAGTAGAGCTTCACAGACTTCCACCATCAAAGGAATCTCTGTCTTCACTGTAACTATCTGCAGCACTGAAACCAAAGGAAGCTGTCTGGTATTGCAAGCTAAGTAGCAAGCGTTTTGTTTCTATGTGGCTAAGCTCAATCAAAACTTCATTAAATGTTTTCGGGGGGGTCAGTATGTGCGAAACAAATTCAGCAATTTACAAGTAAAAAAAATAATATTACTAGAATTGATACTCTTGTTGACCATTTCAGGAGTGATGGTGAAAAACTAGGGGGAAATAGAGTTTATTCCGCTCTCTCCATTAAATAGCAGCCTTTGCAAGCACCCCAGCAGAGCGCTGTGTGCAATTCAAGAGTGCTGCTGCTGGTCTTCTCTGCGTGCTTGGTGCTCACATAGTGCTCTTAGCTGTGTAGCACGTTGAACTTTAAGTCACATTTAAATAAGAAGAAACAGAACAGTCACTACTGAGCACAATCAGTACAGGAAAAGTGGATATAAATAGGACTGGAACCGTTTAAAAGTTGCTTTTAATGGAAAATTATGTCTCCAAATTTCTGCAAGTGCTAAATGCGGAGGAAAGCATTGATTTTGGGACCTTTTGGAAAATTTGGCTGTGAATATTTCCATGCATCATTGAAGAGAAGTACAAAACATTCATAGCACAGCCACAAAGTTCTGGCATTGATTTTGTAAAACCTAGGGAATAACAATTATTTTTCTGAGAAAAAAACCAGACACTTCTCTTTCTCTGTAGGAACATGTAGCAAGGCCTTTCTAATAAAGATGGGAATTAACCACCTGAATGGTTTTCTGGCATCTACAGCTAAGAAGAAGTTTTTAATCATTTTAAAAGCCAGTTTGAAATTGTCAAGGTACAAAAGAGTAGCTGTCAGTAAAATATGTGTGGATTTGTGGGGCGTATTGTTTCTTTATTTTGTTTTTTGTTTTTTTTTTTTACATTTTCCGGATCATTGTAGGGGATTGGATTAGGTTTGTTGGAACATCAAAAGGACTTCTTGGTATGGCAGCCAAGTTGATAATACAGCTGACTAATAGAGTGCAATTAAACATTTGTCAGAGATTATTGTGTCACATCTATAGAGGTGACTACTGAAGTCAGAGATTTTGATGTAATTTTAACTTGGGCAACAAAAAAATTTGCACTTGGAGGTTGATTTTTTCTATGGTAATTTCATGATGGCTTGGTAATTCTTCACAGGCTTATTTAATGTAAAATTTATTCTTAGGTCTTTTATTATTTTCCAGATATTTGATACCAAAGTTTATTTACTATTTTGCAGATAACCTGAAGTGCATTGCTGATTTAAAATCTGCTTCTCCTTTGCTTTAGATGGAATATTAGTTTCTCAGCCTCCTTTTTGTGAAATGCTTGTGAATCTTTTTTCTTCGACCTTCCACAGCCAGAATAGCAATTCCTGTAATTATACACACCAATGTTTGTGTGGCTCCATTGCAGAAATAATTGGAAAGATCATGTGCTGATACAACTCCTTGTAAAAATGATTTCATAGCTGTTGTATAATAGTGTTAGTTATAATTTCCTGAATTGTTTTAGAAAACAATAAAAAGAAGTGTTTTTGTGTAGCATATAGGTATAGCTCTTTCTCCAAAAATGGGTGACAACTGTAAACTGAATGACTGCACACAAAGAAGAGGCACGCAGACACTTTTTGGATAATTGAAGGAATGAAAAAGTGTGGACTTGCTCTGGCAGCCTGTGTGTAGGCTCTGTGAGAAATTAAGAGGTGTGCCAGAAAGAGTGACCGAAAGAAGACCTACACCCCTTCCCAGCAAGAACTGAGTTTCTTTGCTATGGTGTTCTTCCGAAGAGCAGTAGGGGACAAGACTTGAATAACCAAACCATATGGCCTGATGTGCATGTGCACTGATAAATACTGGTGCACAGGATAAGAAAAACAAATTTCTGCAGGCTGCGTAATAAATACCTGGATGGAAGTATGCTGGAAGAATGCTGGAAGAAGTGTGTACTGGATGATGAGAAGCTATCGAGGCATTCATCTGAAGGGAGTCAGATCTGACATTAGCCAATGTAATGTCTAAAACTAAACCCAAGCGATGCGGCAAGTACCGCTGTGACCAGGTAGTGTGCAAAATGTGTGTGTTGGGGTGGGGGGTTGATCTAAGTTGCCTTTGCCCCACCATTGTCACTGCTACCGTGGCCATGGGCACACTCACAGGTTCGAGGAGTTTAGGTGAGTCCAAGGTGCTCTTGCTGCTCCCTGGCACCTGCTTCGAAAGAAAATCCTTTTTTGGATTTGGATGGGTGTTTGTACAGGCCCTATGGCAGTGATGTCTGAGGATGTCTCAGGCAGTTTTTCTCACGCGAATGCACTCAACAGTCTTCCCTGCATCTGGGTTACCTCCCGTGAGGCTGCTGGTTACTGTTACAGAAACATGGCTAGTGAGCACAGTCCAGGAAAGCAGTATTTTGGTGTCACCTTGAGGGTTCACTTGTACGCCACCAAAACTGCCCATAAATTGTGGGGAGAGGTGTTTGGTGGTCATACATAACTCAGCTTCTTCTGCTGGTGCTGGCTGTTGCGGGGCAGTTCGGTCGTCGCCGCAGAGCCCTCTTGTCATGCTGGGTTCCGATCAAGTTTGTCTTGAAGAAGACACCCACTTCTTCTTTAGCTTAACTTGAGTTACAGGAAAAAATAATGAAGGCTCCCAAAGGCATGATTTGCTACTTGTTTATAGACATACTGTAGCTCAGACTGGGATTTTACTATCCCTGCCTGACGAGGGGTAAAAAAAAAGGGATGTAAATATAGATTGCTGGTAATGGTTGGACATCCTTCGCTGACCATAGAAACTTGGCATTTTTGCAACGCTTTGTGCTTCTGATCTTTACTGTGCAGAGACAGGTAGAGCTCCCTCAGTGCTCCACTCGTGTGCTGTTCCCCAAAACGAGCTCCCTGCAGCGCGCCATGCTCATTTGGCTTTCACCCTCCTGGCATGCAAGGTCATGCATAAAAGGTTCCTCGCTATTTTGGCACTTCTATTATATGCCTGCAGAAGTGGGAACACGTGAGTTCAGCTGGAATCAAGGTGACCACTCTGTGGATATTTACTTCGCTCATTCTTGCCTAGGGAGGAACAGTTTTCACTGGAATATTTCCTTGCACAGGTGGTTTTTAAAGGTACGGTTTTAGGGACAGTGTAGTGCATCCTTACAGAAGACCATATTCATTAGCTTCAAGATGAACATCCAGAAATAAGCATATGACAATATCTGTCTTTTTTCGGTTTGGTTGGAGGTTTTGCTTTTTCATTTGTTTGTTTGTTAACGTTACCTTCTCATTCTTGAGTTATTCTGCTTCCCTGGGATTTTCCTTCAATAAATCCTGTTTTCCAAAGGCAAGATAAGTATAGAAGAATCAAAGTTTTGTATAGTTGAATGGTGACACAGGATTATATCACTCAAATAGAATTAAGTAGAACAGTTGTCTTATTTGTACTAGAATATTTGAAATAGATATAAGAGGCAATGACTACCAATAATGAGAGAATACAGCAAATAAATGATAATAATTCTTCTGGTTTTGGGCTAAGGGAGTAATTATTATACCTGCCTGAGTTCTCAGTTCATTAATATTTTATGCTACTATTTTCTAATACCATACTAATGTAATTCTGGTTAAAGTCTCCCTTCTCAAACTCTAAGTTTGGTGCAGGTTTCCATAGTTCAGAACTTCTCAATAAAGTATTTTATTGCTCAGCTTCCTCAGTCAAAGTTGGTAGAGTTTGCAAACATATAATGAGGTCTAGGAGTTTGCAAAAAAGTGGTTGATAATGAATATAAAACCTATTCTTTAGAAAAAATATAAAGCAGAAAGCTTTATTTTGCTGAACATGATGAAAAATTAATTAGGGAGAATACTTCTGTTAATTTCTTTTTTTGCCTTTTCATGTATTTGATGGGAGTGCACAGTCAGTTGGACTGATCTCTTGTGAAGCTGGAAAACACCTAAAAGAAAAGCACCCCAAAAAAAGAGTACTTTTATTCACTCAAGCAGATTTGGCATACTTGTGTGACAGCAGAAAGGCTCCCTGCACAGACATGTCTGGTTGCTTCAGTCAGGAATCCTTGTCAGGCCAAGAACAGGAAAAGCTCATTTTAAAAAAAAATGTTTAAAATGAAAAAAGAATGAAACAGCAGGGTATCTAAATTTAAAATATGTCAAATTCTAATAAGATTTTCCTAGGGAAACCCTTTACATGTTTGTCTGCAAGATTGAGGCATCAGTTTATTGATATCCTTGTGAACCAAGTGCACTTTTAATATAGAATCACAGAAACGTAGAATAATTTAGGTTGGAAAAGACCTTTAAGATCATCAAGTCTAACCATTAACCTAAACTGCCAAGTCCACCACTAAACCATGTCCCTAAATGCCACATCTGCACGTTCTTTTAATAGCTCCAGGGACGGTGACTCAACCAGTTCCCTGGGCAGCCTGTTCCATATGTTAAATAAGGAGGTAGCATTAGGATAAGAATTTTGACGGTCAGTCTGTTACCTTTACTATAAAAGTTACAGTATTTATTAAAAGACCATTACAGTAGTTGTGAGGAGAGGCCTGGCTAAAACTGGAATAGCCAAAATACATCATAAAATTATTGCAATCCTTTTTTTAGACCTTCCCACTGAAGATCTCGTAAGGCAAAATGTTAAAATGTTTCTGTGGAAATCAGACTAGTGATATTAGGAATCGCTACTAAGCAGCCACTAGTGATTCATTTAATACTATCTGTACAATGCCAGTAATGAACTTCTACATTTTAGACGATTTTACTGCTTAAAAAGGCTAAGCTGGAATTCCTGGAACTGATAATTCACTCTTTATGCACAGACTTGATTTTCTTTTCTCACGGATTTGGATGAGGTGGCACAGTCTTCGGTGTGCTCTTGCCAGCAGCATTCAGTAATTCATTCTGCCAGCAGGAATGCCACCTGAAACATGGAAATTTTTTTTCTGTCTTTTGAGGTGGTATCTATCACATAGAAATCTGGATAGCGGAAGAGGGACTGTATAGTGGAAAGTAATATATTGCTTATTAGGGATGACACTAATGCCAGAAAGGAATGTCGCTCTCAAGTCCCAGTGTGTCAGCTGAAGCTGCAGTTGTTTTAATGATTTTCAAAATCAGGCAAAAGGATTTTCAAATAGGAAGAAGTAATATTTCAAAAAGAGCCACTGTCCCTAGTCACCACCCAATAGGGCTTCATTTGAAAAGGTCATTTCAATTAAAGTAATTTCTTCCAGTTTAGCTTTTTGCCATTATTATTTGCCAGACGATTCTTGCTATGTTTATCTTAAATATTATTAACGTCAGTAGACTTGAATGCAAGCATTTTACTTGAGTGTCTCATCAAAGGGCTAGTTTCCTAATCTATGCAATCTCACTACAGGGAGTCAATATAAACCACAGATGGTAGCTATTTGGAAATTGATGGACGCGTATAGATTTAAATTTGTCAGCTTAACACTTCTGATGCCAGCTAGAGAGTAAAAGTTGTCCTTTTAGAACTACTTATTTAAATTAGGCAATTATCCTTTCTTTAACACTATTAAATCTGATAAATAATTAACTCAAGTTCTTTTCCTGTAAAAAGAAACCTCCAAAAAGATGCATTTAATTTCATTTACATTATTCTTCTTCAGAACATAGATACTGCATTCTTCAGAACATAGATTGGCTGCATTAGAAAGGGTGTGGTGAGTCGGTCAAGAGAGGTTCTCCTCCCCCTCTATTCTGCATTGGTGAGGCCACATCTGGAGTATTGTGTCCAGTTCTGCGCCCCTCAGTTCAAGAAGGACAGGGAACTGCTTGAAAGAGTCCAGCGCAGAGCCACAAAGATGATGAAGGGAGTGGAACATCTCCCTTATGAGGAAAGGCTGAGGGAGCTGGGTCTCTTTAGTCTGGAGAAAAGGAGACTGAGGGGTGACCTCATCAATGTCTTCAAATACCTAAAGGGGGAGTGTCAGGAAGATGGAGAGAAGTTGTTTTCAGTGATGACCAGTGATAGGACAAGGAGTAATGGATGCAAATTGGAGCATAGGAGATTCAAGAGGAATATCAGGAAGAATTTTTTTACTGCGAGAGTGACAGAGCACTGGAACAGGCTGCCCAGAGAGGTTGTGGAGTCTCCTTCACTGGAGACATTCAAAACC
>VXBO01000965.1:491206-526502 GCA_013400135.1 Rhinoptilus africanus
TCACATGTTGTCTCTGGCGCTCCTTCCTCCTCAGGGGGGAGGACTCTTCATGCTCTTACCTTGCTGCAGCGTGGGGTCCCTCCTATGGGAGGACAGTTCTCCATGAACTTCTCCAACATGAGTCCTTCCCGTGGGCTGCAGTTCTTCATGAACTGCTCCAGCATGGGTCCTTCCATAGTGTGCAGTCCTTCAGGAACAGATGCTCCAGCGTAGGTCCCCCATGGGATCACAAGTCCTGCCAGCAAACCTGCTGCAGTGTGGGCTCCTCTCTTCTCCACAAGTCCTACCAGGAGCCTGCTTCAGCACAGGCTTCTCCCACAGGGTTACAGCCTCCTTCGGGCATCTGACTGCTCTGGCATGGGGTCCTCCACAATCTACAGGTGGATATCTGCTCCACCATGGACCTCTGTGGGCTGCAGGGAGACAGCCTGCCTCACCATGGGCTTCAACACAGGCTGCAGGGTGTTCTCTGTTCTGGTGCCTGGAGCACCTCCTCCACCTCCTTCTTCACTCACCTTGCTGTCTGCAGAGTTCTTGCTCTCACATCTTCTCACTGTCTCTGGCTGCTGTTGCTCAGTTGTTTCCCCCCCCTTCTTAAATATGTTATCCCAGAGGCACTACCACTGTCACTGATGGGCTCAGCCTTAGACAGTAGTGGGTCCATCTCGGAGCCAGATGGCATTGGCTGTATCGGACATGGGGGAAGCTTCTAGCAATTTCTCACAGAAGCCACCTTGTATCCCCCTGCTATGGAAAACCTGCCATGCAAACCCAATACATTCCACCCCTCACCTCTGTGAATTACTTATTTAAGAGTTATCATAAGAATCCACATTCATCACACAATCTTCACAAACTTCACTCACATCAACAAAAAACATTCCCCACACCAAAATCAAAATAACTTCATCACAATGAAGTCATGAAGAAAATGACTAAATGGAAGTGGGCAATTTACACACAATCTTTGCCACAGTGACAACAGGAATTCCCCACGATCATTCCACTTGTCACTTTCTTGCTGTGTTCAGTCCATGGTTTGCCCGTTAGGTCTCCCAGTTGCTAGCCTTATCTCAAATTCCTCATGCCCTACGTTGGGTGCTAAGAAGGACTGTGGTGGGTTGACCTTTACTAGATGCCAGGTGCCCACCAAGCCCCTCTGTCACTCCCCTCCTCAGGAGGACAGGGGTGGGGGGAGAAAATAGGATGGGAAAAAACCCTCCTGGGTCAAGTTAAGGGCAGTTCAATCAAGCAAAAGCAAAGGCTACGCACAGAAACAAGGGAAAACAAAAGATTTATTGTCTACCTCCCATCAACAGGTGATGTCCAGCCACTTCCCAGGAAGCAGGGCTTCAGTGGATGTAGCAGTTGCTCTGGAAGACAAATGTCATAATAACAAATGCCCCCCCTTTCTCTTAGCTTTTATTGCCTAGCAGACAACATATGGTATGGAATATTCCTTTGGTCAGTTTGGCTCAGATGTTCTGGCTATGTCCCCTCTCAAAGTCTTGCCCACCCCCATCCTATTGGTGAGGGGGCGATGTTGGAGAGGCAGCCTTGATGCTGTGGGAGCACAGCTGAGCAGCAGCCAAAACACTGGTGCGTTACCAACACCTTTCCAGCTATCAGTGCAAAGCCCAGCACAGGGGAATATTAACTCCACCTCAGCCAGACCCAATACAAACTTCAATCCTTTTTGTAATTTTGGCATGTGAGAAAGACCTATATAGAAGCATAAACAGACAATGCCTTGGGGGAAAGTGTACTCATTGCCTAATTGAATAAATCGTTCGTTTTGTCGTTCATTTGAATATATCGTTCATTTAATAGAAAAAACACTACCTAACCCATCCTCTAGTGTGCCTGCTTATTATCTTAAAATTAAGACCTTCCATTGCTTAAGTGCTTGTACATGGAAGCACAAACACATCTAAATTTACTCTCTTGTGTAGGCCAATTGAATTAACTTAGCTGCACATTTGAATAATATAAAAATGCACATAATGATCAGTAGAACCAGGAATCATACTCCTAATTTGTCTTAGGTATCCCATGTAACTATTCACTTGACAAAGCCATTTATAACTTTCTTTATAAAAATGGAAAATCAGACAAATAAAAGGATACAAAAAAGTTGCAAACTGGTAACATTTTTGCTTTCAAATAGTGTAATTCGTGTATCAAGACTAAGAGGGCAGTTTCTATATGTATGCTTTAAATTACTTAATTAAGAAGTGAAGATACTTCCTCCCCGATGAATGAATGCTGTTCAAGTCACTTATTAAAAAAAAAAAACAACTTGCTATATTTTAATTCTGTTATTTATTCTTAAGTCTATTCCCTTATTCTTAAATCAGTTCCTTCAGAATAGATTTGGATCTGGATATTGATGGCACACTACTGAATCATTTCATAAAAAACTAAGCCACTTTTTTTTTGGTTTTTTTCAGTTCAACAGAAGAGCAGTTTCACTGGCAAACACAAGGTAATGTACTTCTCTACATATATATATATTATATATATTCTCTCCCAAAATGATCATATTTGCTAAGTAAGATGGAGGGGTAAACAATTTTTATTTATGCAGTATTTTTTTTGTTGTTACTAGTATGTGAAAAAGCTACTTAAAAACTGGCAAAATTTGGCATTAATTGTTAAGGCTGACAAAAAGAACACCAAGACTAACACAGAGTTTTGAGAGGGGGCATTGCTAAACGTTTCTCTACCTTTTTAAAGATCAGACGTGAACTTTCTCATTTTGCTTTTATTAATCCAAGGCCACGCTTTCAGAGGATGGAATGATTTTCAATATGGCCAGCCTCCTCTGAATATGTGATCTTGGTGTGTTCTCCCTACCTTCATCAACTGTGAAAGCTTAGTCACATGTAACTGGTTGTACTTTTTGCCTTTCTTTTACATTTTTATGTTGTTAATTTTATTACAGATGGTCAGAAGGATATAGAAGATGAGCTCACCACTGGTCTGGAGCTGGTGGACTCCTGTATTAGATCGCTGCAGGAATCAGGGATACTCGATCCACAGGACTATTCAGCCAGTGAAAGTAAGTTGCTAGAAATGTGTTTTCTGCAAGCCAGACATATTTATAACCTTTCATGCTTTAAAAATGAATGCATGCATATCTTACAGTGTTTTTCTTCATTATTTTCTGATATTGGCAGAAGACAATGTAGTTGTGAGCAGGCAAATTGCCTCCTTGCCTGTCCGAGTTAAATTTTGCGTTTGTTTGTGATGGAGAGAACCTCGCTGCTAGTTTGTGGGGAAAAAAATCAAACATGCGGAATACATTTTAAGAAAAATATTTTGTAATTGCGGTATTGCTGTACTATACTATAAGGTCACATTCCAAGACTTCAGCATCACCACTACAAAAGTAACTTTCAAACAGGACTTTTTCAGTATGCGAAGGTAATAAAGTGAAATGGAGTGTAGTGCTGGGAGTAGTTCTGATGCATCTTTGTAACCATTTGGCCAGATAAAGTTGATACTCCTTAAGACTAAAATTTTTAAGTGGATACACAGACAGAAATTGTTAGGGGAACTTTTTAGAGATGATGCAGAGAATGGCAGCTATAGCAAGAAAGCTGAAGTCTTTTCTCAAAGGTTGGCTCATCGGTCATTTAGCAGCCATTCTGTTTGCAGAATTGTGCAGTGAGCGGATAGATCCTCTGCTAGGACCAGCCGTTGGGGAAGTGAATCAAGGCTAAACAACAGCAAAAGTGAACAAGGGACATGCCACTCAGCGTATTTGTAGAGCAGATGTCTTCAAACGCTTGTGCTCATGAGTCACAGTGAAATAAAGTTTTCCAACAGGTTAACAGGTCTGTGGTCAGATGTAGCACTGGATATTGAAAAAACAGGTTAATTCCCTATTTTCCTTCCCTTTTCCTCAGTCTCCTATCAGATACTCTGTTCCCATCTGCCACAAAATATACCCACTTTCACCTCACTCCTGCTGCAGCTCCTGACACTACCTTGGCTTTTCAGTTTTCTCAGGCATTCCTCTACATCTCCTGCCCTCTGCTCAGTTGAGCCATTTTCATCTATTTCAATCTCCCACTGCCCAGTACCCTCTGGCTGACTCACTTCTTTCGAGGTGGCTGCCCAAATTCAACTTCTCAAAACCAAAGGGGATGATCTTCCCTTCAACTGGAAAGGGTAATGGAATGTGACAGCCACCTTCTGCAAAGCATCTCTAGCAATGACGAGTCATCACGTGAAATGTGGTCATCAGGTAACGAAAGGTAGGCATTGCAAATAGAATTTTACTTTGTCAGAACATTTTTCATTATTTTCAAACAAGTTCTGCAGTAAAATTCACCGCTGACAATCCTGAGACAGTAGAAATTTTTTCACTTTTCGTGTGCACGAGATTTCTGAGCCAACAGTGTCACTCACACTTCTGTTAAGATGTTGCTTGAGCTGAACAAAATTGGGAAAACATAGTGCAACAATGTAAGCCCTTATAATTTGCCCTGTTTTTTCTCCATTTGGGAGTGAGAAGAAACAGATTAAATGAGCAGCATGATAAGGATTGCCTTCAAAATGTGATTCAGTAGAAAAATGAAACTGTGTACATGGCAATAGAGGAGGTTGGGGGCAGGGAGGGGCTAGCTTGGGTAGGAAACTGTCAGAAACTGGCTGAAGAGATGGAAACTAAGAAAAAATGTTAAGGAAAGATGAAGACAGTAGATGGAGAGAAGTCTGGGTATGTGAAGAAAGCTAGTACTAAATCAAATTTCTAGTGAATATCACAAAAAGATGAGATAGAAATAGGAATGTAGGTAGATGGGAAGGAGGATAAGGAACATGGGCAAATGAAAAACAGTGATGGAGAAGAGGAGCAATAGAGATGGGTTGTGTGTGGGGCCAGCAGAGGAGGAACTGAGGTTTGTTGAAGCAGGAGATCCAGTCAGAAAGTTGAAAGCTGAAATTGCTTGGTTGGATGGTTTGTTCATGGTAGCTGGAGTTAGTTGCAAAGAGAGGGAACAACATGGTGATGGTAATGACATTTGAGAAGGGAAATAGTGATAGAGTTACGGACCGGACAGTAGCTGTCCCTAAGAAACACAGATTTGGAGAGAACAAATGCGTGCATCTGCTCACAAGGGAGCAGGCTTCCCCACAGAGCTGGAAGCGTGATCTTCTTCGTTGTCAGGAAACATTTGTGAAGCCTTTTGTCACAGTGCCCCATACACCTCTGCTCCAGGCCCACCTCATAATGAAACTAGATTACTATTGGCCATTTATGGCTTTAATTAAGAATCAGATATATATGCCAAAGCGAACAGTTGCAGCTCTGCTAATCACTCATAAAGGCAATTAGGATGTCATATACTGGATTTTCTGTTTGGGGTCTTTTATCAGTTTAGAATAAAATGCCACAAACACATCAGACAGTTAAAAAGTTACTATGTTTGCAAAGTCAAAAGTACCAAAGCCAAAGCCGCCTGTACAACATAATTTGAATTTCTTATGACTGCATTATGAAACAATTATTACTATGCCCTTTTTTGTACATTTTCTGTCCATGCCTCATTTACCCCAAAGCTAAGGCTCACATTGCACAGCTTACTGAAGGGAGATTTCATCTGGAACGCTTCTGACTTCTCTAAGCATTGAGTAGAACACACATGCTATATGAAAACAAAAATACCACATTTGACAGTTCAGCTTTGCACTTAAAATTTAATTTTATTCCTCCTTTGTGTCCTGACGTTCTGATGCTATAGTTGTGAGATCATTCAAGGTATCTTCTACTAATACTTAGTTTTTGGTGTTGCCAATTAGTTTGCAGGCGTGCTGAGAGCAAACAACTGTAACTGGGCACCATGGAAGCACAGTCTCAAATACATGAAGCGTGATGTGAAAGAAAGTTTGCAACTCCCTTGGGAGTCTCTCACACACGACATTTGTATTTCATGGAAACTTTTGGTCTTAGTTCCTTCAATCTCCAAATAGGAAATGAGATCTTTATAAATGTCTCACTTTACAGGTATTCTAAAATTTATAATTTGTGATGTATTTGAAGTAAACGTTGAGTGTCAGAGAATAATCCACCAGGGTGCTATTTATTTTCGTTGGTATTGGACATTTTTCAGTGAAGACCTGAGGTCATGCGGTAAAAATTGAGGCAACTACAAAACACTGAATAATTTTGCATTGTGTGCACTGGCCCTAAGACAAGGAAGGAGGGGAAGAGCAATGATTCAGAAAAGGCAACCTAGTCTGCCATTTCCTAACTTTTGAGCTCTTAACTTTACAATTTTAGTTATGTTTACTTCTGCAGTTTGACTGCATAGCTGTATTTTAAAGAACAAGGCTGACTCTGAGGAGAGCATTTCCAGCCTGCCGTGGCAGTTCTAGTCTAGTTGAGGCAGATTTTTTAAATCATCATTTGAAAGGCTGCCCGGGGATGTGACCGCAGCTTCTTTTTCTGAACTGGGTGTCTAGTCTTAACGAGTTAATCTATCAGTAGCTCTGCCTTTGTAGAGGATTAGTGTGTCTGCAGTCAGAATCTTTATGATTTGGTTTCACGCACTCTGATTTTCTCAGAATTAGTTTTAAAAAGTTGTCACATAGCAGGCGGCTGTTATAATACTCTAAATCCCAAACATCACTTCACATGTGCTATTCCTTTAGTAGCAAATAAAAGCCATGAACAAAGGCTAATGGGACAAGTCACATGAAAGTGGCTTACGCAGGAGGGGTTCTGTATTGCTAATCGAGATGCTCGCTAATTATCTTTACTGAGTGTGAATCAGCAAATAAAAAAAAATAAAGCTTTTATTAATTTGTGGAAATGCAAGCAGTATTTTTAAAGTAATTATTATCAAAGATGGGCAGACTCATAACTGCTGTGTGCTCTCATACAAATTTTCTGTGGTTGTGGTGACCCTGGGACAAGGTTATATGCATCCGAGGGGAACTCCTGTGCTGTTCCCCATCTCTTTCTTCTGTCCCAAGTATAAATTGGCTTTCCAAAAATATGTGTTTCCAGTTATAAGTGAACAAAAAAAAAAAAGTAAGGAAACTTCCACAATTATGCAAGATGCTGCAGCTGAGTTAAGACCTGAACCTGCATCTCTGTGGTCCAGTTCCCTGTACTGCAGTGATTTCTCTTTATCTCTACACAGCTATAGATCTGTCACCACTGCATGACTCCAGCTTACATCAAACATGATCTGACATATTTTTTGTGGAGTCAGATAGGAGTTCAGCTTGTCCTAAGTGTTTGTGGGGGCGTCACCAGCAGAATGACAGTGGTCCATGTGTAACCTCCATCCCTGAGAGTGGGCAGGTACAGGCTGCTGCTAGTGGCAGTAGCCTTTAGCTCCAGTGTGTCCTAGGGACCAGTCTGGTCCCTCATTGTCACTGTGAGGGCACTCGGACTGTTCTTGTTCGTGCTGTACATCGCTTTAACACTCAGCGTGGCAGCCTGGAGCTGACAGCAGAGCTGGCTGCTCCTCTCTGAAACTATTTCTTCTCCCCATCATTATCTCTTTCTGACAGGAACTCAAAAATACTGCTTTTGCGCAAATGAAGATAAAAAACTGACTTTAAATAGGATCAGGGCAAAGACCAGACATAAGAACCCCAATCTAATCGCATGTATGGCACTGGAGACAAGTAATGGGAGAAGGACGGGAATGCACAGTATCAGTAGGACCTGGAATCACTGGGGAAGGAAACATGCTGGGGAGCAAAATTTAGTTCAGGACAGAGATAATGCTCGGGATGCTTCAGACAGACATAAGACACAGGAGTACCGAATGGTGACTGTAGCTCAGAAAAGGTATTTTCATGGTATATTGGTTTGTTTAGTTGGGAAGGAGATACGACAGAACATTTTGTGAGGGCTGAGTATGTACTCTGGGCATGAAAAGTTAATATTGAAGATGAGAACACTTGGGAAAATGGGGGATAAAGGAAACAAAAGGCACTTTTTTTGTCCCCTTCTCATCACTACAGCTCTGTCTCAAAATCACTCAATTGCTTCAGATTCATTCCTTTTACTACCTGGTCGGTACACCTCCTTTTTTTGTTCTTTTTTTCTTTCTTTCTTTTGTCTTCATCCTTCCCCCTTTACATGTAAGAAGAATTGAAAAGGAAGAAAGTTTCAGGGAAGGTAGGAGAGTAAACACAGATATACAAGTCTCTGGGTGAAGAAGAGTGATTACTGGAGGACATATGTCATTAAAGCTTGATAAGATTGCATTCTGGCAAGTAGGTAAGTGGGGAAGGTTGTGATGAACTGCCTGAGGTCCTCAGATGTCCATCCTCTGTGACAGAGAGAAACTGTAGGCTTTTGAGTGATCATTAAGGACCAAACTACCTTTTTCTGCTGTGTTTGTAAATTTGCATTTTACAGATGGGTAGCGTGAGTAAAGAGTGAGATAAATGTGGAATGAGAGGAAGATTTCAGTCCTGTATTGCTTTTCCCTTTACCCGTATCCCTATGGGTCATGATACTAGCATCAAAACCATTTTTGAAATAATTAGCTGAAGCTCGCTGAATCCTTACAGACAACATTGAATCCTTACAGGCTACAGCAGTGAAGACGGGCAATGGATATTATTAGCAAAATGAGGGTGAGATGGACTGCTGAGATTACTGTGCAAATCTGTTGGCACTTTCTTCCTAATTTAAACCACGGGTTTGAATGTTTTGTAATCCAGAAGTCTTTAATTTTAATTTAAGGTATCTATACTTCAGTCTTTCATACTATTTCCCTTGCTTCGGTCTCCACAAAATGAGCATAAGACTGGTCTTAAAAGGATTATGGGGCAGATTTACAGAGCTTTTGGTGTTTAAGTTTCTAACTGAAATAGCATCTTTTCACTGTTTTTCACTTGCTTAATCTCTGCATGTGGCAACCCTCTTTCTTTGCTTTCTACATACTTACTACAAGCGGCAGCCACAGAGTTCTTGTTGACATGGGTCAGAAAACCTCTTGGATCAGTCTTGCAATTGTCTGATATTTCTGAAGTGCTACATTTTAAATTTCGATTTAAAGTCAAGTGGTTCATATTGGGATTGCCATTTCCCCCACCTGACATTGCCAGACAATTTTTTCCCCCCAGTTTTCTGAATATGTTTTTATTTACATCTGTGACCCTGTTGTCCTGGTGCTCAGGATTAATTACAGAATTCAGCACACTGATAAGGGAATAAATACACTGTAGATTAAATAACTGTCGTCTTGGCTAATGTCATTTTAGAGTGCACTTCACTGAGGCTACATGTTGGCAGAAATGCAGGCAGCTAAGGATGTCTCAGTCCTCCTGGGGAAGAAAAAGTATGGCTCACCACTGCGGACTCAATCCCACAATGTATTAACTCTTTTAGTCACTTGAAACTATTTGCCTAAAATGCAGCACAAATAGGTAGTAGTACCATTTAGATGTCAGGTTTTTTCCTCTGAGGAATGACTTACATGAACAGATTATTTTTGTGACATGAAATTGTATGTAGCTGTTGTATTATACAGCTACGGTTTTCACTTAACTAACCTACCTAATTCTGAGGCCAAAAAGATGGTCTAAGCTCTTATAGCTCTTATTTTATTTTCTTAATTCAGTTTTGTTTCAGCAATTTTTTACAGTAAGAGAGATCCTCCTTATTTAGTGTGAGAGCAGATGTCCCAGTTTGAAAGAGCACTCCTTATTCAACCTTTATGATTTTTATCCTTTATCAGCTACTTTATTCATAGATATTAAAAATGGACTGAAACAAAAAGGCACTATTTACACAATGAATGTTTAAAAGGATGTGCGTTTATGTGTTTTCCATCCCATAGCTCTTGCTTTGTGAAATTACCACCTGTCAGATGTCTGACATGCTCATTGAGATGAAATTTGGCATCAGTGAACTTCACAATTTGTTGATAGGTAAAGTTATTTCCATTTCATTATCTGCTTTGAGAGCCAGGGCGATCCAATTGAGTCATTCTTTCTGCACACCAAGGAGGTGTTCTGGTGAGATCTCCTGGTAAACATACACAATAATAAAGTCACGTGTTCTGTGAGTACATTTCAGAAACGAAAATCACCTAGGAAGTGTGCGTGCCCCTCTTTCGTTTTAGGATTGGAGTTTTGGAGTAGGAGTGGTGGAAGCGTGTAACATGGGTCATGCCACCTTTCCTTCTGCTTGCGTTCATGCAAACCTGGCAGTTGTCTGACTCAACCAACAGTCAGACAGCTGCCAGTCAGACAGTCTTAGCTTCAGATAAATTGGAGTATGAGGTCAGAGGAAATTTTGATTTATTGATGAAAGTTCTGTCAGTATTGTAATATATTTAGGGTAAATATTTATGGTTCAGCATTTTGGCTGCCTCTCCCAATTCCATCCATCTCTGCTAACACAAGCCTTTTTTAATATCTTGTCTTCAAAACTTTGGGGTTTCAAAGTAATCTTTGTGCAATTTCTAATGGAGTAAAACTTGCGAAAAGTGGACAAACAGGAACACCTTTTGTTGAGGGGTGGTCTTAGTTATTCATTGTATGTTCTCACAGAGGAGGTTGTACAAAAACTGCGTCAAATGTGGGCCACGTGTAGTCTTTTGAAGTAGTTGTTAAATACTTAGATTTCTGAGAAATGGGGATAAGAGGTTGTTTCCTTTATCCACCTCCCCTTCCTGGCCCTAGTCACCCGAAGAGTGAGCATGAAATAATCATCACGTCATTTAACATTTGCTACCGGCTGGTAGCAAAACCCATCCCTACAACATCGAGACCTGCTTCCAGGGGCAGTCCTCGGCGGGAGATTACTGTCTTTTTACAAAAGAGCTGACCATGTAAAGTTTCTGTAGTTTCATCGCTAAAACCCTGCTAAGATGTTAAGATTTGATAATACGAAGCAGGCTCTAGTGCTGACCTGAGAGCCAGCTCCTACATCTCAGCATCAATATTTACATCCAGTGCAGCCTCAGGAAATGCTCCATCAGCGCTAACCATCCTGAGCTTGGACTCTATTGTTTTTATCCTCTGTCAGAGGCAGAGGTCAAGGGTATTGAGAATAGCATCGGATGAAAAGATGTACCTCAAACGCTGCCATTCAGTACTCCCATCACCTCTGCTCTTATCACAGTCTCAGGATGGTAAGGGCCAGGTAAAACAGGTACGTCTTTGTTGCTGACATAACGCATCCTGTTAAATCCATGCCAGTCTTCCCACTTTAAGAGCAGGCAGGAGTCAGACTTGCAAACAGAGCCACAGTATGGGCCCTCACCACCGGGATTCCTGGCAGGCTTTGGTATCTCCTTCACCAGCCATGGGCCGCCGTGGGTTTCTGACAGTGGGGTGTTAGGGACTGTGACTTAGAATCACAAAACGTGTTGGGTTGGAAGGACCTTTACAGGCCATCTAGTCCCACCCCCCTGCAGTGAGCAGGGACATCTTCAACTAGATGAGGTTGCTCAGAGCCTCATCCAGCCTGGCCTTGAATGTCTCCAGGGATGGGGCCTCCACCCCCTCTCTGGGCAACCTGTGCCAGTGTCTCACCACCCTCAGTGTAAAGAACTTCTTCCTCATGTCTGATCTAAACCTGCCCTGCTCTAGTTTAAAACCATTGCCCCTCCTCCTGTCGCTACATGCCCTTGCAAACACCCCTCCCCATCTCTCCTGTAGGCCCCTTCAGGTACTGGAAGGCTGCTATAAGGTCTCCCTGGAGCCTTCTCTTCTCCAGTCTGAACAACCCCAACTCTCTCAGCCTGTCCTCATAGCAGAGGTGCTCCAGCCCTCTGAGCTGCACTTGGGTCCACCTGATCTCCTTCTGCTTTGCTTCACTGCCTGTCTTCGAGTTCACGTGTGGTTGTTTACAAGCAGAAGGACTGGTGAAGGCTGAAGGAACCATCGCAGTTCCTCAGAGTTGGCTCAGGAGCTGCTGTGGGCACTCTCCTCTGCAGAGCTTCAGTCACTTCAGTTCTCACGCAGCCCTTCTATAGGTCAGTAGGGAGTCTGGGGGGGTCTATAGGCTTCTTGGGGAGAAAGCACTAGAAGCCACGGTTGAAAACATGATGTTCCAGTACGTGCCTTTCCTTCTGGACCTAAACTATCCAGTTTAGGTACATAACTGCAGGATGCCTCTTGCAGTTTCCTCTCCTCTGGAAGGAATCTCCAGTCAGAGATGCTCACGCCATCTTGGTGCCTCTCTCTAGCCCTCTCCTTCCCTCTGCTCTCTTGACTTTCTTGCTGTCCCATCTTTCCCTAAACTACCCTTTACTGTCATACCATACCTTTATGTCTGTTGCTTCCCTTCTTGTTTCTATTCCATCTTTGCTTTTCCAGTTCCTTTATCTTTTCCATTCTCACACATCATGAAATAAAGCCTGTGTCTTGTCCCCAAAACAGATGATGATTCATCCCTCAGAGGCTAAATAAATAAATAAATAAATAAATAATCAAACCACGTTTTCTGGTAAAAGTGTCATTGCTATCCTCACTTTTTACATGCTTATGTAATTTCAATCAAAATGACATTGATTACTAGTGTGGCACGTTGGGAGTCCAGAGGTAACACAATGACAGCATTGCAACTAAGTCATTTGTAATTTCCCTCCTTTTCTGTACTGTAGCCTATAGACTGATTTTTTTTGTTTCAATGTCTGTCACCTGCAGCATGTTTCTTGGGGTTCCCTTGTCTCCAGTTATGTCCACATGATGAAATGTGCTTTTATATTTAAATTCCATTCTGATACCACGGTAATACTTCATGTCTCTGAGCTTGCTTGTCCTGAGATGAGTCCGGCTTTGGTACCTGGCGTCATTTAATGCTGCACAACTGACTTAAAATCCCTGCCTAAAGAAAACAACCCCTCAAATGTAGCTCTATTACTGCAGTACAAAATGTGAATGTCAAATTAACAGAGGAGCAGTAACAGCAGGTAAAACATATATGGAGGAGGGAACTGGAAAGGTGAGAGAGTCAAGACCAGGAAAGCAGGAACAACTAGTAGCAACACCAAAGATGGAAAGGAGGTAGTGATCAGTTTGCAGTGCTTAACCTGTGGCAAACACACATCCCGCACAGGCAACCAGGTGTTCCCTCATCCACTGCAGGAAGCAGTTACTGAAACTCATTAGAAAGTGACAGTGACTTATGACAGCATCTGTAGGAGCAGAACAAAGAAAGACTTTTGGCATCCAAACCTACAACACAAAAGAGCATCGGTAAATATTGTGCCTGTAGTATGGGCCAGGAAACGAATGCAGCCACATCCTCACGACGGACTGATAAACCACTCGCCCTGCTCGTGCCTTCGTGTCATGCCAGCGCCCACACACTCGGTGCCGTCAGAGATGCCAAGAGCCCCATCATCCTGGGATCTGCCGGTGCCAGCTCGCGAGAATGAGCAGTTGCGTAGATGCAGCCTTGGAAAAAGGGGTAGTTGGCTTGTTAGCCTGTGTGAAATGAAGTATGTGGAACTGAAAATTTTGGGAGGTATGGGTTTGGGGTTTTTTTGTGCTACATGCAGTTTACATAACTCTCAATAAAGTAGAATTTTTGTGACTTCTGTGATAACGCAGAGGAGGGAGTTGCCTCTATTTTTTCCATTCTGGCCTTATAAATGGAGAAATTAATTTCTGAGTACAATATGAGAGCAGAGAGCACAACTGTGGACACAGATAGATAAAGCAGAAGCAAAAGGGCATACTTTCTGTTTTATGGCAGAGGAGGTTTTGGCAGATTAAAAAGATTGTCATAAAATTTTGACCTTTTTGACTTACCTCTTAATTGACTTCTGAGGTAGTGCTAAACACATTCTGAACTGGCTTGCCTCAGAGACCTAATAGCCATTTTCATATGTGGCCAGAAAAGATTCAAGATTTAAGTCTGCCAAAGGTCAGGAAAAAAGGGAGTTCTACGTTGCACAAGAAGAGGAAACCTGTTTTGTGCTACTAGTTAAGTTCATAGAACAACATAATAGCATAGCAGATCTACTGATACCTTTTGTATTAGATCCATATATCTGTGACTAGTTTTATATGCTTTATAGTCAGAAGCTGGTAGGCTGTATTAAAATTATTATACTTTTTCAACAGTCTAATTCAGGTCTATCAGAAAAGATTTGTCTTATTTTTTGATTTCTGATAATGCATTCAGCTTCGATGTGAGTCATGTCTGTGTGATGTCGATAACCATCTGATTTTATTTCCTGGAAATAAAAAGGGAACATATTAGTTTAATACTATCAATAGCAGCTTTAGGCTGCGCTAGGCACAGAGGGTGACGAGGAACACTTGACATTCACAGTTGGTCTTTAAGGTATGAAATAATTCCAAAAAAATTAGGATTTAATCATGCAAAATATGTTCTTAATTTACTTGGCTTTTTTTTCTGTAAACAAATCACACACTCCATTTTAAATGTAGTTATTCTTTGCAAAATGGGAGACCGATAATGAAAACACAAATTGAAAAATAACGTTTATGCCAAAAATTCACTGTTCCCCAAATGGAGACATGGCAGTTCTTTCCGAGTCGGAGCTTGCAGTCTGTGTTGCTGCATGCAGTGCCTCCTCCTGCATGCAAGTTTCTTCTTGTGGTCATGTTCAGAAATGTACCTAATCCCATCCAGAAGCCCAGTTCAGGTACTGTTCTCCTGTGGTTCCACAGTCTGATCTTTTAATAGATAGCAAACTTCTGTTACAGTGAGATATTGTGACGTCTGCCACTCCTAGTGTCACGTATCACCTGTAGAATTTCACAGGAGCACCTTTGTCACCATCATCAAATCATGCCATTTGTGGAAAGAAGTGATTTATATTCTTCATGTAATTCACATCGTGTCTACCTTAGGCCGCTGACAAGGTTTTGTTGGCAGAGGCTTCTCATGGAGGTGTAACAAGTGCCAGCAGAAATTTTACTGCCAAAAGAGCTCCAGATCATCCTTAGGTATCCTTAGATGGAAGGCTAGAGGATATTATTTTTCCTCTTTGTGTCCCCCAGAGTGCAGAAATGTAATCTAGTAGTTATCCTTGCTGACCATCTTGTTCCTGTGTTCTTTCTGTCTGTTGCTCCTATAAAGCACATCATCCTAATGGCCAATGATAAATTATCTCTTTCGGAGACTATCTGATTTTGTTATCTGCAGAGTTTAGCAAGCTGTTTCATAAAATATGATTAATCTTCTGCAAAAGAAGTTGTTTAAGCTTGGGGTCATTAAAAAATTTGCAGTAGTAGGTTATCCTTGTTTTTAATCTAAATTTAGGACAGCTTTTTCTATTTAAAAAAGAAGACGAAGGCAACTTCTGTATTCTGAGCTTAAATATGTATAACCCTATTCTTGCTAAGTGCATGTCTGTAGGTGTTTTCTCTAGCATCTTCAGTAATTTCTCTCATGAGTAATAGAACTCCGGATTTTTTTTTTTTTTGACCAAGTATTGACCAAATATTGCTTGTGAAAGAAGATCTGGCTGTATTGCATTTCATACAAACATCTGGAGTAATGCTATGTGTGGTATGGTATAGAAAGCAAAACATATACTATCTGAGTAAGTAACACTGAACTTACCCCATTATGTCAGGATTGTTTAAGCTTTGCCATGTTACCTTGTTCCATGATTATGGTAGTGTTTCGTATTTGCAATGTTTCCTAACTTCCAGAGGACTTTTATGTAAAATCACTGGAAATTCTATTATCTTTATAATATATTGCCTACAAATTTTTTGCCATAAAGGCAAAATCCCTACCCCTAAACAAATTCCTTGCTATTAAATACTTCCATACTATGCTCAGTTATTGAAGAACTACTTATTTCTCTTTGCTTTTCTTCCTGTCACTTGCAGGTGCACAATTAGTGAATTTTAACCACTGGGTAATATTTTGTGAGTGCTGAGGTTTGGGAAGATGTTCCTGCCAATCGCTAAGATCACATTTGACACTCTGTAGTCCTAGCTTATTTGCACAAGGATTCCTCTTACTTGGAAGCATTTCATTAGCATTATGCAGTAGTTGGAAACCTGGTAGTGTCAGGCGTCCTCTCTGAATTACACATTGATGCTCTCCCCTTGACCTGACTCTGGAATGTCAATATGACCATCAAAAAAAAAAAAAAATCTTTCAGTAATCAAAAAAGAACTCATTTATTCTTGGGGTGTGATGCCTTATGTTTTTTTCTGCACTTGAGGTCTTAAGTTTTTCTCCTGCTTCTTGTGGACATTTGTGGTGCTTTGCAGTCTCTTGGAGTAGTGATTTATTATTTCAAATCCTAGCCAACACCTACATTTTCCTCTTATAATAATGTCAGAATTTTTATCTTGTGTAAAAAGCATAAGATAATCGGCATGTAATGAAGCTGTTTTCTATTTGCAGTTCACTTCCTCTTAAAATAAAGAGTTCTTCATCTTTCGTTCCAATAGTAATTAGGTCAGAAAGAGAGTTAGAAGGGATATCCTCGTGTTGTTCTCTTACATAATGGTATCAGCTTCATTTTTGCATCATTTCTCCAGATATATATAATTTATAGAATTCTTGGGTGAAAATGAACTTATTCTACATTTCTGAATGCATTCCACCAAATCCTATTTTCCAGTACCTAAGAATAGGTTCTGTAGCAACACTAAAGCCCTGTTCTGTATTTGTAGGTAGAAAATAGCCCTCTTAATGCTGGTAGAGCATGGTATCGCATATAAATTACTTTCCTTTTTTGGAAAACAAGTTTGTTTTCAGTGTACTCATTTAAGAATTGCTGCCTCTAATCTAAGATGTGTTTGTTTCATAACAAGGGAGCTGCTTGTGATTTAGCACATGCACTATTATCATTTATTTCTTCATTCTAAGCATGCGTTCGCTCCCCCCCCCCTATTTTTTTTTCCCAACTTTCTGCATTACTAGGCAATGTAATACCTTTGTTATATCGCAGCTTTGGCTTTTTTTCTTGTAATACAAAGGTACTGATATCTTTAATATTTAATGCCTCCTAGAAGGTAGATCTTGAAATATTTTCCTAGTACTATTATAGTACTAGTCCTGGATTTGGAGGGAGAAGGAGGGCAATGCTTATTACTATTGTTACAGCTACTTGTTATCCTGTTTGAGATCTCACTAACAGTCGGCTTGAAAGTCCTACTTTTCCTATAGAATCGGTTTGACCAGTTGTAGCTGACAGGATTTGTTTTCGTCTTCAGATCCTAAGTTTTGACTTGGTTTAATCTCTCCTTTTTCTGCCTGTAATTAAGAAAACATCTTCTTGTTATGATAGCCACAAAGATTCTCACATCTAGTTCCCAGGATTTCCACCCCCCAGTTTCCCCCTCCTTCCGCTGCTTCTGCCTGCACTTCTTGCAACTTCCCCAGCGACTAGAAAATGGAGAAGAGACATCTGTACTTCAGTGGCATGGTGGCTGCTCCTTGCCAGCCCCTGAGGCACCTGCAGGCCTGTCCTTCCCCTCACTCAATTCCACTGGTCCCCCAAACCATCCTAAATCATGTCAGTTTCTTCAAGGAGTGTTTCACATGCCCTCAAAAATAGGCCATACTGCGATGGAGGGGTTTAAAATAAACAGATAAACAGATGTTCTTTACTGTTACGATTTGGAAGGAACATTTACTCCTGGTCCCAGCTGGATAACGCAGCTTAATTCTGGGAGCAGGACTTGAAAAACAGGATACACCAGTGAGATGCCAAAGTATTTAGTAACCCTATGAACAGGTCCATCCACCTTGTCTTTAACTATCATCCCCTCTTCCCTACTGTCAAATGCTGCCGAAAGACCCTGGCAGGTTACCGTTAAGAGCCATCCCTGGCTGTATTGCTCTTTCAGTCTCGTTGTAGGATTGCCCCAACATCCCAAATACAGTGGAGCACTGAGGAATTGAGTGCTCACTCTACGGATACCCGACCTGATCTTTATTTTATTGCATCTTTTTTAATCATCCGTTCCTTTGCAAAACTGGGCAACAAATACAACTAGGAGCGGTTAACGATGAGTATACACACTTAAATGAACAAGCAAAAAAAGGAGGTTGTAGGGTAGAAATCAATGTTTCACGCTCAAACTAAATGACCTGAGAGGCAGAAGGAACAGTAAGCAATGACTTTTTGGTATTTGAAATCCTTAATTAGGCATATACTAACAGTTAGGAGATGGTTCCTCTCTCTGGGATGTGAGGCACCTCAACCTATTAACTCTGTAAATGAATGTTTAAAGGACATTAAAGGAGTTTTGCTGGTGCTTTCTTTCAACTGTTACCCAAATGAGCAAAGCAGGTTGAAGAATGTGTGAAGTGATTAATTACACTAATTAAAAACACTTTATTTACACTTACTCTATAATTTATCATTACTACTTCTGTCAGTTGATCGAAGGTGAGTGAAGTGTTGTTTATAATTGGTATGGGAGCTAATTAAATGTTCGTTGGAGCACGTTTTGGTCTATTTCCTTTGTCAATTAGAACTGGCAACGCAATAGATGACCGACCAAATGGAGATGTATAACACAATAGTAGTGCTCCACTTTACTGCTTCCTTGGAGAAGGAAAAGTGCCCCAGTAAGCCAACTGACTTGAAATCTTAAGGAGAGAAAAAAAAACCAACCAACCCTTCTCCTTTCACTTGCATGATGTTTTGGTTGGGAACTTCACATGAAAAACTAACAAGCATGCAATTATCTCATGGGGGCTGACTAGGTATATGTTTCTGTAGTTTGTAGTGTAATTATTTTAGCCAATTCTGAAGTAATTATTGCATAGATTTAGAATACTGAATTAATCATGCCCTTATCTTGTAATAATATAGTACCGTATGTAACTTGTCATTATACGGTAATTATTTTATAATTGAACAACTAATAGATACTGTATTATTGAATACTTGTTCCACGATAAATTCTGTTGTGTAATGTAATATATTAGTCCCATTTCATAATCCAGCTTTTTTCTTTTTGCTTTGATGATTGATCATACTAGCGCTATAGTATCATCTTGAACTGTTACATACGGTGAAGCTACAATTTGTGAAGTATTCCATGAGATACTGCAGTTGAAGGATCAGGCAACTGGGGTAACATTTCAGTTGTCTGACTGGTGGGCACTAGGGATGGGCTGTCATTGATATCCCTACAGGGAACAATTTTTTGGGGTTTCTTTTTGTGAGTTCCTCCTTTGCAAGAATTCCACGTTCATCTGTCTATTTAGCTTTGTGATCCAGCAATGGAACTACAGTATAAGAGAAAAGATATAAAGTTGTCTGAGTTTATAGTGCAGTTAATCCACAGATTCCTACTACTTTAACTCTGTCCTGTATGTAAAAAATCTTCATGACAAATACTGATTGTACTTAATTCTAATCTGACTTCACATCATGTGTTTGTTTTTAAATCCTCACTGTAGTAATGTGATGTAGTAATATGACAGATAGATAGAAAAATTTAATATTATTATTATTTTCGCCCCCTGTGTCTAATCAGTGTAAGGGCACGAGACCAGACTCTCACCAGTTAGCATGATTTCTCAGTGCTTAGAAAACTGCTTAATTTCTGACACTGGTAAGCTCCTTAGAACCCTAAATTCCTAGTGGATTTCTTACATGAGATGCTCTTCTGCTTGTGACAATTAAGGGGTACGATTCAGGTGAGCTCTGCTGCTGCCTGGTCACCAGACAAGGCACAACCCTCTGGGGGAAGGGAAGAAAGCATCTCATGACTCACCAGTTCTGATTCTCAACCAAGTTCCCTGGCTATTCCTTCACTGACGGTGCTGATGCATATTTTTTGTAATCTCACTGAAGCTCCCGTAGGCTTTAATGACTATTCATGGAATCAGTATTCAGCACTGTGCTGATTCACCGTGGTCTTTGTTTCTTGCTCCTTTTTTATTTTTTTTTTTATTATTATTATTAAATCTAATCCCTTCTTTGCGTAATTTGGGCATTGTCCTGCCTAGCCCCAGGACTGTGGATCGCAGTGGGCAGCTGACCACCCAGCATCTTTCAGGGTTTGTTTCCAAGCAAGTGAAGAAAGGAAAGCTACGTGCCATACTCGGAGTTTGGCAATGCCATGGAGCATTGAATCCCCTCTTGTCGCAGGAAGACTAGCAGAAAGAAACATGCTTTTAAAATTTGGAGCAGGGATGGTGACATAGTTGGTCTGCTAAACATTTCAAATAATACAGCTACTCTGTTATCAGCAGCCTATATGTTAAAAATTGGTTTTATACTGTACGTACAATTGGTACATTTCCTGTGTTAGCACATGTTCTGGGTTCAGCTGGGATAATTTTCTTTCTAGTGGCTGCTGTGTTTCAGATTTGGTATGAAAGAAGTGTCAATAATGCATATTGTTGTAGTTGTTGCCAGGTGGTGTTTATAGCATTCAAGGACTTTTTTCAGCTTCCCTTAGAAGCTGAGAAGGAGCATAGACAGAACAATGATATGGACAATGAAATGTTCCGTACCGTAGACCTCATGCTTTGTATATAAAGGAAGGGTGGCTGGAAGATGGGAACTTGTGATCACACCTTGGGACAGTGACAATTCACCAATTTACTGGGTGGTGAGAGTGACTTGTGTCATATTGTTATTATTGCTGTTTTCCTTTTCTGATACTGTTCTGTTAAACTGACTTTATCTCAGCCCACGAGGTGTTTTCCTCCCCTCCTTTCCTTCCCGCTCCTTTTCTTTCTCTTCTCCCTACCCATCTCAGGGCAAAGGGGGAGAACTGGGCAAGCGGCTGTGTGGTCCCAGCTGCTGGCTGGGGTTAAACCATGACAGCACACACCACTTTAATACTCTTAAAATATCTAAAAAGTTTATTTGGCTCCTACTAAAATCAGCAAGCATATTCCAGTGGACTGGAACATAGTAGCCTTAGCCTTTGGCAGTTTCTGAGTGTACAAAAATGGACCTTTTGGACCTTTCTTCAATATGTAAGTTGGATTGTTCTGATGAAATGTAGGTATAAATTCAGTTGCACAAGTGAATATAAATTTTTATGCTGAGGAACAAGATATTGTTTAGAAGCAAATACACTTTTTTCACACAATGGAAAGCTTCTTTTATCTTGTTTAAAGTATGCTGCAAAGTGTGGTTTGAAAAAAAAGGAAATCTAAGGGATGACCTAGATAGAGAAATATGGTAAAGTAATTATACCAGTGGAATTTTATTGTTGTCTTACCATTCTTTTTTTTTTTTTTTTTTTTTTTAACTTACTGGTCTGCAATATCTTGTCACATCTTGAATAAGAAGGGGAATAATTAGAAGTTTATGTGTATTTGTTCTATACTTGTAACTAATTTTTTGTTGCCTAAGCAAGCACTGGTAGAGGTAGAACAGTATGTGCAGGTACTGAGAAGTATCCTAGTATGCCGCTGTTCTGAAAGAGACATATATAGTATTTCTGCATACAAACATTTGCTGTTCAAGAATAATTTATTAAAATAAATAATTTAAATTAAATTTTTAGGTTGTGATAAATTTTTTTTGCCTGGTTGGATTGGGTTTGTGGTTTTTTTTTTTTTTAACTCTAAATGCTGGAAGAAGGAAGAGGAGATGGTCTGAGGAGAGCAGAAATGACAGGCAAAAGATTTTATTTCCAAAGAAAATATTATTTTTGAAAAGAAGAGGGCAAATGTTTTTATAATTTCAAATTTTTCTGCATTTTTGACCCAGCCATGGATGATAATAGTAACCCGGAGCCTTTGTGTAACTTCAGCTTCCCGTAATCAACTGTTACAGTGATGCCCTTGAATTAATAATAATCTCGTCATTTTAAGGCCACTCACTTCCTTGGTTTGGTTTTTAAATAGCTACACTGCGCTTTATTGCAGCGTCGTACATTGTCTTGTTCTTCAGAAAGAAAACCAGCAGCCCACGAAGAAATACTACCGGGGCAGTACCTTATCCCTCACGGGTGAGGGGGCAGGAATAGCCCCAGCTGTGTGTGGTGGGGCTCCTTCTGCAACCTTTGCCTTGCGTTTCCACCAGCTCCTTACATCCTCCTTGCTGGAAGATCTACCTAGCAGGGAGATGCTGTGGGAGCTCTCCTTCTGCTATGGCTTGTGATGGAGTCTGTAACTCACCAGTTTACATTTATGGCCATGTGCAACATACTAAATGCCATATAATATGGCAGGAAGGTGGGGAGCGTGGGCGTCAGTGCTGCTCCTCCTCCTATCGCTACATGCCCTTGCAAACAGCCCTCCCCAGCTTTCCTGTGGTCCCCCTTCAGGTCCTGGAAGGACACTGTAAGGTCTCCCCAGAGCCTTCTCTTCTCCAGGCTGAACAACCCCAACTCTCTCAGCCTGTCTTCGTAAGAGAGGTGCTCCAGCCCTCTCATCATCTTCGTGGCCCTCCTCTGGACCCACTCCAAGAGGTCCATGTCCTTCTTGTGCTGAGGGCTCCAGAGCTGGACACAGTACTCCAGGTGGGGTCTCATGAGAGCAGAGTAGAGGGGGAGAATCACCTCTCTGGATCTGCTGGCCATGTATTTTTTGATGCAGCCCAGGATGCAATTGGCCTTCTGGGCTGCGAGTGCACATTGTTGGCTTATGTCCAGCTTTTCATCCACCAGTACCCTCAAGCGCTTTTCCGCAGGGCTACTCTCCATCACCCCTGAGGTTTCACTGTGGCTTGGCTTCCTGATGTAGGCATGTCCTTTATCCTCCTCTCTTCTCTTCTTGCCTGGTCTTCTCCATGCTCCAGAAGCTTTCCCCAGCTTCAGTGCACTTTGTGCCTCAAGGAAGACGTGCACCCTCTCCCTCTCCTTTGAGCTCCTTACTGAGCCGGGTTACAGCAGCCAAGGTGAGGAAGATGGGGAGCCTTGCACACTGCTCTGCTCAAGGTTAAGAGGAAGAGGAAGGTACTGTCTGCTTTATGTGTCTGCCAAACTGGAGATGAAGAGTTAATTACTATGCCCTGCTCCATCTTCTGAAGTTTGTCCACTGTGGTGTCTCTTGGAGTAGGGTGGCTCTGACTTAGTTTCCTGAATTTGCACTCATATCTCTACTATTTTAGTGATGATACAGAAGGAAAGTGGCAGTGACTGAATCAGTGAAAATTTAGTGCTATGCAATAATCCAACATTAGGCAAATAGATTTATTTTTTTAATGTGGTGGTGAAAAAACAGGGGAAACCAGGTAGTTATGCCTTCCCCATATCCCCAGATAGAAACAAAATGTAGTATGAATTTTAAAAGCAATTCTACAAATCCTTTGTATCTGCTAAACTAAACCTTATGAAGCTGGAAGTGTTTGTTTGCAAGCTTATTTTAAATTGAAGATTGGTAGTTAATTATGTACAAATAAGACTGCATTGTTCCGGTAGTTAACCAGTGATTTCCAGTGCCTAACTGAAAATAGAGAATTTCCAGCTGCCTTAGCTCTTCTGAAAACAAATGAAAAACAGTTGCATGAACACAACAGGGTTTAAATTTTTGCCAGGAAGAAACAGTATGTTGTCAAGAGCCATCACCCTATGGAAGTACACAAACAAACCACTTTCTTCTCACCTGGGTGAGCTGCAGGCTCTTCAAAAGGTTTCGTTTTGCCTTCAGATTGAAATTTCAAGAATGTTAGTGAGAAAAGTGAACCATCAGACAAGATGGGACTGCTTGTAGTCCCTAAAACTTGAAAAAGGAACTTGTGTTTTTTCAGGATCACACTGATTGATCTCAAATGTATCTTGTAATTTTTACGCTTGGTTTAGACTTATTTACAGGTGAGCAGCCACAACTCTACGTTTGCTTGAGAAATGTGGGCTTATTTTAAATCTCTCTGTCTGCATCTCTCAAATGACTTTGTAATTACTTTATTGTAATGTATGTATGTTTTAATTTTTCATTACTGCTTGTTAAGGTACAAAATAAGGTACAAACTGCTGTATAGTAGTTAGCGAACTTAAAACCACATGCTCCAAACTTTTCACTAAAGATTTTTTTCTACAGTTTGGGTAAGTTTCTTAAAGTGCATAGAAGTGTTTAGGCTCAATGGTGCAGGGAACCCGTGTATGGGATTCTAGCTGGCTATGTAAATCCCCCAGTGAGCCATAGCAATATGAAAGGAGCACTTGAAAGCCAGATGCAATGAAAATTTAAACATATTGAGTTCATAGCATGTGATAGTTTAATCATTATTTAAGCTTTAGAAATGTCACAGCATAATTACTTTCAGAATGAGTACAAACACTTTCATGCACAAAAATTGCTGCAACTTCTGCCTCTCCTGGGAAAGTTAGGCTTTTGTAAATTTTCTGAACTTAATCATGTCACTTGATGGATCATGGGCAAACTCTCACTGAAAGTTCAAAATCCAAAAGATTAAAATAAAGTCTACAAATACATTTTAAAACTAAGCCTGTATTTTCTTTATGCTCTTTAAAAAAATCTGTGAAAATATTTCTTTCACTAAAGAACAAATTTGCAACAAAACCAGTTAAATGGAAAATACTTAGTAAACCCTATTTGCAGAGTCAGAGAATGGAAAGCTACAAAATGTTGGATTCATAAGCACCCATGCAGGATCACTTTCATCTCTCCTAGGCATGTGATACATTTTTAATAACCTCACAGCATACATGGAGCCCTGCCTCCTTCTGTACTTCTAAGGAAAATACAGGTGCCAGAACTTACTTTATAAATTTGTCTTATATCTGGAATATTCTGATGAATGGAATTGACTTTGCAGTATAAATTGGGTTGATATGTGAAATAGTGTCATAATCCCAGTCTACACTTTAGATGCGAACACTTATGCTTTATATAGCCTACTACAATTTGTTTATAATAGGAGCAGTTCAGGTTGGTTTTTGGAAAATGCCAGTTATAATGGTTCTGCCATTTCTGACAAACAAGCTAGGGGAAAACTGTTAATTTGGGGGTGGGGTTGTTTGCATGTTTTCTAAGTAGAAATCTTTATGGAGCAGCTCTACGTCCTCGTAGCAAAGACTTAAAGGACATAAAATTTGGCCTTTGTTTCAGGAATGTATGGGGAGTTATTTCTGGTAAAATTCATTGGCATTTTGCCATTGTGAGTCTTTTTAAACTGAACTTTTCACAGGATCTGTAGGAGCAAAATCAGTGTAATCATTTCACATCCCTTAAGGTTTGTGTCACCTTCTGGGCTCTCATGAGCTTGTTAGTGCTAACCAGAAGATGAACCTATCATCCCCGTGGAGCCGCTGAATATGCTATAGATGATAGCTGTGGGGTTGAAGGTGGACTTCTTCGTAACTCAAGCAATGGCCAAGGCATATCTCTCTTCTTTTCTCTCCTCTTGTATTTCACTTGCTGGGCCTGGACACCATGGAGGAGTAAGCTAGTTTATTGAAAATTAGAAGAGACTAGAATCAGTGAAGGCGCAGGGCAGGATTAGGTGGCCATTCTTTAATGTAGCTCTTTGTGTTCGGAGACAGAATGAGTTCACCATTAAAAGTGGTTGTGGGAGGTCGCGTCTACGCCACATGGCAGCGCAGTGTAGGAAGAGCCTTTCCCTGTCTGCTACATGCTCTTGGGGCAAAAATCAGGGAATTTGCTACGTGTATGTGATAAGCTAAATCACTTGTATTTGAACCTAATGAATATTAGAACATGCGCTGGTTTCGCGAAACGACTAAATAGGTGTGGAAAGTGTCACTGTTCACGCTCCCGACATGCCCTTCCGTCTGGCAGCCCCAATTTAAGCGGCTGCCTGCACTTGGCTCTCCTGCCACGCAGTGCTGTGATGGGGAAGATGAGATGGGCTGACAAAACAGTCATCAAAGATTCACTGACATCAGGGTGAGTCCTACGCGATGAGAGGAGCTATTAATATTTTAAAGGCTGCCATCCATCCCTACAGGCACCGAAGTATTACATCACCGTGTGTACACGGCAGAGTGGCAGTAATCAATAGATCTAATGTGCTGGGGGCCCAGGGAGGGACAAGTTAGCATTTCCCACGCAGAACGACTGGATATAATTAAGTGAAATAAACAAGGCTTATCCTTAGAAAAATAATAAAAAAAAACCCTCATCAAGTACTCTGAGCTGGAAAACAAGGCTTCTTTATCAAATAGCATGGTTGGGTTTGTTTAGGCTTAGTATTTCTTCACTGGTCAAAACCATACATTTTTTGGAAAGAAAGTGATGTGGTCTGTCGTTTGAACACAATAATAATGATGACTGAATGGTAAAGAATTGATTGAATGTATGTGATTTTTATTACTGAAAAGGCATACTGTGAAAAGCTGAAGCCACATACATCTGCTAATTTCAAGGCTCCTTACTAATAGAGGAGTGCTCTTTCACTGAAGACTTTCTGATCCCCTTCTGACTTTCGGCTCCTGTCCCCACAGGGCCCAGCCTCCTCTCCCAGAGCACACTCCAGCTCAATTCCAAACCTGAAGGGTCCTTCCAGTACTCGGCCAGCTACCACAGCAACCAGACCCTCGCCCTGGGCGAAACGGCGGCCGCACAGCTCCCGGCTCGCAGCAGTCAGGCCAGAGGTGCCATCCAGAGCTACAGCCAGGTATGTGTCCTAAAAGCAGCCCGGGTCTCTCGCATCCAAAAATCGTGCAGGGCGGCTCCCAGGAAACAGAGCTCTCGGGTGCCCATCGGCACATGAATGTCTGCCTTTACTTTCTGTCTTCTTCAACGCATCTGCAGCAGGGGATGTTACCTGCTCAATGTTCCACCTCGACGTTTGTAAATCTAAAGTAAATCGTAAAAAAAAGTTCATAAATCGAGTTTCCACCTTGAGGTTCGTAAATCTAAAGTGGGTTGACTTGCATAGTAATAAAATAATCCTGATAAAAAAGGAGATTTACATTACAAATTTTACTTACTCGCTTGCATATATATTTTGGTGACCGCAAGTTTGGGCATTTAAGTTTGAACATTTCTGTGGCAGTGCTGATTAGGAGCCTTAACTAAGGTCTGGGACCACCCTGCCTTCCTATCAGGGTATTACTGAAAGCAGTAGGCGTCAGCAAAGAAAAACAAAGCCAGGCTGACACCAGATGCGAAACCTGCTTGGGATACCATGCATCACTTGCTGCCGTGGCCTAATCCCAAGTGTAAGAATAATTTTTTGCCCTTCCCCCCCGCCCCGTATTGTAAGACAAGCAGTTTATCAGGCAGCCACCTGTACTTTTCAAACATTTTGAAAGATTGTTTCAGATACTCATGAAAACTTTATATATCTCTCTTCCTGTCTAAACAATCCTTACCGGCTCTGACACATAACTCTCTCACCTTCTGTGCTTTTCACCGCGACATCAAAGCCTCTCACTGGGAAGTTAAGCTTCAGTTTAGACAAACATTTCTAGAAGCATTCCTGCTTCTGTACATAAACAAAGTCTGCCTGGGTTTCGTTGGTCAGCTCAGGTTATTTTCTCTGTTTGGATCTTAACCGTCCCAGCAAAGCAGACCATCTCAGTGTGACACTGGGACACATTATGATTCAGGATTCTGTAGAAGTGAGTAATATTTGAATTTCAAAGCCTTAAATTGCTAGGAGATTTCCAGTATTATATAGTCATTGCACAGCTTGTGGGATACCGAGAGACATACAATATTCTATTCTCTCAATTTGCTCGGAAAAGCTCCCTATCCTCTTAAGACTGAAAAATGAAATAAGGCACAGTTAAATTTCATTTCAAATTGGATAGGTACTTTTTTCTTCTTTGAAGGGTTTAAGATGAGCCTGCATCGTGGTCAGGCCTCCGAGTTTTTCTGTGTTTACCAAAGAGGACCTCCCTCATGTTCTTTGGGATTGGAGCCAGCAGGAGAGCGGGACTCTAGCTAGAAAGAAAAAAGGAGGCTGTAATATCCAGTTGTAGCCTGGGCAGATGTCATCAGGAGTTGTGCTTTGTGAAAAGCATTGTACCCTGGGGCTTAGCGTGAAAGGGTGGGATGCATTCTTCAAGGCAGCTAGAAAATGTAAGATGATGGAAAAGGAATAGGTTATGAGAGCAACAGAAACAGAAACAAAGAAGAAATGAGAGGGGAATGAGAAAGAATCTAAAAAAAAGGCAGGAAAGGGTAAGCGTGCAATTGTCTAGGGGTTAGAAGTAGTGATATTTTTAATATAATTTCATCATTCATTCATTCACAGAAAAGGATGAATTTATATAGGAGGGAAAAAATTAATGATCTATATTTCTTTTATTTAAATTACACTGAACAGCCATTACTTAGATCCGAAAAGCTGTCATGAACCATCTACTTCACAGAGAAGTGGTTACCTTCAGAAAGATAACTAGCAAGTTAGTAAGGCAACCTTTCCTATCCCTTTTTCTTCTTGGTATGAAGAAAGGCATAAAATAGGTTTTCTTTCTTCTATTCCTCCAGATTGTGTGGTAGATGTTCCTGCAAGAAAAAAACTCACAGATCATAATTTCACACCATCATCCCGCAAAGGATGCTTTACAACTTCAGGTCAATTAAAATACATCTTGAAAGTATTAACAAACTGCCGTATAAGCTGTGAATTAATACCATAAAAAGCATACAGAGGAAGTTTTAAAAGAGGTAAACAAGAAGGGGAAGAATCAAAAGTTAAAAAGTTCTGAATATGACCATTGCTGATCCCACAAATAAGGAGAAAAAAAGTCAGTTCTTGGAATTGTTTTGCTATCCCTATTATAATTGAAATAAGCCTCAGGAGTCAAAACTGCTCAGATTGTGATAATTTCCTTTGGTATTTCTGTGCAAGGAATATAGCTATCGCTGAACATGAATGATAGCCCAAGTGAGTGGAAAAAATATGTAAATAGTCCCAAGGCCAGCTGTGACAGCAAGAACAATTTCTGAAAATGCAATTGTATAAAAAAGAGAAACTAATTAGTCTTGGGACTTCCTGTATAGTGCTGCAAAGTGCAATCTAACATTTTTGTCAATTTGGAGGACTTCATTATAGATCATAGAGTTGTTCCACTGCTTTGAGTACTTTAGAACACAAAACTTTTATCTTCTAAATGCTGCTGGAATAGGATTTCTTAGCAACAACTGCTCTTCTAGCAGGGAATCACTCTGTTTCTCCTGTGAAAACAGCTTATCAGACTTGGTGTCCAGATCCTGATATATCCTGTATTAATCGGTCAAGGTTATTTGTGAAGAGTCAGTAGTGGCTCTTACTACAAAAAGTAGCAGATTTTGCAGATGAATCACTCAAAAGTGAATCTTCTGTTTGGACAATGGAGTTTGTGAACAACCAATTGACTGGGTTTAGTGTCATCTTGAGAACGGTCAGCTTACATGGTAGATATTGTGGGAATATAAAGCATAGCGTGTACTTCTAATAGTGGTTTTCCACGTGCTCTGCAGTGTATTTGCAAGGGGAGGGGAAAGGAAGTGAAACTAGTTTACATCTCTGGATGAGGACTTTTTGAGCTTCTAAAGATGCTGTGGTCTTTTCAGAAGCTGAGGCAGCAACAGAGGTAAATCCCTATTCCGCATTATCCTGTGCTGCTGAGACTTCTGGACTGAACAAGCTGGCACAGAATTTGAAAACCCTTAAAACCAAAAAGTAGATGGGAAATAAAGGTAATTTAAAAAAAAAAAAAAAGAAAAAGCCTTGAAAACAGTTGACAGTTAATTTTCTAACTTGTATCCTTTTTCCTGTAAACACGTCCTAAGTTTGTCATTCATCAGACCACCACACCTCACTGGCCCTATTTAGAATATTAGCAAACAAGTACAAGAATGCGCTCAGTTCTCAAGAAAAAACTGTATACTGGCCTTTTTCAGTTAAGACTCATAGCTCTTCCCGCCATCAGTTGTCTGTGTCACAAGGTGACAGACTGGCTGCTTGATAATCTACCCAGACAAAATCTAAAATAAGGACTTCACTTCTGGCAGCGTGTGGCAGACGATGATGTGTTCAAACCTGGATTCCAAATACACAAATGAGAATTTTTCTGTCATTAAAGGAAGCAGATGACATCTTAAGGCAGATTACTCTTATTATGACATTCACAGAGAACGATTCATTAGTATAGCTTATGGTAGTGAAGAACTGATCTGCATAATGCTGATCCTACAATATTGATCCTACAATAGGTAATGATTGCAACTTTCATTGCTGCTTTAAAACCAGAGACTGACCATCTCTGGACACTCTGAAAGGATGTCACAGAATTCTGTTTGTGGATGTAGAAGACTACAATGGTATTACCTACCTTCATCTGTACATATGACCTTTTGAGATTAGGATCAGGTGGGCTGAGAGCCTAATAGCGTTGGGGTATATTTTGGAAACAAAGTAGAGTGATAACCTTGTGCTGGCCATGACCTTTGTGATAAAATCAGGAGAAGCAGATGGAACAGGCCACATTGGAGGGATCCAGAGGTATAGGCTGGCATCTGTTACCATCTAAGTGCATTTGAATATAGGTAGCATCTTTCAAGTTATGTCAGAAACTTATAAAAGGCAGCAAAGCAGTCCTGCAGAAGAAGGACCCTTCCACAGGTGCCGCCCAAGGACTGAAGTCTGCATCGCAAACACTAAGAAATATTAAGCATTTTCCATACCCTCTTTTCCCCTTTGTAGAAGACTGTTGATAGAGGTATTGGACCAGAGCAGAGTGATACCTTGAGTGAAGACATACGGAAGGTTCTTGGGGCTGACAGAAGAAAAGCCCCCAATAGACTGGCAAGCCTTGCAGCCACTGAAAGAGCACAGAGCGTCACGTAGATTGTGGAACAGAGATGGGCCTTTACAAGATCACTTGTGTCTCTTGAAAACCCTAGTAAGGATGGTCAAGTTTGCTGCCTAAAGCTGGCAACAACCACAAATATGTGAGAAGCCAAAGCACCCTGGAGGGATGTCTTCCACACAACTTGAGCATCCAATTGGAAAATCCTCCTCAGAATCAAGAGAAAGGGCCTTCTCATAGGCAACAGCATACTGCATATGACTATGTTCATATTCATCAGATATGACCTTGCTGACATTTTAAGGGCCAAGTTACCCCTGAAAGTTCCAGAGAGCAAAACAAGCTGAAAAATGCTGCTGGCATTTAATGCTAAACTAAAAGTGCTTGTTGGATACGAATTCATCCAGACCCAAGACAGGCATGCAGACTTACTCAAATGTAACATACCTTTTCAGTTTCTTCTGTTATCTCTCAGAGAAGTATACCGGACTTTGAGCACAAATTGTCATTTCTTAAGGATAACTGGTACCATGATTCAAATTTTCCAGCATTTTCCTGGAAATTCTATCATTATCTCATTCCCAAGAAATGATTATGAAGCCTTTTCTGCTCTTAGTTCTGTTTCTAAGACTCACGCGGTTGCATTGACAGAAGTTCTGTTCCTTAGCACCTGTGAATTATGAAGCATAGATGCACAAAATCTACCAGGTTTTGGGTTTGTATTTTGGCACGCCTAAGAAGAAAATAGTTTGAAGGGATTTTAGATGATACACCAAATAGATCTGCCGCACCTGCTAGCGTATTCATAATGGTTCATCTTGTTCTCTGAGACCTTTGCTATTCTGGTTTTGCTGGTCTTTCACACCGTTTTTCCCTCTGGGAGCAATCTCCAATAACCAACATGCCAACGTTTCAGTAATTAGCAGCTGACCCCAAAGTTTTGCTTAAGCTGTCTAGCCATCTAGGATTTTGTAATTCCTTATCCATAAGGATCCATAGAAAATGATCTTTCTACTAAGACTAAATGAGAAATAAAACATTTTCATAGCTGTATTAATGTTCTCATATTTTTTCACACATTTCTGTTGTTAAAAAGGATATATCAGAATCCATATATTGAATCCAAATAAATAAACCAGCTCCTTTTCTTTGGGATACCCCAAAAAATAAATCTCTTGAGTCTTAGAACAGATATTTACAGGGTTGTAGTAAGAAAGTTCTTTATTTTTGTTCAGGTCTATGAAATAGATTGTTGCAAGAGTATATAACAAGCGGGAAGCAAATTTGGTCTCAATTTATTAGTTTAAACACAGCTTCATTATCAGTTTGACAACAATAATGGATAAATGGAAAAATAAGGGGGAAATACCATTCTATTTCATTCTTCCCTATGCAAAATAACCTCACATTGCAGGATGAATGATGACATGTCTGTGTGGTTGTCTTCAGCAACAGACAGGGAGAAACACAGGGAGAAACTAAACCACATTTTGCCTCTTGAAAACACTAGTGGGGAATGGCCCTTTGAAAAAACGTTAAGAACCTCACAATAAATTTAAGACAGGTCTGAGATGAGTCACAACCTAGAAAATACTGCATGCTAATGTTTTCATTGCAATCTGTTCATCCAAAAGTTCTCTCCTTCACACAGAGCAAATGCTTAGCTTTTTAGGAAGTGCTATACACTGCGGTTTTAATCAAGCATTTAATTCTTGTGTCCTGACACTACACTTTCTTCCCTGTAAGAGGCAATGAAGTGGGATCTTCTGGGTTTCTGAAGTAGTACTTGCAGAATGCCTGCAGCTTTGTAGAGATTTCTTAGGAATATGGGAAAATATTGGTTTACTCGAAATTAATTACTCTAAATCCTTGACACATCAAGCCATGTAGAAGTAGATTAGAAAAAGAAGTGCTGTATACACGTTGACAGTGCTTGCCTAAAATCCTTACGATCAACGGCAAACTGCCTAAGTTACCAGTGTGTTGCAGAAGACTGTATTTTGGAACAATGTTGAATATTACCAAATGGATTATTATGCCTCTGAACAGTCCAGAAAGTAAAATTTATTAACAAATTTCAATTAATGACGTAGCTGGTTGAAATGCCCTTTCATCCTGTGCAAAACTTGCTCTCTCCGATGTTCTCTTAAATCTTGCCAGCCTGTTTTTGTTTTATGAAAGTTGTTATTATACAGTTTAAACCTTGAAAATTAAAACTGTACTCCTGTCAAATACATTATTGGACAGTCAGTTGCAGATTAGAGCCCTTCTTTCCAGTTTAAAGCAGAGACGGTAAGTAGCTCAGCATGAAAGTAGCTTTTAAAAGTCCGTTGATGTTCTCAAAGAGTTTCCCTTCCTGGTTTTTGTTAGGAGTTTTTCAGATGAGCAACTTGAGCTTCTTGGCCATTTATGAAAACGTCAAGGCTCGTACTTGATGCTGTGGTGTTTGTAACGCGCGGCCGCGCTCCGAACAGTCCAACTGACGAGCGAGCAGGCTACTTCTGTCTCTGATCCCCTTGCCCGCTCGGGGCTTACCATACAGAACAGCCGGACGGAACGGTTTACATTACATTTATCTATAAGGCCATTGCTCTTTGGGGCGCAAAACCTCCCAAAGCTAGTGAGGTTTCGGTCTGGCAGTGCTCCTTGAGTGCTGGTAGCTTCCGCGCTGTTAAAGAGTGGGAGCAAAGCACCAGGAGCAGCTCCTCCAAAGCCTCACTTCTTGTCCCTATCTAGAAAAATACATGTTCTTGCCCCAGATGTGAAGCATTTAAAATGAGGGGCAAGGCTGCAAAAGTAAAATATGAAAAAAACAGAAAAGTTTCCAGTGGGCATACATGGGAAGAAGTACACATTTCTGTCATTTTGAACCTCATTAATTCTTTGCTCTTATTAGTTGTTTTATCTTGCCCTCAGTTCCTGACCAAATCCTTTATTGGGTATGGTAGTGAAAATAAATCAAGTTTCATACCAGGAACGTGGTGCTTTTCTTTACTTTTTTTTTTTTTTCCCTGTAGGATGCTAGTAAAAAACCACGTTGCTATTTAAATGTGAAACAACGCTGCTGTCGGCATTCACCACACCTCTTTGAATTGAGCCACGAAATTCATTACTCACATTTTAAAGGCTTTTCTCGCTAAGGAAATCAGTAGCCGAGAGGTGTGCGTGTTTGGGCGAAGCACTGGTCAGACCGTCAACTCCCGGGATCTGGAGCACTTTCTAAAGATTTCAAGTAAATCCCCTGCATGACCAGGAAAAAATAGAATGTGAAACAAGAGCACGTCTTCCAACAGAGCGCTGAGCTCTCACTCACCGCGGGGTGCAGTTATTAGAGGATTTTAACGTTGCCAGACTCACAGATGATCTCTTGAGCACAAGATTCCCGATAAAAAAAAAAAAAAAAACAAAAAAAACAACAAACGGGTAAGCCGCCTGGGTGTAAGGGCGGTCTCCATCCTCCGCTGCTCCAGCAGCGGCTCAGGCGCATAAGTGGAATTTCTAATGGGCAGCATCTGCCCAGGATTTTCCCTCAGTCTCCCCCCTCTCCCAATGCCTGGGTTTAAGGCAACTTGGCGGCTGGCGGATCCCGAGGCCGGCGGGGCGGTGCGCTCCCTCCCTCCCTCCCTCCCGCTGGATTCCCCGCTGGATTCCCCGCTGGATGCGACCCGGGCGGCGGGGGCCCGTCCCCTTTGCGCCGCCTAAATCAATGAGAGGCGACCGCCTGCCGTGCGGCGGGGCCGGCCCCGGCTGGGGCTTTTCCCCGCCGCTCCTTCAGGAGCCGCGACTCTGTCGCCGGTCGCGCCCTGTCGCTCCCTGTCGCGCCGGCGGCGGCGGCATCGGCGGCGGATCCTGGGTGCGGTGCCTCCGGCCCGGTCTGCCAGGGAAGAAGCGACCCGGTTAAAGCCCTTTCCCGTGGCTTTAACGGGAGAGAATGAGAAGAAGCCGCTCTCTTCTCATGTGTAGAACTATCTATAGGTATCCAGAACAAAAGTTTGGGGTGCGATGGGGGGGTAGGGCTATTTAATTTATTTAAGCTCGGGCGCCTGGTTGACGGGCAGGTCCGTGAGCCCGTTTCAGAGCAGGAATCATAGAATCGATGAGGTTGGAAGGGACCTTTAAGATCATCAAGTCCAACCATTAACCTGCCCTGACAAAAACCCCTTCTAAACCATGACCCTAAGTACCTCATCTACCCTTTTCTTAAACACCTCCAGGGATGGGGAATCCACCACCTCCCTGGGCAGCCTATTCCAATGGTTAATAACCCTTTCAGTGAAAAAATGTTTCCTGATATCCAATCTAAACCTGCCCTGACATAACTTGAACCCGTTTCCTCTTGTCCTATCCCTTGTCACCAGGGAGAAGAGCTCAGCCCCCATCTATCTACAGCCTCCTTTCAGGTAGTTGTAGAGGGTGATGAGGTCTCCCCTCAGCCTCCTCTTCTCCAGGCTAAACAACCCCAGTTCCCTCAGTCGTTCCTCATAAGGTTTGTCCCCCTCCCTGTCCCCGTCCCACCCCCACCCCCGGAGCGGTTCGCCCGGCAGCAGCGACGCGGAGTTTTGACGCCGCACGTCCCGTTTCGCACCCCCTTCCCCCCACCAAACGCTTCGGCAGATTAACGGGTCCTCCCCCATCCCGGGTGCCGCCGGCCCGCCTTAAGGGCAAAAAGAGGGGGCTGCGGGCGGCTGGGGGGGTGTCCTCCGGCGAC
>VXBO01000965.1:526937-539562 GCA_013400135.1 Rhinoptilus africanus
CGGTCGGGGCGGGGAGCGGGTTCCTGCCGTGAATCCCTTCCTCCGCCGCCGCCGGAACGGGTGAGCCTTCGGCGGAGATCGGCTCTTCCCCCGGGTTGCGGGCGGGTCCGGGGTATCTGACAAGTTTGGGGTTAGTTGGCAGGAACTCCCGGTGAACCGGGTTGTGCCGAGGAATAGGCAGCGGTGCTTTGGCTCCCAGTGCGCTTTAGGGAATAGGCTGTTGGGGCCGATTTAATGTCTCCGTAACTGCAGACTTTGAGCAGATCCCAGGAGCGAGACACTGGTGCGCTGTTCCCTAAAGCATCCCTCTGCTAAACTGAGCATCCTTCAGGGGTGGGCTTTTTTTTTTTTTTTCCCTGTTCTCTAAAATTTCCAGTTTCATTGCTATAGTAACAGCTGCTATGCTCATATGTTCTCTTGTGTGACATAAATAGATTTGAAGATAAATAGGAGATACATAAAGAGGTTTGGCTGTGGTGATTAGGCAGGTACACAAGCTTCTTAGGGGAGTTAAAACCTTCTCTCGCCCCCCTTTCCCCTCTCACTCATCTCCCCTCCCCGGCTCCGGCAGTTGTTGGCATCCTATAGAATTCCAGTGTCTGATGTCTAAACAGACAGATTAAATAAACGGGTAATAAAATATAGTATTAGTGCATCTCCTTCTAAGAACTGTTTGTTGGGTTTTCTTTCCCATTTAAAGGGTGGGGATTTGAAAACTTTTTTGTTTATGCAACACTATTTTTGAAGTCCAGAGAGTGTGAAGAGATCGCATCCCTAAGTGATGCCAAAATTGAGATCTCGGGACACTTAAATCAATCCTGTTGTCAAATGTTCGGTCTCAGATTACAAAGTGGTTTATTTAGCAATAATGTGAGTATAGCTTCTCCCCTCTGTAGTCCAACACACCCTTGGCCACAGGTATTAAATACTGCTTTTGTGGAGTAAAGTGGCAACGTAGAATTGCCACAGACTTTGTATTTGAGGGAGTTTTGCAACTTCAGCCAGTAGCAAGAGTTGCCTGAGTCTAAATAAGCATGGAGGGAACTGTCAGCGTCAAAAGGAATGGAGGATAATTCAGTTTAAAACTTGGGTAAGAACTATCAGTATTTCCCTGATTTTTCTTTACCTTTGTTCTAGGATAGAAGTCTTTGCTTAGGGAAGTTTCTAACAGTCTGTATTTCTTTTTATGCACTTTGAGCATTGGAAATTGTGTCGTATTGGGGTTTTAGTTCTGGTTTTTGAAGAAGGCGTCTTGTATAGCATTGCAGCATTAAGCTTGTGACAATAGCTTAGTCGGAACTTCTTCTGTAGGGCTCAAGGCCCATCGTAGTGACTCTGAAATGCTACAGTGTTTGAGAAGCTGTTTGCCCTGCACTAGGCCCAAGTTTGGGTCTTTGGATTTTGACTTTTCGGGCCTTTTTGGCCAATAGTGCTTGTACAGGCATTCCTAATGGGGTTTTGTACTTTGATTTGAATAAAAGTTAGGAAACTGGTATTTTCTTCGATTGCTTTAAAGTAAAAGCTTTTGATAAGACTTCTGCATCTTGCGTAACACAGGTACTTCCCTCCCTGGCTCTTTTTAGGTCCCACTGTGAGGAGTTGCTTGTCACTGATCTAAAGCTTGAGTGAAAGAACAACTTATCGATGCATACATTTAGGAAATGGCTGGTGTATTTTTATGTGGATTTTAATGGGGGGGAGGGGGGGATAGTGACTGATCATTTGAACTTGCTATTGAGTTTGTAAAACTTGGTAAAGCAGCACTAACTTTTACGAGTGTTGTGCTGTTCAGAACAAATGTAATGACCTTCTGAGTTACTCTGTCTTGTAGGGAATTGCTTTTAAGTATGCTAAAAATCTCAGTGTCTTACTTCATAACTAATGAAAAAATCCTGTAACTTGAGTAAGTTGACAGACTTGCAGAGATAGTATTGCTACTTAAAAAAACCCAAACAAACAGTATGGAAGTGGAAGCAACAGTATGTTAGTAAATAGCAATTTTTTTTTTGCACAGTGGTGACATGCCTTTTAAGTAGTCCTTGAAAGGAGCTCTATCACATGACCCGTTCTTTCGCAAAAGTTTCCTATTGTGTGCTCCCACCCCTTGTTTTCCATTACCATTCTGTGGCATGTTCTCCTGGCCTCTCTGCCATCCCAGAGTTACACATTTGCCAGCAGCATTAAGTGCCTGGCTAATCTAGACTTTCACTGGATTCACTGAAGTCAATGGACTACGTAGAGGCTTAAAATTAAGGTATGCTTTAGAGTTAGCCGGGATCAGATGTTACAGGTACTACTAAGGCAATCTTCATTTTTTTTCCATAGGCATTTGTGCTCAGAACAGGTTTGGTATTTGAGCTGTAAGTATATTATATTATTGCAGGTGTTTTCCAGTCATTGTGTTAGAAATCAAACCCATTGAGAAGGAGAGCAAGCCATTGTATGTTGAAAAACTGCTGTTCACTAAATGAGACTTTTGCTTCTTGGTCACTACATCTAAAGATGGTTTGGGGTTTTTTTCTTCGAGAGAGGAGGAGGAGGAGTGGAGAATAGTTGTCACATTGCACTGATTGCTGGTTTGCCTGCTGTGATTAATGTGGAGTTGCATTGGTATGTATGTGTCATCACAGGGATGATGTTGCTGAAAGTAATCTTTTTTCATCTCCAGGAAGAAAAAATAATTATTTGTATTAATTACTGAGGATACAAATAATGCATTTGTTTAATTTTTTTTGCATGACATTAGAAAATGGTACTGGAGCTATCTAGTTCATGAATACTGCCCGATCTCAGTGTGCTAAACAAACTGAACAATACCAGTACCAAGGTCAGATGTTTAAAAGGCAAGACCTTCAATTATGATAATTTTTTTTAAAGTTTATAATTGAAAATGTACAATGCAAAAAAACCTGAATCTTTGTAAGACTTAATTGAAAGATGGCATTATGTATATTAATTTCCTACAAACTGGATTATGAAACAACTTCAAATTATAGAAATGGCAATTCTTAGACTGCATCCTGAATTTAAAATAAGACATGCAACAGCATGCAGTGACTCAGTTTTAACCAAGTAACCTTAGAAACGTCTTCAGAAATGGGTTTTAGTCTAGTTATACTTGAACTATTACCATTGCCGAGCGTGTGCGTGTATGGGTATGTGTGTACATGTGTATATAGGGTTTTTTCTGAGTGTACGCTTACCGTGTTTATTCTTAGTCTAGCTGCTTCATCGCTATAATCTGCAATTACAGTTTTGGAAGTAATTTTCTGATCTGCGCCTCTCCGAAGCCCGCTGTCTGTTCAAGCAGTGATTGGAATCCAAAAAACACAGTTTGTAAATACCTCCTTGCAGCTACCACGCCTGGACTGAGCTGCAGAGTGCCGCTGTGAGCCCGATTCCCCAAAGCAGCCCGTTTTACTCTGTAAGGAGGAGTTTGTAGGACAGCAGGCAGCAGAAACATGGGAAGACCGTTTCAGGAGACAGGTCATCGTATGGATGCTCACTCTTCGTGCTCCTCTGAAGCATCTCCTGCTGGCCAGGATCAGAGAGACTGTACAAAAGGAGTAGTGGATTTGCTTTGGAGCCAAGGGAGAGGAGGTGGTGAAAGGGTGTTGTTGAGGTAGTTTGTGCCTCAGCTTATGCGACAGAGGAGCAGTCCTGGTGTTGCAGAGCTGCTCCTGCCTCTTCATCCAGGCTTAGGGAAGACTAGAGAGACGTAAGACAGTGGTAGGTAATTTTATGCATTGCTTTATTACAAAAAACTGGAAAGGAAACTAAGTATGTTTGAAGACCATATCATGCTCAGTCAGCTGTACTAAAAGGTTAGGTTTAAGAAATGAGCGTTGGTGTGAGTCACTTTGTGTAATGTCAGGTGGAAAGAATATTATGCAGCTATTCTTCATGTAGTGGTGACATGTTCCACTGAAACAAGAGCTGCAGCATCCCTCAGACAGCCCTGGTGCTGCTACTGAAAACTTCAGTGCTCAGCCTCGTGTTTGCAAACAAAATCTTCATTCAGGTCCCTGTAAAATCAAAAAGAAAAGGAATTTGTCCTTTCTGAGGTAGTACTGTTTGTATGCGTATGTAGTATTAATGCTGAAATATCACCGGTTTATAAAACTGTGGCATGGGTTAATGTATAAAATATACTTTATACTCTTTATTGAGCAAAGAGGTCTAAGTTTATTACAGTCTTAACTGGTTCCTTCTGCTCCTTCATCTGTCTTGTCTCGCTCTTCTCCCTCTTTGCTGGGGACCTTCCTTTGCCCTTTCTCCTTCTGTATGCTTTTCATTGCATATGACATGCTGAACCCTGGTTTCCTGTTGAGATTTATGGCAGGGCTGCAATTTGATGGTGAGCGTTGACATGTTCTAGCATTTCGGCATGCATTCATATGGGATAGCTGATACACATCGCTACTAGCATGGATTTGGATTTTCTTTCAGTTGCATTAAAATATTGGATCATCTATATGTAGCTTGTTCATTGCTGTCTTTACAAAAAATGACCTGGTTAAGTGTTAAAATTCTCCAGTAGATCACACTGTGCTATACGTTTGGGCTGGAATGGCTACCTTACTGCTTGTGGGCATATATGCGTCCACCCCCTTTTTTCATACCACTACGGGTGGGAGAAATAACTCTTTTAGCAGAGTTAGATTGTATTAAAATCAATGGTACTGCTAACCCGCATTAATACCAGCCTTCTTGAGGGGTTTAAACTGTATGCAAGTAAATTTATTTTTTTTTAGCCAACATCAAACCCAGATTCCCACCAGCATTTGCAAATGTAGATGAGGCTTCATCACACGTGTCACCATTCAGCTTTTGAGCAGAGCGTTACGGATAGGGAAGGTCCAAACTAAGTGTTAACCCAAAGCCAAAGTGGATCTAAATAACTCCAGAATTAAAAGTTCTCTGTGGCTGAGACACGGGGCTGAGCTAATAAAACAGTGTAGGTGTGAAGTACAATTATACTTCTTTGGACAGGTGAGGATGGAAAATCTTTGGAGTTTTTGACTTTGGGATAAGCTGTGAGACCTGGACTATCGATATGATTGATCATAACAAAAAGGACACTCAATTGTTTCCCTTAACTATTTTTCTTGTATTTTTACAGAATCATGTGAGTATTTCTTTTGTAGAGAGAACAAAATTTCTTCATTAATTTTAACAAACTAGTTTTCTGTAGATTTTTTTTCTACGTTTTTTTTGTTTGTTTTTATTAGCTAGAGAATTCCTTTATCTGCCAGTTAGAGCCTTTACACATGAGAACATTTTTAATGCCCTTTTGTTCTAGGACAGACAGTGCAAGCCTAGGATTTTTTGTCTCCTACTTTTTGTTTGTTTTGAGACTCTTTCAGACAAGAAAGCAAAACAAAAAGTTTTGAGGCATCCAGTAATATTTCAGCTATTAATCAAAGACTTAAAATTTGGTGTCTTTCTGATGCTAAGTTACTCATTTCCACATTGTAGTCTGGAGGTTAGAAGTGCTGTTTTGGACTTGGAGCTGATACAAATATACAGCTTCGTTATCACTTTGCTTTTCTTTACCTCTAGTTCTACTTCCATTTATTCCTTCAGCGATAATTATGTTATTAATTGTTACAACTGAAATGTTTACAATAGTGCTCAATTCTAACTTGGACAAGGTATCCAACAAACTTGGACCAAGGTATCCAATGTGGACAGTCTACTGCAATAAAGCAGAAGGAATAAGATGGATGTCTTTGACATACCTCCTTATTGCCATGATTTTTGTTCCTGCGTCTTTCAGATCTAGCTTACATGATATTAATTTGCTCGTAGAAGAGGGATAATTGGCAGGAGCCACATATGGAGGCCACATGTACATGGGTATATCTTTGAGCTAATGAACTTGAGCTCTGACCTCCTGTGTGAGTAAATACTAAAAATATGTCTAAACTTGTGTCCTATTCTCATCCTGACCATAACCTTTCCCTTTGCTTCCTGTTCTTGGTATGGGAAATCATTTGACTGATCTAATGGTCTTTCAGAGGGATGAGAAATCAAATAATATTGCAAAATAACAAGCTCTTAGGCAAAGAAAACCAGCCTGCAGCATCGCTGAAAATAGATTCAACTGGTATGAAGTGCTTTAATTGAATGGATGGGGGTAACTGGGTAGCAGTGGCTGTTTCTGGCCTTTTAGGTGAATGTAACTTCGAAGATGCTTCTGCTCAGTGCCGAAACCTATACTATTGCTTGGAACCACACAACCTGGCATGCAGTTTCTGGCCTCTGGTCCTGAACTTTGGCAGTGTACCTAGAAGGGCAGGATTCAAATGCAAGCATGCAAGCCGCTGAAAGAACTTAAGCATCAGAGCAGGGTTTAAAACGTTTGTGCTCTTAGACCTGCTGAGAAGATGCATGAGAAGTTGGCAAAAAGCTAGCAGAGAAGAGTCAGGGTCCGTAGCAGAAAGATGGTTAATCTGAGGAGCTGGAATTCTTCTGTCAGTTTTTCTTGCCTACTGAAATTCAACAAAATATATATGAAGTCCAAGGCAGTGTTTTGTGAACCTAACTTTTCGGAACTTTTGCTTAGAGCAGTAGAAATGCATCAGCCAGTGTTGGGACTCCAATTCATTCATCTGTGTCTTGCTTATGTTGATTTGTATAATTTTTAGTGTGTGAGATTACAGGAAGAGGCTGGCCCCTCATGGACTAGTGACATGTCCAAACTTTTGGCTCTTGAGGCCCTGATAGTGAGGCTGAGTCCTGCCTGTGCCTGTTACCACCCCTTTTGCACTCAGGTCTGAATGATGTCCTCATGTTCCTGTTGTCCTCCTCAGTCACCAGGATCGTGATTCTGAGACGTCCCAAACATCTTTGGCCTTGAACTCACTTGTTCAGAGCAGAAGAGAGTGCCATTGTGTGGGAGAGGGGATATTAGGCAAGGGGAAGGTGAAGGTATTAGGCAAGTTGAAGGGGAAGGTCCCTTCAACTCAAATTTCTGATACTCAGGTTTTTGTGATATCAGTGAAAATATTTGCTTGTGCTGTACAATCTAAATTGGGTTGACTGATGGTCTCACTTGTGCCCTGGGCCAAGAAGGCACACGTGGAAACTGTAGCTTCCTCATGGTCTGAAACCCCATGGCAAGGCCTTATCCAATAGCCTGGAAATGTTTGTCACAAAAGTCTCAATAAAGAGTAACAGAAATCTTTAGTCTGTCATGCTCTTGAGGTTTTTAAGAGAAGTAAGAACACGCCTTTCATTTTTACTGTGGTGGAAAACATCATGCTTTCCAGTTGCTGTGGCACACAAACTGTTTGTGGTAGGTGGAGTAGCTGAGATCTAGAAAGTCACTATTCCTTTGTTGGGATATTTAATAGCTTTTTAGCTATTACATGGACACACCAGCTTTAAAGCAGTGCAGGTGACTTTAATCCAAAGTAAAGTGATTCACTAGGTCAGGAAGAAGGTTGCAAACTGTTGAGTTGAGGAAGGCTCCCTTTATTTAAGGCCAAAACTTGGGTGGGGATGTGCCCATGCTGAGATGCAAAGTGGTCACAGGTGAAATGTGTTAGCTGTCAGTGGTGGCTGCCAGAAACTACACTGGACCAAGTTCTCTCCATGACCAATCACTGAAGATAAATGAGGCACTTTTGCTGTAATCCTAGGGTCAAACTTGAAGATCACCTAGGTATGGACCCAGAACAGACAGAATACTTTTTGTTTTTAATAAAAGTGGTATTTTGGACAGCAGAGAGAGATTGTCTAATGATAATGAATTCATGAAACTGTGTATTATCATAAGTGGGTAGAAGCAAAAGTCAGAATTTAATGTGCTGAAATGAGAAGGACCAAGTGATGACTAATCTTACAATTATAAGGCATGGCATATGAAGCTGCCAGTTGGATGACATAGATTTTTAATAAGTACATCAAGTTGCAATTTTTAGTGTGTAAGTGAAGAATAGAAAAGTGCCATATTAGTTTGAATAAAGGTGGTCCTAAATCTTAGGAAACCCTCGCTTCTCTGAGGAAATTGTTGCATACACTTTTCCATATTTATCTCTTCCATAGCGTATGTCTATCTTGCCTTATGGCCCCTTACTCTTCCCCTTCCAACCCAGGTGCAAACCGTCACTTTTATCAGATAGCCAGCTGTGCTGCTCTTGGCTAGTAAAACCTTTTCATCACAGTTCTGAAGCTCTCCCTGGCTTTAAAGAGCGTTGCCTGGGAGGAAATCAAGGGTGGAGAAGGAGCTGTGGCGCTCTGATGCTGGGGCAGTTTTCCTGTGACCAGAGAGCAAAAGGACTCCTCTCCACGGGGTCCTTCCCCTACCCACACCTTCCCTGAGCATCCTGGCTTGGGAGGAATGCAGTTGTGTTTACATTTGTTCACCAAATGGTGCCACAAGCTCTTCAAAGGTTTTGTGTGAGAGTCCTGGGAGCATGATCTGTGAAGGAAGGTGAGATGGACTCTTTCAGATATTTTGGGGGTGGGGGGGAAAGAGGATGGGGAGAGGTGAGATGACAACCTTCTGTGTGTTTGGGGCTAATAATGCCCTGAAGAAATGCCCTGAAGAAAGGGAGGACTGAGAAAAATTGCAGACTAGCTAATCGGAGTGCTTTGTTGGACATTACAACAAAGGCTGATAGGATAATAGAAGACAAGAAGGTGGTAAATGGTTAATGGGATAATTTGCAACATGAGTTTACCAAACCCAGGTTGTACTGGAGAAACTTGCTCACTGACCTTTTCATAGATTATATCTGATGTCTTTCTATTTCCTATCAGGGCTCTGAGCACACATTTTGAGTGCCACTTGGGAAATGTTTAGTTAAGCTCGAGGAGATGGATATTCTTGCAAGAGTGTAGGTGGGCAAGAAGATGGGCAAAGAGGCATCATCAGTTTGTCATTTTGAAAATCAAATTAATGGAAAGGAAGGTTGCTACTAATAAAGTCCCACAAGAAGAACTCTTTCAGCCACTTGAAAAATACTTTTTCATTTTATTATCTCTGCACAAACCCCCAAAATATGCCAAGGAAACTTTTTGACAGTGGAATATTAGGAGGCATTTTCTAAAGAAAGGAAGATAAATCCTGGGTAGAAAGAGTTTCACAGGTCAGAGGGAAAGAACAGAATTGGAGCCAAGCTAATAATGCACCTAATGGCTAGTTACAAATTATGGATCTTTGTCTGAAAACAAAGAGTAGGAAAAGAGCTGGGTGACCTGCTTGACTACAGTATGTCTCGGCCACCTATATTAGGAACATAATAGAATATTTCATAGCCTAATCACATAACAAGTAAAATTGGGAGTGTTATGTACAGTTAGGACTTCATCTGGGGAACTGTATACAACTGTGACCCTCTGTGGGCAAGAGAGACTCTTTCCAGCCCTCTTCTGAGCTGGTCTGCCTGGATGATCAAGAAATTAAGAAGCCTGTTGTACACAAAGCTCACTTAGTGTACTTACTTCTTTTCTTAACAGTGGAAAGGTTGCTATCTTGTGTAGCTGCTATTAGTAAATGGAGGTTATACATCAAGATTGCTGAATCCTGGTAAGAATAAGTAATTTGGTGAAGGATTTGACAGCCTTTTTTCAAGAACAAGATCAGTTGAGTCCTTGGCAGCTTTTAAGATAGTAGCATCTGACCAAGGAGGGAGTGAGGGGAGACAATGAAATCAGTGGCTTATTTTCACACAGCAGGCTTTGCTTTTAGAGCTTTGACTAACCAGACATGTTGTGTTTGGCTTATGTGGAGGATCTTTGTGGTAACTGATGCTCTTCAGTTTTCCCTCAAAAGAGGAAACACGGTAGCCACATTGAAGACAGAGTGACTCTTGAGCCGTGATTGTACTTTGTCTGGTCTGTGACCAAGCTTCAAAGTTTTCAAGGCTTAGTCATCAAAACTTTACATTTCTTTCAGTCTGAAGTTGGCGTTCTTGTCTAGCTCGTGTCATCCTTGTCGGTGTTGCACCTTGAACAGCTCTTGGCAAGAATCTGAAGCTAATGCGGAACGTAACTGAGCAATCTTCTCCAAAGGGATCTCATTTGTGTCCTGCCTTGCTTAAGGTCCTATCTTGCGAGTCTGAGAATTCACGGATTAACTGTCTTAGCCAAGAATCTCTTTTTCTCTGAAGTTTATTAAGATTGTGATGGGTTGCATGTCACTGTTTTTCTCAGTTTGCCGTAGGTTTCTGACTACTTTTGTAAAATAGGTCAAAACTTGATGCAAGTTTTCTTCAGCCAGCCATATGATAGTGGAAGTGTTGGCTTCACAGGTGAGGCATCCATTTGACATGCAAATGATAACCATTTGCATTTATGAATAACCAGGAACTAACTGTGGGACAGTTGAGAATCCCTCAAGTGTTTGTCACCTTTGGACTAACATGTATCTCGTCCTTCTAGTGGAAAGTACTGTTAAAGCCCTTCTTGGAGCTGAACCCTTCCAGTGGTTTATTGCAAACTGCTGTGAACACATTTCTTTTGTTTCTTATCTCAGGTCTGCTTTCCTTTTGCCTGTGAGCTTCTGCCACCATTTGTTTCTTGCAGCGTTTGTCATGGTAATTTCTTTTTAGTGGGGACTCTCTGCTCGAGTGACAGGACTCTTTCAGCTTATGGTCCTTTCCTTGCCATGCTTTTCAGGGTTAATCTGAATTTGTGAGATTCACAGCATATTGCAAGGTCTGTTGTGCCAGTCTTGTTTTGTCCCCTCTCTCTCTCCCCTTTAAATAAGTTCCTGGAAAAAATCTGTAGCCATCCATTTCCTTTTTTGCTTGCTGCATATTTTGAAAGGATTTTCATAAGTTTTTTTTCTGAGTTTTTGGAAGTTGGATACCAAATGGTTACTATTATGCGATTGCTGTATTAGTAAGCATGATGAATTAAAAGAGAAAACTTTATTTCATGGGATATGATCTGTACGATGATTACTTCAGCATAAACTTTACTTAAGTCCTTAAGCCCCTCATGATCTCAGTGTTAACAGTTAATTCCTTTTCTTTGTCTCTACACTCAGCATTTCTTTTATTTCTTCTGTTTAGAGCAAGCCTGTTAGAATTGCTTTAGATTATAATAGGTTTAATAGGAGATTATTTTAAGTGTTTTAGCAGAGGTCTCTGTGTATATGTAAAGGGAACAACCTAAAACCAGCTTGAATAATGCTATGACTATCTATTGAACAAAGAGCCATAATTGTAAAAGTGGATAATTGCTGGTCTAAACTTTTTTACAGGCATAACTAAATTCTTTAGTGAGATTGTATTCAAATTGATTACGTATACATTTAATAAAAGCTCCATGTTTTCACTCTCTCATTTTAAATGCAATGAGGCTCAAATGGGTAATGAAAACTTGATGAGTAATACTGTGTGTTACAGAATATCCAAAGAGATCTTCCCTTTCTTGAATGTGGCATTGAAAGAAAGACAAAGGTCATGAACCTTGGTTTTACCCCTGGAATGTCACAGACTTATACCTTGGGTCTTGGTGAATTCCAGAAACTGGGGATCGCAAACAAGTGGTCGCTGAGGAGGAGAAAGATGCTGGGAGGAGAAAGCATTTAATATTCTATCAATGATGACTTTATGTAAAAGAGCAAATGCTTTCTGATGCTTTTTTCCGTTCTCTTAGTGAAATGCAGTTTGAGTACAAACTGTTTCAGGCTCTTTTCAGTAGTGCCCAGTGATAGGACAAGGGGTAACGGGCACAAACTTGAGCATAGGAAGTTCCACCTAAACACGAGGAGGAACTTCTTTCCCTTGAGAGTGGCAGAGCACTGGAACAGGCTGCCCAGGGAGGTGGTGGAGTCTCCGTCTCTGGAGACATTCAAAACCCGCCTGGACGCGTTCCTGTGCAACCTGCTCTAAGGTGGCCCTGCTCTGGCAGGGGGGTTGGACTAGATGATCTACTAAGGTCCCTTCCAACCCTATGATTCTATGATTCTATGATTCTATGTTATAGATAAAAATCTCCAAAAGTTAATATTGTTCACACATCTAATAATATGCCATCTCATTGTAAAATGACTTATAACAGATAAATTGATAACTTTCTTCTCTGAGCAAACCCCAGATGTAGTGTCTTGGATTTCAACCGCAGGTATCGGAGACTGGAACACAGGTTTGCAAAAGAAGTATGCGCAATATTCATCATATATTAATATATTTTAAAAAGATGCACACATGGTTAGGATTCATTGGAACCATCTATTTGCATTTTCCTTGGTATCAGGAAAACCACCTGTTGGAACTGTGAACTCCCAGGAATGACAGTACGATTACATCAAAAGTTCAGGTTGCCCAGCAAAAGCCAGCTGAGGAATACTGTAATTGGACAAACTTGATGCTTCATTACCCAAGTGAATTTTGGTTTCTGGTGTTACCCTTCCCACAGTGTTACACAGCAGCTGTTCTTCCTTTGGGAACCACTGTTCTGTAAAAGCATGTTCCTTAATCAACAAATTTTCTATGCCAATCTTGAGACTTCCAGTTGGATTTAAGGTCTAGAAATTCTTTCTGTTCCATATGCAGGGAGGAGTCCATGCAGAAAGGCTTTCCCTTTCCCCCAGCATCAGGGCTGCTGTGAAAACTTGCTCTGTTTAAGGTTGAGTGAGCTTCTGCTTGGTTTGGGGGGGGGGGGG
>VXBO01000965.1:539590-662083 GCA_013400135.1 Rhinoptilus africanus
GGAGCATGAGTTGCTGGGTTTTTTAGATTCTGTGCTTTTCCATGCTGTTCAGAACAATCAGAAAGGGAGGTTTTCACTGACAGGCATCGGTAGAGTGCCTTATTTGTTTTGCTAGAGGCAGCAATGCTTTTTTAGCAAATCACTTGTGCTGCTGGAATTGGTCTCTAGCCCTACAGAGATCTATGGAGTTGGGGATGTTTAGCCTATATTGCTGCTTAGCAGGCAGAAATTGGGTCCCCAAGTCTGCCTTGGTATGGCCTCGTGCCTTGGGGAGGAAGGAGAACCCAGCTTTGGGGAATTAAAGATGCACTCTTCTTCCTTTTGATCTGCAGTCCTTGTCAGAGAAGTGTTAACTGTAGGGTTTTACAAAATATCCTGCAGAGGTTTTTATTCTGGATATTTACTTTGGGGGCATGTCTCACCAAATTCGCTACTCTTTCTGTTCCTTTACTTGCTGAAGTTGAATGTATTGCCACAGCAGCTGCTTGAGCATCGAGCTCATGGTGCGACACAAGCTCTCGCAGTTCAAAATCGGAAATAATAAACTCTTATCCTTCCTAAGATAAGGATGTTTAGCAAAACTTCGAACGATATCTCTTCTGCTACAAAGGCTTGGTGTTATTTTGAATTGTCGTGAAGCTGTGGTGAAGTATCCAAACAGCGTATGTGCGGCGGCTTGGCATCGTTGCCTAGGAACATCATGCTATTGCTGAGGCACTCAGTCCTCAAAGTGGTTAGTGAGCAGGAAAGTTAGAAACAGTGATTTGTATCACTGGATAGCAAGATCTGTTCCCGTTCATGCATAGGACTTCTTTCCCCTTTTTTGTAAAATTGTCAGGGCTGGGGGAAAGGGAAGAAGCAGAGCTTAAGAGAAGGAAGGGGGGTGAAAAAACCCCCGCCCAATGTGATCATTCAGTTAATAGTTTTTTTAAAACTTAAAAATGTATCATTTTCTGCCTTGCTGAAGGCAAGTTGTTGTTGCTGTGTGGTAGCGGTGGGTTTGGGGGAGTTTTTGTTTTTCATTCTTTCTTCAGTGACGGTTCCCTAGATCAGGAATGAAATGGGAATTATCGCCCTGAACTTGTCTGTCACATTTAATCTGCTGTTTCTTCCTGGCTATCTTTGCTTCTTATCTCTTTGTTCCCAGTCACCCTTCTCTTCTTCCACTAACAATTTATTTTTGATAAAATGTTTAAGCAGGTGAATGCTTTTCAACAGAATCAGGACAGTAGCAGCAAAAAGAAAATGCTTGTGAGGAAACACAAAATTATGGTGGTTTTTTTTCTGGGTGTTGTTTTTCCTGTTTGTAGAATTAAAATAACCCATACAATACTTTGCAGGAAAGTCACATTGCATGACTGAAAAGTAAACATAGACAACTTAAAAAAAAATATTTTTAGCTTTATTTCTCTTTTTAAATATATTTAGGAATGTAATTAATATTTGGATAAAAACTAGTTTCAATGGGATAAAAATTATTCAGATATATAGTAAGGTTTTTTCAAATGATTTTTAAAGTTTATTTTAGGTCTGTTTATTATACTTTAAAAAGTGTAATCAATTTTTTTTTCTTTTTCCCCTAGCTTGCTTTATTTTTAGCACTGATGTGAAAAGTGCTAACCCTAGGTCAGAGGCTGGTTTTGCACTGTCCCTTAAGCAGCCAAAGCCAATCTGTTTTGAGGAGACTTTCCTAAGAGACTTAATCTGGTTAATTGGACAAATTATGTCTGGGAAATGCGACAGTGTGAGCCATACTGCTGAATGTGACAGTATCCTGACAGTGAAACTGCTATTAGGTTTGATGATACATTGATAGTTTACAAGAAACGCTCTAGACCACACATCATATTACACTTTAAACTAGAAAACCTGAGGAAAAGCAGTCTTAAGATACTGAAGAATGAGGCGACTGCGTTCTTTCAGTTCTGAGGGCTTCTGTGTTGTAGCACATACTTGTTTTTTGGTGATATTCTGTATGTGACTGGGGGTGCCAAAATAGCACATCCATGTTATTTCCAGACGTCCAGAGTTTGACATAAGTTGAAAGACATCATATGTAATCAGTCAGTTCAGTGATGGTGTTATTTCCTTCTTTATTTGTACAAATAGCCCCGAGTCTTGGACAGAATAGTGTAGAGAGAATGCAAAAAATATAAAGAGAAAAATGAGTTTAATTCTGAACTTTCATTAGTTAATCTGAAATGTCCGTATATGGGGAAAGAAAAACTTTGGACCCATATCAATATATTCGGAGTGTGTGTGTGTCTAAGATCTAAACAAGTGAGAAACCCATGTTTAAGAAAAAGCTAAACAAAACTAAAAGGAATATAGTCCATTCTGTGTTTTGGTGACTATAGATCACTGGTATGCTAAGGGTACAAGCTGACAGACCCAAGGTGTGCATTAGCTGGTGTTGCCATATGGCCTGTCTTGTCTTACTGGTTAATTTAACCATCTGTCATGTCTTGACAATTTGTATTCACTTTCAGTACTTGGGTTAGGTACCTTTCTTCTCTTTGGTACTGGGCTTTTCATCACACAGTGCTGGTGTATTCCCATTATCTGAGTTTTATTAGTTTTATTTATAATAACATTTGTTGTAGATCATACTGTTATCTTGCAATGTTGTGAGGAGAAGATGCATGTATTCAGACAAGCATTTTGGAGAGGTTTCTGCATCCATTTCTGGCAAAAAAAGTCAATATATGAATGTTTGACTTCTTTCTCCTCCTCTTCCACCCTGTTCACTTCTGATTCTGCACTTGGGTTCACATCAGCGTCTTTACTACATCAAGTAAACCAAGTTAATGTCTGTAAAATATACACATATTACATATGAGTTCAGAGTAAAAATCCTGCTCTTCATATTCTTTCCCACGTGTTGCTTTTTTCAGACTTACAGTGAAACTATGACCTGATAAACTGTATATTTTTTTTTTTCTAAGGATGGTAGCATTTCAGGGCAAGCATCTAAGAGAAACTCATGTCAAAAAGGGGTTTCAGCCCTGATGTGCCATTTATATCAAAAAGTTCTTTCAGTCATTTGAAAAGCATGCAATATACCAAAGCTACAAAATTGGTCTGATAGTCTCTTAGTTTCTGTGCCTGCAGTCTCTTATCTCGTTGCTGGGGTTATTGCAATTTTACCATTGTGTGGGGTTGGGTTTTGTTGTTTGGTTTTTTTAAACTTGTAATCTAAGAAAAACTCAGTGCAAATTAGATGGGTAATGTTGTCGTAATTCTTGAAATTTAAAGGTCGTAAAGCCAGTTGTGGATGGTCAATGCTCTTTGGTTAAAAAAAAAAAAAAGAAGAAGAAGAAGAAATCAGATCTCCTGGCTACAATGTGTGGTAGTGTGTTCAGAATCAGAATTTGATACTTAGAGCCTCAAGTAGCTAGAGATGAGATACACTTTGTGTTGAAATGTTGCAACCAAGATAAGCGGTGTAAACACATTACTGGCAAGTGGTAATATAATGGTCATTGAGTGGTAATATAATGGTCATTGAGCTTCATCCTCAGATCGTATCTCATTAATGATGTTCCTGTATCATAGACATAAGGTAAACTGCTTAACGGGGCTCTTGATGAATGTATTTTGTGATAGGAGATTTCTAAATGAGGGCTGAATGGCTTATCTGGCCAAATCTGGATGGTTTGCTTCATGTTCAGATGATCACTTGCATATCTCTTGCTTCCAATGAACTCGTAAATCCTGGAGAGAAGGGCCGTACCGTATGCTCTTGCTACCAGAGACGTTTATACAGAGTATCATGAATTTGCTGGGCTCCTTCTTAGGCCTGCAACAAGGCAGGATGACTGGTTGTAAAGGCTTTCACAAGGGGCACAAATAAAAACTGTGCAGGCTTTATCAAGGCCTATGCAAATGCCTGTGTATCCATTCATTTGAATAGTTTTAATGACTTCAGTTTCTTGAGATGAAAAATGCTGCCAATATAGTGGTTTAATTTATTGACCTAAACTGTCAGATTAGCAGTGTCATCCAAATGTGTCTGTTGTATTTATTTCCATGACAGCCCGTGCAAGCTTTGAAGAGTAATTAGGGATTATTTTGTGTACTTTTCTGAGGTTACGCTTGTCTGATTATAGCATTTCTCTTCATGTGGAAAGTGAGACTGGTTAAAGACAACCATTTGCCTATACTGCTGAGGAACATATCTGAATAATTTGGAAACATTTAGCTTTTAGGGTGTTTTTTTGGAATGTAAAGGGTGGAGATTGGCTTTTTGATCCTCCTGGGTTCTTTCTATTGCCCCTCTTGAATGTCAGAGGAGGGCAAAGTTTGTGGGAATGTGTTATCTTCATCTAGTAAAACTTCCGGCTGGTTCTAGGTTACTCTCACTGTCCTAATCTGATTCACGTGGCTGGGTGACTCACCTGGTTATCACTTGATAATCCTACTGGAGTCAGACCACGGTCTACTTCTACAAGCTCCACAGAGATGTGGAGGAAGGGGTGTTCCACTTTCTGTTGGCTTTCAGCCTTAATTGGGAGACTTCGAAGACAGAGAAGACTCTCTTTTCTGTGTACTTTGTTCTTTTAGATCATCAGGTTTTGTTTTAAAAATAAATAATCCACTGCCGCCACCACCACCCCCAACTTGTCTGCTTCACTTTTAGTGCCTCTCACTGCTACTTTAGAGCTCTTTAGTTTCCTCCACACTTTCTGCTGTGATGCATCTCTGGCATTGCAGTCACATAATTTCTCAGTCTTTTGTCAAACTAAAGATTTGAATATTTGAGTAATTAATTGTGAAGTGATTTCTTCAGCCCCCAGATGATGGTTTAGCTCTTCTCTATGTTTTGGGTTTTTTTTTTGTTTTTGTCTTTTATTCCAGAAAGGAGGAAAAAACCCCCACTCCTTCAGAACCATGATCATGAGTTCTGTGTCTACTCTGATGCTAAATACCTCATCTGTAATTAACAGCTTACAGAACTGTAAATTTGATAATGATTTCTCTTTGAACTTGTATGTAGACCTGTCTTTGAATGGGCTTGATGTCTTTGACTTCCTCAAGGGAAAAATGGCATTGCTGTTGGGGATGGGTTGGCCAGGGAGGGGGATGAGTGCATTTTCAGAGTATGTCTAAGGGTTGTGTGTTGCCTTGATGCACATCACTGCTTCGGTTTCAAGCACCCCAGAGCGTTATTACTGGGGTGAAGGGAATGGTGCCTGGTTGAGGTTTGGACAAATGCAGTTTGGGGTGACTCACGTGTTCATGGTGTTAAGTTTAGGGAAGCCCCTTTTGAGGACAATGAGCCTCCTTGAATGAGAGAATGCTAATGGGCCCAGGTAAGCTAATGGTTTATTGCTTCCTGGTAGTATATTGATCACTGCTGACCTTTCTGACCTTGTTGCTTTTCCAACCTATGTGAGCTTTAGACTGTATTAACGCCAAGGTTTTATTGAAGCAGATGATACAGCTCAGCTTGCAGCTTCGGGTGGTAAAGGATGTAGCTGCTAACCCACCAAGCAGGCAGGAGGTGTGCTATCCCTCTCTCAGTGGCATCAGTGCTTTGAGTCCATGGTCTTTGTTTTGATGGATTATCCTAGCCGTCTTTCCAGTGTCTTCCAAAGTAACAGCAGAATATGATGGAGGGGCTGAGTGTATAGATGAGGTAGGATGCTGTTGTCTGAAATCCATCACACTTCCCCCTTGTTCTTTGTTTTTTTTTTTTCTATGATAAAAATTATCAATGATCTACAAAGAGCATTGTTAATTTGTAAATGGACAAAAGAAATGTAGTACTTACAGAAGGGGCTGTAATTCTTTATTCCATAGCAAATCTGGTTTGTTGATGCACTGTTGTACCTCTGAAACGTTGCCCTCCATTTTCCTATGTTGTTTTTTTTTTCCTCTGAATACAGATAGAACCAAGTACGGGGTGAAATTTTGGATATAATCATAACAGGCTGCATTTTAGGCCGCTCTGAAGGATACTGTGGAGTATTTCTAGCTCTGAGAATCAAACTCAAAGATGCAGGGTTAAAGAGCATTTTGAAAATGAGGACCATGTAGAATTTAATTCTGTAATAGTGATATCAACTTCCTGGATAATTGCAGTAGTTATAGGTAAAATATGTCTTAGGGATTCTTGGCAGATTTTCTAGTAAGGGGAGCAACAGAATTATTTTCAGTAGTGTGCTAATGGCAAGTCAGTCTGAAAAATGTTTGAAGGGAAAAATATGCAAATAGGGTATTCCACTGAAAACATGCACGTACGTTGAAAAATTCAAAAAAACCTACCTATATGGCACAAGCTGATTAGAAAGATGGAAATGGAATAAATTATTCTTTTCCTCCAGACAATTTGTATTAAAGTTTTAAGTAACTTTGTGTCTGTGCATCTTTCTCATTTTTGTCCTCTGTTGCTGTTGCACGTCATTTTATGTTTGTGCTTTGCATTTTAAAAATATTGAGTGTTTGTTTATGCAACAAAACCACTGTCAAAAACGCTGTGAATGTGGTAGAGATTTTTGGTAGGCATAGCTGCACCGTTTATCTGAGCAGCACAAGCTAAGATAGTATAATATCACCCACATCCAGGATTTTAATCTCACAGGAATATGAGCAAGGGATGTGATAGTTGTACCTTTAATTGCTTTTCTAAACACTTAAATAGCATGTTACTACTTTGTGGTATGGACCTAACCTTTGTCAAGTGTTGCTTGCATACTTGCTTGCTTCCTGCCTTCTAAATGTGGAATATTTGCATGGCTTCCTCATGACTCCCCTTGGGAATCTTGCTAACAGACCACAGAGCTGAAGTACCTAGATGACAAAGTGATTCAAATGACAACGGCTGGAAATACATCTGTTTCGAAATACTGTGATAGAAAATAGTATTTTAATAATAGAATAATAACACATTTTAATGCAATTCCAGTTGATCTTACTTAAAAAAAAAACCAAACAAAAAACAAACAAACAAAAAGCCCAATCATTAAAATAATTTATCCAGAAGGCATGTTTAATTTATTTATCCTCAGAGGATTTAAGTTGGAGAAAGTCTTGTTGATGTGATTTTTTTATTTTTTTTTGTAATGTTGCAGACAAAGTGTTGATAGGGCGTGATGGTTCTGTTGTGCTTTAGTGAAGCAGCAAAAAGATCAGCACATTAGAAAAGGCTGCCCAGGGAAGTGGTGGAATCACCATCCATGGAGATGTTTTGAAGACGGGTAGATGCGGTGCTTAAGGACATGGAGTAGTGGTGGATTTGGCAGTGTTAGGTTAACGGTTGGAGTTGAAGATCTGAAAGGTCCTTTCCAACCTAGACAGTTCTGTGATTCATGTAACTACATCTCTTCATCAGCTTTATCTTATTTCATTTGTAGTTACAAAGATAAGGATTTAAGATGTGGATTTAGTTCTGACTTTTTCTTCCTTTTCCTCCATTCCTGATTCTTCTGTGGACCCCTTTGGTCTACGGCATTCCTGGATCTTGTAGCTTGATTTTAATTTTTTTTAATTTTTTTTTTCCTCCCTGTAAGAAGATACATGTATCTCCCCAAAATATGTAGTTTCCTTGGAAGAAATGGGGTTTTGGAGTAGATGCAGGCAGCTGGATGATGCAACTAAAGTGATTAACTGGAGCTGTTGTTGCCCTTGCATGCTAGTTTTAATTGTATGTTGAAAACCTTTATTTCTTTGGGGTTTTTGGTTGGGTTTGTTGGGGTTTTTTTGAGTTGAAGTGCTGCTTTCAAGTAAACTTTTCATGAAGTAGATCCTGTATTTGTCACTTTTTCTCTCTCTCAAATGTCTTTTATAAATCTATTTGCAGCTGGGTCTCGGGCATCTTACAGCAGCCAGCACAGCCACCTTGGCTCCGAGTTAAGGGCACTGCAGTCTCCAGAACACCACATAGATCCTATTTACGAAGACAGAGTTTATCAGAAGCCCCCTATGAGGAGTCTCAGCCAGAGTCAGGGGGACCCTCTGCAACCAGCACACACAGGCACATACCGCACTAGTACAGGTAGGTGGATGTAACTTGCATGATTGTCTTTTCATGAGATATGCCTTATGCTTCAGTGTTAATTATTCTTCTCTTTCTAATGGGCTAAACAAAATGTGGTATGTGCATGCCAGTCAAACAGGATACCTTGTGCAGGTGGCAGCTCTGTCAGAAGAACCCCGAAGGCATGCACAAATAGGGTAAATACTTAATGTTGTGCTATATATACAGTAGGCTAAGCTAATTTGGGGAGGGGGCTTACTCATAAGGAGGGAGAATGTTTTTATTACTCTTGTGTATTGTTTTTGAGTAAAGTATTTTTTTGCTTGCAAAGGTATTTTATGTGTTGCAAAGGGACCACAAAATTCCTTCCACGTGAAGCTAAAGGATTGTTTTTGAAGTGGATCATACCTGAACGTTCTTCCTCTCTCCTACAGGGGTGCACTTAGATATAGGTATATAGACTTATGTCTGTTGCACTGTGGCATAGAGAACAGCTTCTAGCATCAGTGGTTTATCCATAAATTATAATGATTGTCCATGGAATGCAGTGGTGTACAAGTCCTACTTGCAGAATGTCCTTTCAACCAAATGAAGTACAGCTGTATGTTGGAACTCACAAATAGATCACAAATCAACAGGGATATTTATGGTATTTAATGCACAAAATAATTAGAGTACACAAATGCTACAGCCAAAATAGCCTAAAGCAGATGTAGAAAGAACTTGCCTTAGGAATTGTAAGTATTTCTGGTGTTTTATCTTTGCTGTGTTGATCAAAGAGGGAAGATTATGTCCATTCTCAGATCATTCCCATTTTCATCAAGAAAAAGTTTTTTGTACTTCTTGGAGCAAGATACTTGGCTTTCTTTTAAAACTTTTTTTTTAATTATTTTTAAAACCATTTTTCCAAGGGCAAAGCTAGCAGTTTTTGCATGCCCAAAAATTTCTGTTGCTTTACAGAAGTTTTGGGTGTTTGAAGTACAGGAGAAAATCCTTCAAAAGAAGTTTTTCTGCAGAGTTCTCTAGTTAAATACCTGTGACACCTTATACTTCTTTTGGAGGAACACCATTACACCATTTCCTTCCTGTGAAAGAAGCTACTGTAGTATATTTTGTTTAGTCATACAGGTATATGAGAAAAGATTACTTTTCTTTGCATGAAAGGGACAAGACCTCTGCCTAAATCACTGAGCAGTGGAGTGAATGAAGCAACTATTTATACTGAACTTTACGCCTCACGTTCCACATGTGGCTGGCTTGAGTTTCCTATATGATGTGCTGTTTTCCAGTTGTGCCCTGAAGAGTGTTTCTTGCTCTGCTTGCAAAATATCCCTTGCTTCTCTGCGCTGAGGCAGCAGGCTGGCTTGTGACCGCAGTGTTTGCAACCCCTCCTTAAGGAAGAAAACTCTGTCAACATAGATCACAATTATAGTGGATGAAACTGGGACGCAGGATGTTTGTGGGTAATACCTGAAGATGGGTTTTCAGAAGGGAAGAGGAAAAGCTAAAAAAAATACGCTGATTTGGGTAGCAGAAATGGGCCCTTGGAAGGTGAATTTTCTTTTGCTGTTTGGGATATGGATCTAAACGTTTCTCCAGGCTCGTTCTAAAGAATGAGCCCGTCAGTCCAGCTTTGTGTTGGGTTGATCCTTCCTTGCTTTCCCACTTCACCCCTATCATTGGGGTAAGGGGAAATAAAAGCAGGGGGATGTGTGCCAGCCCAATTATTCTGTTGCTCTGTCAATAGCTCTTAGCTGTGGATGCTGTCAGCCTTTCACACAACCAGGCTGAAGAGCTGTCAGTGCTCGGAGGGAATTTTGAGCTGGATTGAATCAGCTTTCAGACTCCTTCTGCCTCTACCGCAAATTCACCTAGGAACTATCCCTTCTGATAAAGACCATACTGTTTTTTTCCAAATTATTAGAAAGGATGGGAAGGAGTTCAACTGAAGTTTGGCACACACAACTTTTTATTTCTTCTTTGGGTTGTCTTAAATGTTCTTTATTGTAGGACTGAATAACTATTTGTCTTGACTATTTGGTGTAAGATATGAGGGATGTAGATTGCTGTGTACTCCCTGAAGATACGCACCAAAGGTTCATGGCCTGTATCTTCTGTGTACGTGAATCACACCAAGGAGCGGAGGGGGGAAGCTTTAAGACTTCAGTGTGTTCCTTTAGAGACCGTAGTTCACATTCTTCTGTCTATTACAACAGCACTTTCAATCATGAAGATGGTACACATTTTTCCACATCTGATGGAATAAAAAAAGGGAAGGCAAACTTAGACTAAGGACTATGCCCAAAGCCTGGATTTTTTTCCTCTACAGCTAACATTGCCCATTAGAAACAACAATTATGCTAGGTATTCTTGCAAGCCATTTATTTCTGTATGATTTGTATTGCTTTTCTTTTTTAAAAGAGAGCATTCTTCCTGAATTAGGAAATTTCATTGAATTTGGAAGATAAGTGACTCACAGAAAGGAAAGGTTTTTTTAAAAAAATATAGATATCACCACTTTTGCTCTTTTGTGAGCTCTTCAATACTTATTACATTCAGGAATGTTTACACAACTAAGGATATTGCCCACTCAGAGTTATCATCCTCTAAGTGAATCAGCATTCGATGAGCAGAATTCAATAAGCTAAAATTTCTCTACGGGGTAAACTAAATTCAACTTGTTCTGTTTACTCACTGGGGGTTTTTGAGTGCTTGGTTTTCTGGGTTTTTTAAACTTTCTTATTTTCCTTGTATTTCACTTGTGAATGAAATACATGACGATAGTTCTGCACTAAGGGCTGCAAATTGCAGAAAATACAAAATAGTACGAGCTACTGAACCCTTACTAGCATAACTTTAGAAAGGGGCAGGACGAATTTTTCATCACTTTGTGGTTTGAATTATGACCAGGTGTGTTACTGTCATGCTATCTAAACTAAAAATAATCTTTCAAACTTGACAGCAGCAGCTGCGTAGGCTTTTTTGGTCTGTAGCTTTTATTTAACAATCCCTTTTGGCCTTCAAAGGGTAATGCCTTTTCTCGTATAAAAAAAACCAGCCCAAACTTTCGTGCTAAAAGGAGCAATAAACGTGAAATTCTACTTTTGATATGGGAATCCACAAAAGATATAATTGGAGGGAGTACTCGGACATAAATAACAAATTATTTTGCTTGCTGAATAGCAATTTAGAATGTGTATTTATAACCCAAATAAATAGCAGTAATAATGTCTGTTCAGGCAGGTGTGTTACTTATTTTCCTATGTCATGGTTTCAGCTGGGACAGAGTTAACTTTATAGCTGGCAGCTGGTTTTGGATTTGGGATGGGAGTGGTGTGGATAGTACACCGGTGGTTTTGGTTGTTGCTAAGCAGTCAAGGCCTTTTTTTGCTCCTCATATTGCCCCACCAGCAAGTAGACTGGGGGTGCACAAGAAGTTGGGAGGGGACACAGGTGGGACAGGTGACCCCAACTGACTAAAAGGATACCATATGTCATCATGCCCAGTGTATAAAGCTGGGGGGAAAAAGAAGGAAGGGGGGCGATGTTTGGAGTGATGGCGTTTTGTCTTCCCAAATAACTGTTATGTGTGATGGAGCCCTGCTTTCCTGGAGATGGCTGAACACCTGCCTGCCTATGGGAAGTGGTGAATGAATTCCTTGTCTTGCTTTGCTTGCACACGCAACTTTTGTTTTGCCAATTAAATTGTTTTTGTCTCAACCCATGAGTTTTCTCACCTTTTTTGCTTTTCTGTCTCTCTCCCCCACCCCACTGAGGGGGAGGGAATGAGAGAGCATCTTCATGGTGCTTGGTTGCTGGCTGGCATTAAACCACCACAGCTCTTTTTGGTGCTACATAGTGGCAGTTAGGACCATACAGCTGCTCCCTCAATTCTCCACCTCTGGTCCCAGAAGGGGAGGGAGAAAAGGGGGGCAAAGGAAAAAAACCTCATGGGTTGAGATTGAGATAGTTTAACAGAATAACAGTAATAATAATGGTAAAAGTATATCCACGATGAAGTAACATACCATACATCACTCTTACCATCCAGTGAATTGGTTGCCTAGCCTGTTCTGAGCAGCAATTGCAGATTCTCGCCCTGGTCAACCCCTATTTGTATATTGAGCATGATGTTTGTGGTATGGAATATTTCATTAGCCAGGTTGTTCTGTCTGTACTTCCCCTCAGCTTCTATAGGAAGCTGAAAAAAGTCCTTGAATGCTATAAACACCACCTGGCAACAACTACAACAATATGCATTATTGACATTTCTTTCATACCGAATCTGAAACACAGCAGCCACTAGGAAGAAAATTAACTCTATGCTGCCTAAAACCAGCATGGTATCCACCCCTATTCTATGGGCTAAAATCCATAATACCTTATAAACACATTATATAAACCATAACACTTTCTAAACCAAAAAGCCTTACATTACTATTACTGACTTAGAATTTAAATCAATAAAGATAAGCTTATTTGATGGGACATTTACATGAACACTGCTGGAATTTGAAGGATGCTATTACTTAAAAAGGGGTATGGATTACCTTTTAGCCAGAGTGGGACACAGAACTGGCGATCGTTTGCTTATTTGCAGAACTGGAAGTTTGGGCTAGGAACGTAGTCCTTAATTACTGGCATTTAATTCACATTAAACGTGAAACAGGTTGAAGTGGGTAAAATCTTGCTGTTTAGCAAGCCTGGGATTTCTGTAGCTGCCTTGAGAAAGTAGCAGCTTTGCTGCTCAGGTTCTGGGCTGTCAATGCTGACCTGCAGCATGGGAGCATGGCTTCAGCAGCGGTGGAGTCTGGGATTGGTTCCCATCACCCTCTGGAAGCTGGCAGCACTCTTGAGGTTTGTAATGACACTTGCTTTCATCGTGGTCCCTTGGTGAAAGAGACAAGCCCTCTTTTCTAAAAAGGATGTGATTTCCAGATGAAGTTATTAAAAGCTTTGAAAGAGTGCTATCCCCAGGGCTCTGGGAGGCAGGGGTGGTGGATGGGGGAGGGCTGTGCTTATTCTGAACTCTCCACAGACTTGGGCTTTATCAGTGAAATAAGTGCTGCTGGCTTAAAGCAAGGCTGACTGGTAACCATGGACATTTAGATCTCAAAACCTACAGAGCGTTCATGCTTTAAGAGCCCTCACTGGTTTCAGGGCTGCAGGCAAGTATCTTTGTCCCCGACCTCACACAAGTGGCAAGGATGAACCAGCAATTACACTGGAGGAGTGAGCCTGTCCTCCGCAGCTCTGAGGGACATATGCATCTCACTGACACCAGGGGAACCTTGACGGCCTTGAAGAAAGTTTAAGGATTGCCTCAGGATGCACAGCCTGAGGACGATCTCTGCCTCTGGCCCCTGAAGGTCACCATGGGGACGTTCTCGTGAGGCAGCTCAGTTGTGGGAAGCCCAGCAGCTTTGTATGGTTGTGCAGCCAGTTGGTATTAGTTTTGAGTTCTGGATGTGTGGAGCTGAAGTGCCTCCTTGATGAAGATAGGGCACATAAGGAAGGCACTGTGAGGGCTCCTCTGTGCCTCCCAGAGAGAGTAGGAAAGGGTTAGGAAAAGGAAGAGCAGGGACTATGGTTGATATTGCTGAAATTAAAAAGAGGACTTCGCAATTAAAGATTTATTGAAAGGAGATCAAACAGTGAAAGGAGAAGCAGTCAAAGTTTGCATTGCCTCTGAAGAGTGGCTTAGTGTGGGACTGCAGGGGTTTACCAGACATGTTCTGGCACTGGGTTATCTGTCAGGAAGCATGTGTGGGGCAGGGGCTCCTGCAGCACTTCTAATGCTACCTCCGAAGCTGCCCGATGTCCCTGTGTGCTGCCCTGCAGCTTCGCTGGTGGCCTCCTCTCCTCCAGGCCAGGTCTCCCCAAGCTTCCTCCTGCTGGTGCTTGGGTGGTTCCCAGTGCACCACCACCTCTGAAGCTTTCTCTTACCGAAAGCTGTGCTGCCACAGGCTGCACCACCTCCTGGGTGCCCTGGTGGAGAGCGCTGATCAAAGAGAAGAGGGCTGTGAAATTCGTCATGGCAAATCACGCGAACCAGAAGCTTGGCTCTCTGCAAGCTGTGTTTCTTTGTGGAGGGAGAGTGGTGTCAGGAGAGCTCCCCTTTTCAGAGGGAAGAGTTATCTGTTGCTCCTGGCCATGGTCTCTGTTCAAGCGCTCCCAGCAGCAGGGAAAACTCAGTGTTTCGTTCCTCTGTGGTGCGGCTCAGGAAAAGCTGCTGAAGGTGAGAAATACTGTTGTGTTTCTGGATAGATGCCGTCCTGCTCTTCTCTGCCTTCCTTCCCACTCCTGCCTGGTTCTTAATTTGCTGGAAGAAAGGAGTCTGTACCGAGGGATACTGTGTCAAGTCCTGCTCCTACTTATTTGTAACTTGGTCTCTCTCCTCTAAAAGTATGTCTTGCTGTAGTGGGGTGGGTGCAGCCTTTGCTCCCAAAGTCCAGTCTTTGTTCATGGACTAAACATGCTGCTGGAGGGATGGGAAGAGGACCCAGGTGACTATGACAGGGTTTGCTGCTTTGCCCCTACTGCCTTTGGTCCAGGCTTTTGCTGTCATGGAGGTTAAGTGGTGTCTGAGAGCAGGAATTACAAGGAAAATTGTTGTTCCTTCTCTTGTCATTGAGGTGGTAGCTTTCTCACAATGTGTCTGGGTTGTTTCTTCTGCTGCCTTCTTCCATCCTGAGGTGCTTGTGCTGAGGATCAGGTCTCTCTTCAGGACCTAAAGGAGAGGGAGAAGCAAAACCCCCTTTATCTGCCGCCCCAGACAGGAACAGCTCATAGAAAATTGATTGTGTGGTTGGTTTGGTTTTTTGCAGGGGGGAGAGGTTGCTAGTTTTGATGCTTGTGGGTGGTCAAATGGCTCTGAACTCCTCTTCCTCCTCTCCATGTTTGTACTGCACGAGTGGAACAGGGCAGTCCCAGCTCTTTGGTGTCCCATTGCCATCCATTCTCAGTTGCAGGTTCATGTGCCGTTCTCCCCTACTCCCTCCATAACTGCCCAGTAAGTGCAAGTCAATAGTTAGTTTTTTGGGGATTTTTTAGCAATTGAGATTTTTACAATAACACGGAGAAGGGTATTGCATGGACTCTTTAATGCTGTTTCCCAATACCCTAGTACTTCATTTGCTGCATGTTTTTTATGCTAGTCAAGCTTAGGCTTTCTTTGATTCTCGAAATTTTGTCATGTCTCTTAGCACCTCTGTTGTCCTTTACAAAAGGAGCACAGGGCTACAAAGAATATCTGAATTGATCCAAAATACATCATCTTCGCTATACTGTAAATATCTGTTTTCATACATAATAAAGTATTGGATACATTTGATGTTTTTAGAAGTCATTATTTCAAGGTGAAGACTCTTTCATATTGTGAGGCAATTTTCTAATTGAAAAATTTGCCACATGAAGAGAGTTAGACATTTGTGTCCTGTAAGAGTGGTTTACTCTTCTTTCAATGATAATTAAGACTATTTTATTGCAGTCCTGTGGCATCACAAACTGATAGTGGTTTTCTGTGTCTGCTTTTACAGATGAACTTGCTCTTTAACCATTTTCAAGGTTTTTAACCTTAGGCGTTTAACCTTTTAAGCTTTTTTTTTTTTAGTGGTTGTGAAGTCTTTTATAACAGTATTCAGATGATATCTGAAACAAATACAAGAATGCTTTTCAAAACTTTGCTTTCAGAGATATATTTTTGATAGTCACTTGCAATACCTTATAGCAAGCAGTCCCTTGGTACATTGTTCTCTTTAGCCATTTCAGTTCACTGAAGTTGTCTATGACTTAAACATGGTGAAAAAGCTTTAGAAAATTAGCGCAGCATTCTTATGTTGAAATGAGACTATGTAAAAATGACGTTGTGGGATTCCAATTTTAATGTCATGATGAATTCCACATAGAGGGCTTGGTTCACAGCTTTCTGCACCTGCAGGGCATGCAAACATAACTTCAGCTCTGGGAGTCAGACCCTGAGTTTGGGCCTGGCACATCACCAGTGGCAGGATCCACAGGGCAGTTTATATCCTGGTTGTCCCCCCCGCTATCTCATCCTGTCTCAGATTTTGTTAGTGTTGCTTCTTGGCATGGAATTGGAATTTAGTTAACCAGATGTATTGTTTGTAATCCCATAGACTTCAGATTAATGAGTAAAAGGAATTTTAAGGGGGTTGGAGGAGAGGTTGGTAGGGAATTCCTATATGTATGCAGTTAAGTGTTTTTAGATTCTTACAGAGAGCATCAGTGAGTGCAGCGGTATAGTTTTAGTTCCTTTCAGAGCAACATCTAGGTATTAATGAAAAGCTAAGGGTTACATTCTAGTTCCTGTATTACAAATACTTAATTTAAAAGTGAAAAGGGAACCTCAGTTACAAAATTACTTTTCTTTATTGGACTTTAAAGTTGTCACTTCAGACAAAAAGGAGCAGTGAGGGAAAAATCAGATTTGACTGAGCCCCGTTTACATCGAATGCTCTGTCCATTATATTAATTCTCAAATCTGTATTTTGTTTTTGTTCTGTCTGAAGTGCAATAGTTAGGTGTTAAATACCAAACATCACCTCTTTCTGCTTAGCCTGTGGGGGTTTTTTCTGGCAGGGGGACAGGTTGGTTTGTTTGGTTTTTTTGTTTTGTCACAAGCTGATGTGCTGTGCAGAGGCATACTGTGATGCCACATCTGCAGATTAATTGAGAATCATGCTGGTAAATCACACAGCATGGAGTTCTGGCTATAGGACATAATGTTTTCAGGGAAATTAAAAAGAAAAATTATTCCTACTGCTGCATCTCTATTAGTTTGGTAATGTTGTGATAATAGACCTGTATTCCTAGCTGACATCCACTTGATAACATTGCTTTGGGAGAGAGAATTATAGGAAACAAGCAGGGAATGAATCTTCAGTACAAAGTAAATTGAGCACAAAATACCTTAGTGATCTGCATAGTGAATAAGAAGTCACCTCGAAGCAGTGCAAAGTCATAATCCCATTTCATTTGACAGATCCGGGGTGTCTGGTATAACCTTATCAATGTAATGTTCTTGCATATATGTTTTTAGGTGATTCTTTTTCCAGGGACGGTGGCATCTTCTCTGAGAAAGAATTATTTTACTTCCTTCCTATTAAAATTTTGGCAGCAGTATAATAAGACATTGTTTTTAACTTCAGTGGCATCCAGAGATGGCTGTAAAGCTGTGGACAAGAGCAATGAGACAGGGAGGGAAGTGGCAGGAGGTGTAAACCCTGCAGAACCACCTTTGTAATCTGTGAGCAATGTGCCCTTTAGAGTGGAGAAGCATTTCTTCAAATAAGATATTCATAGCTTCCAAGTATTGAGCCCGTGATTGGGTTCCACAGAGGAATTGTACCCATCTGAAGACAGCCCATATTTCACTGTTGCTCAGAAGAGAAACCTTTTAAAATGGTCAGTATCCAGAGCTTGCCTCCTCTGTCTCATGAACAGGATACCTCCAGAAGCTTATAGTTTGGCATGTGTATTTTCTAATTCTTCTAGTCTCCTTTTTTAACAGAAGAATGACTTAGAGCGTGTCTCAACACTTCTCAGATGTCCCTTGACTTTTGCCACCTATTGAGGGAGAAGTGTGACTATAAAATCTTGGTCAGGGAAGTACACACCCTGTAAATCTCACCTGCCACTATTGAGAAAATACAGTGTCTACTCTGTGCCAGAAACTAACTGTATATATCATTTATTTACTGTACAGGTGTAGTCTCAGGTTAAAGTCTGGTCACATCAGACTTTAGTGATGCAGGACTGTGGCCATTCTCTTTTATTTACTTCAGTGGCGTGTAGAAATACAAGGCTGTCATTCATGGAATAAGAAGCAATTCATACACCTTTCAATAATCTCCTTCTTGTAAATCTTTGCTGAGCAAAAACACAGTGCTGTGCCTGAGGTAGCTACTCAGTAACGTCTTCAAGGCAACTAATGCTTTTGTTAGAGGATCATTCTTTCTGCAGCTTTATATTTAAAGGTACTTTTTAAAAAATCACCAGCCTGTTATTTATTTTTTTTTTAAACTCAAGCTGTATTTTTTTTAATAGAACACTGTCTACTTTTAGAGGCAGTCTCTTCCTCTGTCATAATTTCAGCAGTTTATGTGTAGGGTTGGAGTTTTTATGAGTACAGCGAGTATTCAAAGATGTTAGTTTTTACTATAATGGGTCCAGCAACTTTCAAACTATCATTGGCAGAAGTTAGGTTCATGTTTAAGGTGTACATATCACATGGTCTAGCACTGGAATACAAATGTGGTTAACTTAATAGTAAAATAACTACTCCAGAGTGGACATTATTAATTAAAATAGCTGAAGCTCAGTAAGGTCTTCTAAAAAATACCAGTTTAGGTGCAGTAGGCCCGTCTGTGTGCAGCAGTATGGTCTCTGGGGTTTCGCTGTGATAAGGTTTTATAACAGTTATGATCATTATGTCCCAGGTGCACAATGTGAAACCACGTGGAGATTTCACAAAGAGGAGGAAAGTGATGTGTACGTCTTGTGTTGTACCATTGCTCAGGGTTGAATTTTATCTCCAGTGATATGAATTTTACTATCTCACATTGTGAAAGGGCAGTTGTTTTTAAGGGCCTTGGCAGGTTGTTACTTTCTCTGTTTAAATGCTCATGAAACAAATGCATTAAACTGCATGTTCTCCCCTAATTGAGGGATGCAACTGAGAGAGACAAGAGACAATCTGAGGAAAAATCTTGGCATAGCAGCCAAAGCTGGCATATGATTATCACATTATGTGGACGCACCACTTTTTTCATGCAGAGCAGCTAGAAGCTGAGCCTGAGAATGGAAGTTGCATATATTAGTGGAGATTAAAGACCTTGGTGTACCCTCAAACTGCATGAATTTTGAAACGATGCTTTAGCTGTACACGCTTTTGAGATGCAGCCTGTATTACTGTGATGGACACCCTGTAACTCTGGAACCTGTTGGTGAAGGATGACTGGAGGGGAGGATGTAGAATTTGAGAAGATTGTGAGTATGGAGATGTGAGGTTGGGTGCAGCAGTGAAGCCTTGTAACAGACCCAGCAGTGGAAGAGGCTGTGTTCAACTTTTGACTTCAGGTTTCACTGAAGCTGCATCAAGCATAGCTGCAGATAAGCTTTGATTGGAACTCATTCATCTCATTCATCACCATATCTACTGAACTGAAATACAAATTTCTAAGATAACAAACTCTGTTACTGCTCACTGAATTACTCATCTACCTATTTCTTGCTTTAGAAGTGCAAAAATCCTTATAGATGACTATTCATAAGGTATGTATTTGCCTCCATTGCTAACCCTAATAGAATTCAGTGATTTCAGATTGATACCAGCTAATCACTTCCTTGAATCCATAAATAAAATAATTATTTAGTAAAAAATGCCAAATCTAAATCATGATTAGGAAAATTATTCCATATGCTGAGGATTAGGCAAAGACAGTTATATGTCTTCCCCCAAGGGAACTGGTCAGTAGAAGAAAAAAAGGTATGTATTTCAAACAAAAAATAAGTATGAAAGGAAAACTAAGATACAGACAATGTGAGAATGTGCAAACTGAAGTGGGACAAAATAGACAGAAGGAGCCTTCAAAGTGACCAGATACCAGGTGCTCTGTCAACAGAGGAGTAGCTCAGAAACTGAAGCAGCAGTATTTTCTTTCACCGATTTTTGACTTCATTATGGAAAAACATAATTTTCTAAGCAGAGAGATGTTCAGCCTTATTGTAACAATTAGTGTCAGATCTAAAGAATGCTCTTAGAAAATTGAAATGAAAAGATACATCAGTGCAGTAGCAACTTCAGCTCTTCAGTCTTCAAAGATTGTCAGTTTTTGCATTGTAAGAGAACTTAATATGCATAACAATATGCAGAACAGAAGTGACGTTTCCTTGGTTTCTATGAAGCAAGGAGTTGTTCTCCCGCAAAACAGTGGCATGTAAATACAGTGATGGTCAGGAGATGGCTTCAAGATTTTTTGGAAGGAATCAAATAGCAAGTGGGTAACAACTTATTACTCGGACGTGCAATCGCTTTGAGTATGTTTATGATCTTCATTAGGCTTAGTCCTCTGTAGCTGCCAGTGGTGGGAATGAACCTGTTAGTTAATTCAGAGATAGACCGAGTATTTCCAATAGAAGTGGCAGCATGGTGGCTAAACAGCTACCTCTGGTTTTGAAGATGGGATGGGAATGTAGGAACAACGTAAATCTCCCATGATGCCATCTGGAAGAGATGCAGATGTTGGTTTGATAAAAAGGCTTCCTCCTTACCATGTTCGTGGAAATGTCTTAATGATAAAAATACTACTGAATACGTGCTTGCAACAGCATGGAGATGCACTGGTTACAAGCAGGTGTGACAGCCAGGTATAACCAGTACCTGAGAAAATTGTGACTAACATTGTTTGTGGGTGGAAAAGAGGTCTTTTTTGCGAAGCACCATGCTGTTCAGTCTCCGTTTCTTTTGCTTGCTTGCATTTCCCCTGTACAGCTTGTTATGTTCCCCTAAATAGACATACCTGGTAGAGCAGGGAGACTGCCTGTTTGCCATGTCCGGCTGTTTGAAGGCACTGAGCTGAGCATGGTGGAGCTTACTGGAGGGAATGAGGTGGTATCTCCCCTGAAATACACAAAACGTGAATATCTGGAGAAAGCTGGAGCCGGCAGAAAGAATTAGGTGGAACAAGGCTAGCTGAGCGTTTGAAGCATAACTAGTAATCCCTGAGAGAGGGAGAGGACATTGAGGTAATAAAGGGAAAGAGGCTTTCCCAATCGACTGTGTGGAGTTCGATGCAATCCTGGAAGTGCTAAAAGACTGATGTGTCGAGAGCAAAGGCTTGCTGATGTAGAAGAGCCTGTGTGAGGATGTAAGGGAAGATTTGCTTACAGATTCCTTTGATTTCTCTCTGGCTGGGAGTTTGGAAACTGGAGTTTTCATTGCAAGATTAGCGACAAAATGAAGAGTGTGGAGAAGCAAGGGAGAAGAAAATGGAGAAGAAGAGGAGCAGAAAGTTGTGATAGTTTTGACTCTGTCTTTTCTGTTTTGACTCCAAGAAACTATGTGGCAAAGTTCCCAGGATACATAAGACTTCTGTCCTATGGGAGGGTTTGTTTCCCCCTCTTTCAGTGTTTTCAGGTTCCCCGCAACCATATATTTTTCTAAAATCTTATGCTTGCCATTGAAAAAGTGTTGCTAAAAGTAACTGCTAAGCAAATTTATTATTATTGTAATATGTGTATTATCATACATCTTGAACAGTGTTAAACTTGACTGCTTGTGCTTGTTACTTTGATTGCTGATTTGCTCCAAGTCTGATTATAATCCATTTTGTTAAGCTTCTGTTGCAAAAAAGCTGGTGCATGCTCTAAAACACTCACTTAACATTTACAGACAAAAAGTGTTTGCATCCCCCAAACCTGATGAATACTGTTTACTAGTTGACAGAGACTGCACTGGGTTATTTTTATGGTGTATTAGATGGGGAAAATACCGGTTTGATGAATCTGACTGTATGCTTGCTATCCACAGCATGCACTGCATATGTATCATTTATGAACTCGGGGAGGGATGGTGGACGTACCTTGCAATGAAAGGACATCTTACTGAGATCCAATTTTCAACTTTCACATGAGAGGGAGAACTGACTATACAGGTGCAAATCAGTGGGGGGAAAAAAAAATAAAAATAATAACGAATAGTGAAATCTGTATGAAAGGCACAAGGAGAAGGTTAACACGGGAATTGAATGTCTAATATCGAATAATACGAGGAAAATTTTACAAGGTAGTATCCATAAGTCAAACAGCAGCATCAGCCAAGTAATTTTCAGCAAGAAGGTGTTACAAGATAAGTCTCAAATGAGTTTATCCTTTTTGAAGGTTTGATCTTACATATGTTAAATGGGCAAAATGCCCTCTTGACTTTTAGAAAGTCTGAAAATTTTAGCAGTTCTTATGTGAATTGTGTTTCCCTGAGGTAATTAGGGGTGGTGCAGTAGTATCGCTGCCTCAATCAATGTATTCTTGCTTTTTGGGTTTTGTTAGTTGTTTCTAGAGATGTCATGGATTTTAAAGTAAGATACAAAACCGGAAAGTGAATTTCTGAGATGAATACCTCATTATGAGCCTGTTGAGCCCATTTGGAGACGCACCTAAATTTTCAACATTAATATAAAAGTTGCTTTATCTATGATGCTAGGCAAAAGCCATAGAAAATGGTAAATGCTGGCTTTTCTGTGTGCTATTTCTGCCATCAAGAGAACCATAATCAGGGAACGCATCAGGTCTTTTGAGGGTTTTCACTACAGTTAACAGGGACTTTTTGTTCTCTTTGGCAAAGATTTGTAAGAGCATATTAAACATTTGTGTGGTAACCCAGATGCTCAGTTTTCTGGGGATGTGATTTTGGTGCTGCAGTAGCAAAGCGTTGAGATGATATGGTATTTTCAAGGTATTAATGACATGCCAAGTTAAAACGAAGTCTTAAAAGAAATTTTTAGATGACAAACTGAAATCTCTTCAATGAGATTATAGTTCTTGATTTGCACACTTGGAAATTCTCAATGAAACCCCTTTATCAACTCGGAATTAAAACCTACCTTCTCAAGCACGGTTTCTATATTGAAGTTTAAAATTTCATGAACGTATAAAGATGTATTGGCCTCCCACTGAGCATGTTATTTGCTATACCCCGTATCTGCTAAGCTGCGGCAGAGAGTGGGGGCCGTGACCCTGCCATCTGTGGGAGCCAGCCTCAACGTTGCAGGATGCCGTCCATGGAAGCCCCTCTCGTGCACTTGGAAGGAGTGGCTGCCAGCCCCACCATTTCCCTGTGCCTTTGCATGGCCACTGTGCCCAGCAGTCCTGGGAAGGAGCCACCAGTTGGCTGCACAGTGCAAAGGGAGCAGAACGGAACTTGTGAGACTTATTATGGGGTGTCAACCACTGAATTTCCTTGTAAGTTTTTAACAAGTGGGGGCAGCAGTCTTTATTAAAAACAGTACTTGCATGGCTTGTCCCTTAGGCAAAGCAAGATGTGGCAGAACAAAAGGTTTTGATGCCTTTTGGTTCTTTGATTTTAATCTTGACGTCCTTGTCAGTTTTTGGACCATTGAAGACCAGAAGGAGGTCTAGTTTTGTGGACACCTTTATCTCCAAGCTTCTCATTAAATCAATGGGGTGTCAGAGTGTCACAAAACTAGATCTGCTTCTTCAGAGTCTGGTCATGACTTTCAGTTGTACCTTTGTGCAGGGGCAGAATAGCATCTGCCGTAGACCCAGGGCAACAACGTGACTTAGCCATGATCCTGCTTCAACTAATCCAGATCCCAGGAAGGGCTGGGCTGGTGGCTGGCGCTGGGAGCTGGGAAGGCAGCCCTTTTTGTCCAGAAACAGCACTTCTGTTGCAACTCCTTCCCACCCCTCTCTTCCCTTGCTGGGGTGAACCTCTGACCCTTGTCAAAGTAGTATTGCACCTTACTTATGCTCAGCTGATTCTGGTCGATGTGTAGCTGGCTTGGATTTGAGAGAGGTCAAGTGCAAAAGTGTCTTCAATTTAAAAACACATTAAAAGGTGGCATTGACCACCTGCAAACGTAGCTGGCACATGAACACTTTCTGGTCCAGTCCAAGTGTGGGGCTTCTGGATGCCCCGGTGCTCAATGAAGATTTACTGTTGCTGGGTGAGGCAAATGGTCTTCTGAGTTTGTTTATTTTAATAGATGTAATCACTGCGGCTTTGCTCTTATAATAGCTAAATAGAGGGAGATCTCCATAGACGGAAAGTTTGATGTAGCCTAAAGAGCTACACTTCAGTCAGTAAGTCTGGCTGCCAAAAGGATTTGTTTAAGCAAGAGTAACGTATTGGTAGGAGGTGGCTTTGCTTCGCTTTTACATTAAATTGTTAGTGTAAAAATGTCTGCTAAAGCTTAGCCCTTTTACAGTCCATGAAGGTGGCTGTAGTCAAGTGGGACGTAGAACTTATTCCAGAGTATTAGCTATTTGGATTTTTTTGTTTTTCTTTTAACTGATCTGGCCAAACAAGCTTATCTGTGAATGTTTAACTAAGTCATAGATTTGTCTCATTCTTGTATTCTGACTATGGCATGTCTGTGTTCATTGTGATAAAATTCAAAAGAAAGTAACAGTTTGCTAGGAAGATAATTTGAGAAATGAATCAGAGTGATTCAAAAAGCACGTAGGTGTTAGGGTGACAGCTAGTTTTAGTTCATATAAATAACTATTTTGATTACAAGACAAAGGAGAAAATAGAAAGAAAAGTTTTCAAAGAATTTAAAAACAAACATGATTTCCATTGAAATGTCTTGCAATGGAGAGGAAGGGAAATACAGTGGAATATTTTGCAAAGCAATCTACATTACAATGAAGTTCTTGTTTTCAGCAGTATTAGTGTTGTAGGGTTTTTTGCAATTCCCTATGTAATGTGTCAAAAGCTAGCAGCATAATCTATATAGTGACAGTAATTATGTCAGTATACCATTACATTTGTGCTTTTTCACTTGAAAATATTTCCAGTATTTTCTCTAACTTGTTTTTTTCACTCTCTTTCTCACAAGGTACCAAGTATTGGTTTTGAACTGTGTGTATTTTCTGTTAAAACGTGATGTTTTCCTTGTGTCTTCCTAAAATGTAATTTAGCATGATTTGTGCATGGGATGTTTCATTATGCTAATGCTGTTATTGCATGTTACCTTACGCAGTTTTACAAAAAGTTCTGTATGTGTCTTACAACCTTATTTCTTAAGGAAATACATACTAGCAATTAAACAAAAGCAATAGTTTTAAAATGTTGCTATATACATAAGTTAACTTAATCATAGAATCACAGACTGGTTTGTATGGGAAGGGACCTTTAAAGGCCATCTAGTCCAGCTCCCCTGCGATGAGCAGGGACATCTTCAACTCAATCAGGTTGCTCAGGGTCCTGTCCAACCTGACCTTGAACACTCCCAATGATAGGGCAATAGGTAAATGGGAGATTGCAGTTATCTATGTTGACAACAAAGTTAAAAGACAATACTTGTTAATGTAAAATCATATACGTCAGAACCATAAGAATAAAATGAAAATAAGGAAAAAATTTGATACAAATTTAAAATTTTCAGGTGGTGTAACTTTGACAAGTAGTACGTCAGACAAAACTGCTGTAGTCGTATTTAAAGTTCACTCCTGTTTATTTGCTGTCACTTTGAGATAAAATGCTTAAAGTCCCTTTCACGGACCTATAATATATTAAAAATATTTATTTTCTTAAAATGTAAATGTGCATGTTAATGAGAAATGATTGGGGAATCCATTGTGAAAACCTGTCTCTTGAATATGTGGTTTTGCCTACGGTTTTGCATATGCCTTTGAACAGCTAAAAATAGTCCTGCACCTGGGCCTACTCCTGTTGGCCAAAGTATTCTTGTTACCTTGGGACAGGGGGTAATGGGAGCCGCCACCATGAGTTCACGTGCCATTCCAAACAGTCCGAATTTCCTTCAGAGCAGATTCAACAGTTAATTTGTGTTCATTTCCAGGCCAAAGATCATGTGGATATTGGTCCTCTGGCCCTTACAGTGAGAATCCATTTTCCATTACCTGGACTTTGGTTGAAAAATATTGCATGTTTAATAACAATCGCAGAGCAGACTGGATCTCCAGTACACGGTGCTGTAGCAGAAAGAGAATGGGCTACAATAGCGATTAATAAGATTTCCGAGTCGCAAAAGCATTAAGTCAGTTTAAATCTATTGGTTAAGCAGCTCAAAACTGGTAATGCATTAATCTTGAGCTGTGGTGTGTTTGCACAGCCATTGTTGGTGTGCATTAAGACATCTCCGTCATCACCTTGTGCTTAGCTCTTTTTCAGACTCAGCAGTAGCAGTCTCCTAAGTCTTACTTGAAGTGAAATATGCAGAAGATGGGTTAATGAAGCGTATGCAGCGACTCTCAGTAGCAGGTGTCGGGTTTTACCTGCTTTATGGATACCAGGATTATAAATTTGGGGTGGCCGTGGCTGTCTATTTCTGCCATAGAGCCATCTGTCCCAATTTGGAGACTTGAGCCTGGTTTGACCCTCCTTCTGCTGGTAGATCTGACTGACTTCCACCCCTGTAAAGACTGCAAAAGCCTCACTGGGTGGTGATTGTGAATCTTATCTTGACTAGTCTTGCGCTTCTTCTGCACTTTTTTTCATTTCAGGTTAGTGCAGTTAAAACCCCAAGTGCAAAAGCACTGCTACGGTCTGTTTAACTGGTGTAAAGGTCTTCTAGTCCAGAAGCGGCATGTCATTTAGAAATTCGTTTGACGATTATTTACTTCAATGGTTTTGAAAATGACAATGTTGTTTGTTTTTTTTTTTTTGTTTTCTCATTCTTTTTGAACCCCCCGTTTTATATGTGTGTGTTTATTATTTTTATTTTTTTCCTCTGCCTAGACCTGGTTAACCATTTCTGTGAACAGGTCCTCAATTTTTTACTTTGTCCCTACTTTCCTGTCGTAGCCCCATCTTCCCCTGGTGTCGACTCCGTACCCTTACAGCGCACAGGCAGTCAACACGGCACACAGAACGCAACAGCGACCTTCCAGAGGGCCAGCTATGCGGCCGGCCCAGCCTCCAATTACGCAGACCCCTACCGACAGCTGCAGTATTGTCCTTCTGTTGAATCACCATACAGCAAATCTGGGCCAGCCATCCCACCTGAAGGGACCTTGGCTAGGTCCCCTTCCATTGATAGCATTCAGAAAGATCCCAGGTGGGTGAAACCTTCATTGTCTACTATTTCTTGCTCGTGCAGAGGTTTGTGATTGCGGTTTGCTTTGTGTGTTTCTGCTGTTGAATATAAGAAACAAAACCAAACCATGATTGTACATGAAAGATTTTGTTTGCATAACGGCTTTGTCCTACTGTTTTACCTTGGAAGGCTCTCATGAGCGCTTCTGTGAAATGAAATGATAGGTGTGGTCTTGAATACGTGTGTTTAGCCTGCTTTCAGTAGTGCCACCTCTCAAAAGGGTATGAAAAGTAATTTTCTCTGAAAATAGGAGGGAGGGGTGTGACTGTTTTGACTCTGTGACCATTGTGGATTGAATTTTCAAGTTGCTCCTTGGGTAGAAATTGTTGGTTTCTCTGCAGCTAATATTCATAAAAGCTGCAGAAAAGGGTATTCTGATATTGAACAAGGAGACCGAGCAACGTAGAAGCAACACGTAATTGAGCTTATGCTTCACCCTGCATGTTGTGTGGGCTTCCAATGCCAGCACCCAGTAGCAGAATGTCCGTACTACAGCTTTGCAGAAATGGTTGTTACTGTGCATGCTTTTTAAATATTTAACACAACTTTTAGTGTTGCTGTGAGGCACGACCATTCTCATATACCTAGGGAAGGTGCAAGGAGGAAACTTTATAACCATACATACCCCAAGCAGGCAGATGGATTAGAGAGAGTGAGTTTTCTGGCAAATGATTTGACTTCGTGCTAACAGCAAAAGAAATGCTACCTAATCCCCAGTGCACTTGGTGATTTTGTTTAGATTTCTGATGGAAAAGAAAGCAAATCTCTCTGGTAACTTAAGTTTAAACTTGTTGAAAGTGTTAATTTATACAAGGTTTTTCTATGGCAGATGGTGTGATTTATTTATTATTTCTGTTATGTGTAATTTAAGGATAGGAGAGCCCAAAAATTTGCCCTCAACAAAAATGCTGGAGGTGTTTAAGCAATGATTTGAAAAGACTTCTTTCCCTGCATTAAAAACCAAATACTCACAGTCTGATCTCTCTACTCATTTACTCATTTACAGCAGTTCTCTCTGTCTCTCCAGCCAGGAACACAACAGCAGCTAAATTTTATGGCACATCAGAAACATCACTGCTTGCAGCTACTTCAGCCGTTGCAGAGTTTTACTTGTTGAGAAAACTTAGGCCTTTTTTTTTTTCCCTTTAGCTTTTGATATTCCTCCACAAATCTGAAAAAAAAATAATCTGAATTCCTCCCCATTTTCCCCCTGCCTCAGAGCAAACGTTGGTAAGCAGGAGGAAATAGTCTTTTTCTGAAACCTTGGTATCTTGATATACTTGTATTCCAGCATATAAAAGCCTGTGAAGGAAAAAAGCTTTGCTTTATAATTCTCGTGTTCAGATGTAAAGAAAATTACATTAGGAGTGCACTAAACTAGAGGAGAAATTACTGTAAGCCATATGATATGTTCTAAGGAGAAGCATGATAATGTTGAAGGCACTATTTCCAGTAGACAGGAAAAACGTACTTACAGTATCTCTACAGGTCCTAGACATAATATCTTTTTAAGAAGATATTATCTATATTTGCTCTTCTATCACTTCACGACTGTTATTTAGATATGGGCTTGCAGAAGAAGATTTCCTCGTGCAAATTTTTCATTTGCCTGCTTTTTGGTTCTTTCTCATCTTGTGATACTATTTGTGCATTCATGGGTATTGATTTCCGTAGGCAAAGTAGGAGCGAGCAGGCATCCAGGTATAAATGGAACTTGATAAACTCTTTAGAGGGGATCACTAAGTATTATTACGAATTACTATTAGATGGATTGGGATTTTTCACTAAATAACTTTTGTAAAAGATGATTGCATTACTTTTGATCTCATTCATTTGATCCATGGACTATGCGTGACATCTCTTACTTGCTGCCTTTACTTGTTGGTTCAGATAATTCTCATAAAACGATGTCAGAAGCATCCCTGACTATGCTGTGCCTTCCCCAGAAGCTGTAGTCCACTGTCCCCAGAAGCTGGAGTCCACCTAGGCAGACTGGCTTGTGAAATTGTCTGTGGTGCACAGCAGCTGCTGATCATTCATGGAGAAGCATTGAAAAATCGGAAGAAGCTTGGAGAAAACAAAAGCAATCAGGAGACTTTTAACATGTTGATTTCTATGAGTAGACTACAAAAATGTGGATAAATGACAAGTGTGGAAAGGAGGGGACAGAAGACTCTTGAGATGCTTGAAAAATATTGTGGAAGGATAGAAATACTTTAGGGTAGCACATGGGAGGTATAATCAGAAGTACTGGCTTTAATTAGGAAAAGGAAAGCGTGGCCCGAATACAAAAAAGACTTTTAATGGCTGTGTTAAGTTGCATTGTATTCCCCAGAGGGTTATCCTTTATACATTACACAGGGAGAAAAAAACCATGTCGGTCAGTAAATGGACTTTGTCAACTGGTAATTCTGGAGTTTCCTTATAGAGATATTGCTGCTTTGGTTGGCTGGGTTTTTTGTGACTGAGATGAATTGTGGAGGGGAATGGCAGGCATTGTTTTCAGACACAGCCTACCTGTCCGACCAGAGGCTCTCTGGCAGAGGAAAAACTTCAGGACAGAAGCATACTAATTGCAGGCTTTTGATTAGCATTTGCTTTATGTCACTCAGTTCAAGATGAGAAACAGATACCCAGAAGAGAATGTACTCATCCTAATAAGCAATTAGAGTTCCTAAAACTGAGCATTATTTTCTGGAATCTTCAATTCAATTTCCATCTCAAGTCCCAGAAAAATGGTTGGCAGGCGCTGATGTAGTTGTCAATTTTTTCCATTGTTTTCACCATGTAGTTTGGATTACTAATACTCCAGTTTTACATACGTATTCTGAGCTGACATTTGGCAAGTGAAATTTTAGCTCAACATCTGTTCTGCATCATTCAAGTATCATAAAATGCGGTTTAATGTTCATTACCGTAAAGTTTAGGACAAAAACTAGTTTTGAAAAGTATCAAGATATTTATTATCAAGTTTGTGGTAGGGGATAATTTTTAATTTGTCTAGGTAGACTGCTAGCTGATATGAGCTCATATAGCAGGTAGTAAAAAACACATACATCTGTACTGGCAGAGAGTCTGAGTCTTTGTTATTTAAAAAGGAAATAAGCCCCTTATCACCTGTCAGAAATAAAACTTATGTTCTGCATATGGAAAATGAAGAAGTTGAATATCAAAGATAATTTATAGGTTGATTCTTCAGAGCATTCTTTTATGTTTACCTCACGTCAGATAATGAAGAGAAGTATGCAGTAGGGCTGTGCTATAAACTGTTCTATGCCATAATCTCTTACATGAAAAAGTGTCACAGGGAGCGAAAGAATACAGTATTTATTTTCTAATTATTGTCTTGCTTTTGGTTCCTACTGAACTATGAATGAGAGAAGTCATTAGTATTTTAAAGTATCAGAAATATGTGTTCATGTGATATTTTGCACCCTACTTACATTTAAGAAGATAGATTAATCTGTCTCTTGGCACCAGTAAATTATCTAAGGTTTGTCTATTCCTAGGCTTCAGGGCAACTGGGAAGCCCTAAAAATAGAAATGCCGGTACCCAATTGTCAGTCTGTGTGCCTTCTAGTTTTTTACTCCAAAGTATGAACCTGACAAACGTGTATAAATTAATTTTTCCACTTTTAACCTACCAAGAAACCATGTACATATACTGCTGCAGATAAATCACGCTTGCTGCATAGCAGAAGAAAAATATGTAATTTTCACATCCTTCAGTTTAAACACGTACCAATGAAGTTTTGCAGTACCAGTGGTTTTGCTTCTTTATGGACTCGCTGTGTCTGCTTTGAGTTGAGTTAACAGGTTTCCTTTGTTGTTTTGTGACATCTCTTCTTACCTGCTTTTACTTACAAGCCTGTATACACACATCTTCTCCAGCAAAGAAGCTGGCAAGAAGCTGAGTTAACAGCAAGAATTGTTGAATACGCTCCATTAAGCCTATCAAAATTAATTTCAGAGTTCAAATGCCTATTTTTCATATTGCATTGAATTATATTGATCTGCACTTTAAATTTTCCTTTATGGCATCCCTCTTCAAGACACGTGTTTCAGAACCTTTAAAACTATTTATTCAGAAGAAATGGAGTGATTTTGTGAGTGAAGCTGTAAAGAGTTCATTTTTCATTATAAAGCAGATTGCAATAATTATTGGGCTCTTGTTTTAAAAAAAACCAAGGCAACACAAAACCACTAGCAGTAGAATCATGTTGCAACTTGACAAGAAAACAAAATTTTTAAAACCAGCTATCTCGTAGTTGTTCTCACCTTAAGAACTGTCTGGGTATAGGTCAAGCTAGAAAGAGAGTTTTCCAGGTATTGCATGCTTTAACTGTAATACCCTGAGATGTTTCTACTCTGTTCTGTGCTTTCAGAGTCAACTTTCCATTTCATTTACCTCTGCTGGCCTTAATTTCCTCCTAAGCAGAAAATGACAGTACTGTCTGTTCATCTTCTAAACTTTTAAATTGACTTTCTGCTTACGAAAGGAAACAAATTAGATCAGAACATTTTGTGTGGACTGTGAGTTTCAAAACTCAGCTTGGTGGGGTTTTTTCTGGTGTTTCTCTTTCCTCCCCCCCAAAAATGCTTTTTTTCAAAATGCAAGTTAGAGAGCTTTCTTTTTCTGTAGGAAAAGTGATAGAAGTAATACACTCTACTTCTGCGCTCCAGTAAAACTGCTTATGAGATTAGCACACAGGGTTTGGAACATAGGCTGTTAAAAGATAAGTGTTTCTGCAGGAGTCTTCATGACATATTTAATCTCCCTTTGTTCCAAGGATTGTCTCAGTGTTAATAGCGTTAGTCTACTGTAAATCTGAATAGCAGCCAGGCACTGGAACAGTGTAATGAGGTAAGAAAATAACAGTGTAAACCTGCATGTGTGTGAGGTTGGACATCTTGGTGGGAACATGTCTGGTAGCTTCTTCGGGAAGGGTTGTCACCTTCAGAAGGAAACTTCTGGTGGGGTAGAAGGCCTTGCTGTGACTAGAGTGGAGCTGGGGGCAGCACTGTGCAGCACTGCTGTGATTAGTCCTGAGATGTGGGCTTGGGTTTCAGAATCCAGAGGGCTGTTGGTGGGTCTCTGGCATCACTCTCTAACCCAAGAGATAAAGGCTGAAGTTCACGTTCCTGGTCTGGATGAGACAGAACAGGGCTTGCGGATATATTTCTTCACTTTTATATGACACATTGTGTGATAGGCAGCTCTCCTTTTCACTTAATGGTTTACCTTTTCTGAAATTAAGGGTAAAGTAAAGGGGGAGGTGATTCTCCAAAGGTGGTGGTGGTGGAGGAGAAGCCATGGGAAACGTACTTCTAGTGGATCTGAGCATGTAAATGTTTGTCAATGTAGGCTTGCCTCCAGAAGTCAGTGGTTGAACTTCCTAAATCCTAGTGACACCCTGCTAAGAATTGTTGCATTAAATTTACATTTACCCCTTGTATTGGTAAAACCAAGGAGATCGTTTTTGAGAATGCTTATTTTGTAGCTCTGTGTTAAAGTATGTCTTTCATTCAGCAAGGAAATACCTGGTTTATTTTCCCTACGTAAAAATTGCACTGTCTCTCAGGCTTTAATGTGTACTCCTTTGAATATGAAAAATTGACCCTAAAAGAAAATAAAATTGAAGAGTCTAAACAGCACAAAAATACACCCATATCGAGAATAGCAAGTCTGGAGCAAATTGCAATTCCTCATAAGATCCTTTCTAAATAGAAGGCATGAATTTTTACTTAGTGCACAGAATAGTTCTAAGGAAACGTAGCAAGTATGATAAAATAAACAGTAATCCATTTCCCCTTCCTGGTTTAAGTAACTAAGGATGAAGTTCTTTCACTATGTTCCTTAACATAGATGAGGTAGGAATCCATAGATTATCCTACAGTCTATTAATTTGGGATTTCAGGAGACTTAATTCAGCTGGAAAGCTGTGCCGGAAAAGACTTTCCTAGAGAATAAATGAGGAGCTAACTGCTCCATGCAAGTATCAACTTGTGATGAAGTCGAGGAGTGGTACCTAGAACATAGAAAACTTGCTTTTGTGTGTATTTGAACACATTACTGTATATGCCAACAGTTTCTGTCTTTCCAGTGTTTACATGAAGATGGTTTTCAATGGTGGTGGAGGCACTGGAAATAGGTGGAGTCATGAACGTGATTCAGTATGCAGGAAAGCATCCACCTGTATTTTCTATTTTTTTTTTTCTCTCTAGAACTTTCCCCATGTTGTTTAGCAACCTCCTTTCTCTGGAGAAATGCTTGGGGAAACAAAAAAACAAAGCCAAAAATACCCTCCAAAACCAAAACTCAAGTGTACTCTACAGCAATAAAGTGTCTGTGCTTTTAGCTCGTGAAGCACCAGTACCCGCTTTCTCTCTCTCACTAGTACCACTTTATTGACAGTGCAGGATGCCACTCCATTTTGTTGACATCCTGTCTTTAAAGAAATCTGATCCTATCATTAACAAACCTGCCCTATTGTAACCCCAGAAAATCACAATTTTGGTATATCACAGTAAGACAGACAGTGCTGGTCCATGTACTTTGAATAATGAGCCTGTCCAGAAGTGCTTACAGTTCCCGAACCATCAGCAGAGTAGAAGAGGGTATATGTAGCCATTTTATCTGGTAGGTTATTTATGCAGTGTACAGGGTATAATTTTGAGAGAGATGATGTCTCGTCTCTCTTTTGATCTGAAGTTTAGCTCTTATAGTTCTCTTCCACCACCAAAAGGTAATTCCTTTCTTTTATCTTGGAGGAAGTGAAAGCCCACTGAAGTACTGGTCAATGATATAGTGCATTGAGTAGGACAGTGGCAGGAGCTCCACGTAGCACTGATAAGTGCGCATCTAATAGTTGAGGGGGAGACGAGGCCGGTGTCTTCCTTTTTGGACAATTTTATTTAATGCTGCTCTGTCACTTGAAGAACAGCAATGAAGGCCTCTCCACTGTTTCTTTCTTAATCTGTTGCGTATTTTAATGGCTTCATTCATCCAGGAAGGAGCAGGTGGACAGTGTACCTCATCCTCATACTGTCCATGGCTCATTTTTGGTTCTTGTGCAGCATAATTGAGCTTCTAATGGTGAATATACGTCTCAGTGCAGTTTCTGCGAATTTCAGCCACACATTTTGCTCAGCATCCTGCAGCTCATTTGCAAACTTTGACAGATGCAAAATCGGCGTGGTGCCTTTCTGTGATGACAGACTGTAAGAGCCAGAAAATGTTGTAAGTATATTTTCCAACCAGACATTAAAAACATGGAGAAGAACCATATTTTCAGGTTTTACTGGGCACATGTAAGCTGTTACGATCTCCTGGCAAGATAAACCACATAAGAATCTTCTCAGTAGTAACTCTTGGACATCTCATCAGCCAAATGGATTATAATGATCTTACTGTTTACAAGAATGTTGAGACCAAGTTAAATTTCTAAGGTGCTTCGAAGTTCAAAGGATAATCTTACTCTTACTTCCATGGGAAACATGATGGGAGGGAAGGGAAATATATTAAGTGGAGGAAATGAATATGGAAATTTTTCAATAAGCTTGCTAAAATCAGGGTGCATAGTCTCAAATTTTTCTCATTAAAAAGAAAAGCAACTGAAACTCGTCCTCACTACTGAGACATAATTTACTGTGCAGAGGTTGTTAGTTTTTGAAGCTGGACCTCAGTGTTATGTTGCACAACTGTTTTCTAAGCAGGAAACAAAAGCCAGCTAATTTTGTAGCTGTTGTACAAAACGTGTCATTGACAGTGCAGGGGATTTCTGTAAGAGAATATGGTTTGCGGAAATAATGTTTCTAGTGTAGAAACTGTTAGCCAAAAATGATGAAGGGAAAGAACGATCCAACAACGTTTGGTAGTTTCTAGCAGAACTTTCTAGCTTTTATAATTTAAGAGCCTGACCTTAAGAACCCTAGCTTTATGTGGGTTACATATGTTAGATGGGAATAGACTGATCTCTGCCAGCTCACTCCAGATCAGAGCCTGATGTGAAGTCCAGCTCCATGGCTTTCTTTCTCCAGCGCGTCGCTGTTCCTCTGGCCATCTCCACCACCTTCACTTAGATCTTTCTTTCTCACCCCGCTCCACTGCCCCGCTCCAGGAGCCCGATGAACAAGTGAGGTTCGGAGATGCATTGCAGTTCTTAGCATTAAGTAAGTGGTTTCCTAGGACACAAAAACCACTGATACCATAGAAGTCCTACAGCCACTGTTGCCAGGGTAACTCATAGTCTCTAGACTCACTGTGAAATATTTGATCTTTTTACTTGGCTTTGGTTTTGTTTCGGGTTGGTTGCATTTTTTTTTATCCACTGCAGCAACAGTGTGATCAATTGCTGCTCAGCTTGCCACCCGCCTCTGATAATGTGGGGGTCACGTTTATCCTCACCATGCAATGAAGCCGAGGGATCTGGATCGTTGAAGACTTGGAAAGAAATGGAAAGGTTTTCTTAGCCCAAAGAAGGACAGAGTGAGATCTCTAGGCATCTTTGACATACCAAAGGTAAAAATAGGGAGGAGTAAAGGCACTTGTTGGGAAAGGAGGAACTGAGCAAACTCTGTCTCAAGGTAAAACAAGTCGGTTTAGTTCAGGAAATAAGCAAAAACTACACAAGTTTAAAGAATAAAGTAATTTAATTTAGTGTTTTACTCTTTAAAAATCATTTGACATTAGCTTGATAATCCTTTTGTTCCATACCAGGACATGATGTATTTGGTTCACGTTCTGCATTTCAAAGAGGAGGGCTGGTTTTAGTTTTATGCCATTTGATGCTATGTTTTCCCTGAATTTCAGCATCTCAAATATAAAAACTTAGTCTGAATTGTTGGCCCTGATAGCTGATAAGGCTAAAGAAAAGCGATGATGTGTGTGTGTTAGTGGAAGTGGGAGGTATCAATGCTGAAAGTGTAGGTGTAAAGGTGTGTCTTAGTGATTGCAACTCCCTTACCTTCCTGTTAGTCAGGATCAGGTCATGTTTCTCTCAGAAGCTGTGCTGATCAGTCAACCTCACTTGTTCCAGCTCTTGTTACTAGTATGAAAAGTGATGCCTTTTTTTGACTGCCTGCGAGTCCTGAAAAGATTCAGAAACTAAATTTCCTATAGCTGTTTTTTATGCAGTTTTCTTGTCCTTAAAGTATTGATGCTGGATTGCTGCTGTCAAACTACTGCAAACTAATGCAGTGTTTGCCGTTCCATAGTCCTAGCTATCTCCTTACGGAGGTGCCATTATGATTTCTGCCTCCAAAAATCATCAGGGTTATTTCCACAACAGTTCTCCAGCATGGGGTTCTCCTATTTTTCATTTATAGATGATTGAAGTGCAGAATATTGTGTGACCTTCACGTATCAAACAACTTCTGGCAGAGTAAAGAACTGACCTTAAATCACCTGGGTCAGAACTATGAGAAAAGAATATTTTTTTTTTTTTATTTTATTTCTTAACTTGTCTCAAAAAAGAAGTGGGAAGGTGTTCCAGGGGTGGATTCCCCTGGCCTAAGGCCCAAGATGGTGTGTAAGATGTTAGGCGTAATGTTCATGACCTGGGATTTTCCCACTAGCAAGGCACTGACACAGGCAGCAAATGGCCACGATACTTTTCCTTGGTACAAGGTGATGCAGGCACAGGCTGTGACCACGGTGCCCGTTGGCTTTTTGGAGGAGCCCTGCCCGTGGGACTGACTGTGGGGTGGAAGTGGTGTGGACTGGAGATCTACTGATCCCGTGCCCCTTGTGTTCAGGGCAGAGCAATGCCACGTGTGCGGCCAGGGGTCACCAGACGTGGGTGCTGACAGCGTGGGGTGGCCTCGCTCCCCCGCAGCAGAGGCTGGAGCTGCTGCCACATTGCAAGGAGGACCCCCAAGAACAGTGGTGGCGAAGCCCAGGAGAACATGGTAGGACTCCAGGCAGAGGGTGAGCCTGGAGCAACCTGCAGGTTTGGGGTGGTTTTTTTTTTGGAGTTGATGCTTTCCTGGTGGCTGAATTACATGCCTGACATGCCTTTTTAGTACTGTGAGCCAGGTATCTCCAAAATGTGAGTTCGCAGTCAGTTATCTGCGCGTGGAGAGTCAAGGTGTCTGGGCCTACTCGCAACAGGTATTTTGCAGTTAATAAAGTTTACTTTAGTGTAAGACATACAGTGTTTGAACTATTTTAGTCCGTTGTAATTCACGTCCAGTGATCCAAGGATAGAAGCTGTCTTTGCTGTTTGGTGATGCGATCATGTAATTACGTAGGTGTTCATATCACCGTACCTAAATTTATGGTCTGGAATAGCCTTAAAATGGATGGCAATTTATATTTTTTTCCCCTGCAAGAAGTTGGCTTCTGTAACAGGTTACTCTTTTAATGCCTTTTTGAGTTTTCTGTATAGTTCTGTGATTCCCTCCAGTAGCTTTTAATAGGGAAGGCTTGACATTTTCCGGCATCCAAGTCCTTGTCGAATGTCTTACAAAACTCTGTCTGCACACAAATTGGTGCACAGAGGATCCCTGAGATGTTTTGATGTTAGATAGCTTTCTCGGAAAAATGGGAGAAGGGGTTTGATTTCTCCTGTGGCTTTACCATCCTGGCTGACAGTGGAGTTTGCCATGAGTAGCCAAATCGCAAAACCTCCATTTAGGCAAAGCTTTTCCTCACGTGTACATCAAGATTCTTTTAAATACATAAAATCTTCTCTGTGGGATGAAATCTTCTTTGCATAAGTCTTCTCTGGTGGATTTTTTTTGTTCCATTTGTCAGCAGCTACATTTTTTTAAATGAAATTTTATCCTAAACTCTAAAGGTTTTATCTGCAGCTGCTAAGGGATAACAGATCCTGTCAGCCGCTGCATTTTCTGTGGCACCTCTCCAGCAACCATCTGTTACCTTTCTGCTTCGTGTGATTTACAAACCAGAATCTGCCCTTCTAAAGAAAAAACAAACAAAAAACACCCCCAAAAACTCACCACCACCCAACCCACCCACCTCAGACAACAACAGAGATGTGCTTTGCAAAAGCTGACTGCTGAAGTATGTAAGATTATGTAGATATAGACTATCTCTGTAAAAATAGGGGTCCGGTTCTTGGGTCTGATAAGAGCAGAGACTTTAGGGCAGTTTGGTTATGCTGTATAGGGAGGAAGAGGCTTCTTTTTCACAGGGGGAACTTCCTAAATGAAGCTTCCTCGTTGGCAAATGTGCATGTGTGGCTTTCACAGGGAAATTAGAGAGCTGATGTCTCAAAATGCGCGCTGAACACCTCTCCACCTTTTCCAATTACAGGTTCTCGCTGATTGAGCTTTCAAGTCAGCTGGATGGAAATAACTTTCATTGAGGAGCCTATTTATCACCCCCCATATGCCTGTAATCATATTGGTTGCACACACGGGTACAGTGAAATGAACCTAATGGTTCCTAATCCCCAAAAGGTTTATTACTAGGCCAGATTTGCCTCATAATAATAAAGTGAACAGCTTCTCAGAAATGTGAATGCAGAAGCCTTACTCTTGTTCTCTTACATATTCAATGACATAAAGCTTTCTGGTACTGAACTTACATCTTCTTTTCTTTCGTTGTTTTATTTTAAAATCAGAAGTTGGCTTAGATTTTGCTTTTTAGTCGTATTAAACATGGCTTAGTTTGAATCAGTTTCAGTGAAGTGTTTGTGTTGTGGTTTTGGGGTGGGTTTTTTTTACTGGTGGTTTGGGGTTTTTTAGTAAATTATTTATTTATTTATTAGTTAGCACGAAGAATGGGATTGGAGTCATCAACTTCTCTGCTGTTTTTCAGATGAGGAAAAGTCTGCACTTATTGCTAAAAGGGAAAAAAAAAAAAGGGAGAGGGGTTGGAAGGGTGAAGGGAAAGAACCAATGGATCTGTTTTCTTTCAGAAGAGTGCTTATGGGGGAAAAAAATGAGGAAAACAATCTATGCATCAGTCTTTCTAAAATTTATTTCAGAGCATGATTTATATTGCCTATATGCAATTAAGAATAGAATGGATGGCAGAGGAATGATAGAGCTGGTAGTTGACAGCTGAAATGGGAGAATAGCGAAGGTAGCCTGTCACGCTTGTGTTGACAATTTCAGTGTAGCCTGAAGGATAATGAAATGCAGGAAATAGTTTTCAGAAACATTTAAAAATAAGCTATTTATGAGCTCACTTCTCTAACATTTTAAATGTCTTTGGAAAATGGAATTCTCTGCACATGGTATTGATTTAGTTCCTTCGTATCGCAGGCTTCTTGGGAAAGCTGAGCTCATGGCACTCCCAGTTGTGCTGAATATAAGCAATATAAGCTAAATCTTGCAGTCTTTTCAAAGAGGAAATTCCATTTACTTGGTAACATAACTTTGAAGGGAATAAATGCAGTAATACAAAGAGAATTCTAAAAGGAAATTTGACAGCAAGTCTTGATGAACAATATTTAAGAGGCAAATTTTGATTTTTGGAGCCCTGTTAATTTCATATGAAAATTAAGAAGATAATCTAATAAAAAGGCACATGGAAGTTTTAAGATGAAAAACTAGTGAATTTCAGAAATTCAGTGGCGGTAGTTTGAGGTTCTGTGTTTGTTCTCAGTACAGGCAGGGACTGGGGTTTCACCAGTATATTTTTCTCTGCTTTGTGATACTGCCTATATGTAGCGGGGGGAAAATGTTTAAAAGGCACTGTTGTCAAGTTCACAAAATATGTGCCATGAGAAATAAACAGAGAAAGCTTTCTCAGCCTGTTTCCTCTAAAATGCTCCTCTAGTTTCCCTGTTAGTACCTTTGTTAAATGAAATGGCTGAGTCTCTCAGCCTGTTCGCAAGAGCTAGAAGCAGTTCAGGGTGGTTTTCTTCTACTTTCAGACGAATAAAATTGCTTGATTCAAACAAGAAAATAACATTTCTTGGGTAATAACTGTCTATTAAAATAACTATCACTCAAATGTTAAGATGTCAATGTAGCAAGAGAAGCGTTTTCTACTGACAGCAGTAGAATAAGGATTTCATTTCAACCTGGATGTCATGGACCCAGCTTTAAAATTTTAATTAAACCTATATGTTCTACATTTTTCTAGTAAGACTAAAGCTTGAACTCATTTCTTAATGATAAAAAAAGAAAAGCAAATAAACTTTTAGTAGAGCTAGTAGTAGTTTTCGTATGCTGGCATTTGGTTTCGGTTAGTAACTGCAGAAAAATAATAATGATCTTTTGAAATAAAAGCCAGAAAAAAGAATGGAAACTAGAGTAAATGTAGCTTTTGAGTTTTCTGGGAATTCAAAGGCCTGTTGAGTGCTTAGAAAGCTCAGAGGGGAGAGAGGTGGCTGCTTTCAGCTGAATCTTGTAGTATCGTAAAATAAAAAAAATGATCTCTGACTTTGTTTCTTTTACCTCAGGGAAAGAACGTTTTGGGAAAGAACATTTAGTTCCTTATTCTCCCCAAACCCACGTAAAATTTAGGCTTTGTAATACTCAATTCTCTTGGGATCCCATTGAAAAGGAGACTGGTGTAAAGATTTATGTATTTCTCTCAATATATGCATGCGATACTGATAACGATGCAACTCCTGTGGGAAAATGCAACTTGCAAAGTAGGCAAATGGAGTGAAAAGCACTTGGTGAATTGCCAGCGTGTGTTACTTGTCAATATGTAAAACAAACGTAAAAACATGGATTTGTGCTGCTGTTTTTGCACATCTTGCTAGTATTTAAATGGTCCAGTGGTTTCGTTTTGCTGTACATGCATAAAATTGCTGTACATTACATTAAATTGCACATCCCTGTGCCAAAAAGCTCACATTCAATTTGGAATGAAAGGCAGAAAGGTGGACTGATGAAGAACAAGAGAAAGTTGAAAGGAAGGCAGGGTTAAAAATAAAAGCAGTTAAATTGTTTAATTATGTCAATAGATTTACTTCTCTGAATCAGTTAAAAGCTTTTATTCTTCATAACAAATAATTATTGGTATCCCCGGACTGATGTTAATGTAGTCACATTTCAGTGTTACTCTGGTAAGTGTGTCTCAGTAGGAAAAACCCAAGGACTAAGAAAGAGTGTAGTTTCATTTTTGGATAGGTCATCTGTGAGAGGCTGTAGGAGAGATCCCGTGTGAAAACTGCAAAAATCTTTTTTTGGAAGAAGTGGACAAATATGTGCTCAAGGTTGGTTTATAAAAGCATTTCAAAGAGCGCAGCAAAGGGTAGGACTTGGACATCTATGAAAACTATCTGGAAAATGTAGCCAACTATACTCTACAATCTCATGCTGTCATCTTATAAAAATCAAAACTGCTGTGAAAGCTTGGTTGCTGGAATAACAAAAAAGCATGCCTTTCAAATAGGCTAACAATATAAATGCTCAAGTATTAAGTCTGGTCAACTAACTTGGAAAAAAAAAGTCTGTTTTCTTCACTCCACACTTAGCTTACTGTAGATATGTATATTTATATGTTTGCGTACGTATGTATGTAATAGTATTAGGTAGGCCTTTTAGGCTGAGCACAGGTTGGCCATGGAATGCCTCAGAAAGCAGAAATGGAGCACAGGATTTCCCAGTGACGGGACACTGGAAGACCTCCTGCCTCTGCCCAACCTACAACCTTTGTGCAGTTTGTAGGAGCTTCAGTCTTTGTGTGTGTAGTATAAATATGAGCTGTAAATACACAGATATACACAAAAAATACATATATAGTATGTATACAGAGATAGAATTCATAATCCATGTATGCACGGCATGGAGCTGTATGTTGTCAGCATGTGTGTTTAGGTGGGAGTTATAGGGCACAGGAGCAAGGTGTGATTTTTTTCTTGATCAGAGGCATGTCAGATTACTTTGTTTTATAAAGAAACAGTAGGATAGGTATAGCATGAGTGGAGTCTCCCCACCAGTACAGCTGGCTGCTGCTGAAATTCATCGTGTAGATGGTGATAAGCACTTGGCCTGATGTAGACCCCAGGTTCTCCAGCACTTCTCACACAAAAGTCTCATGTTTAAAGGACATGGTCTTTCCAGTGTCATCTTCAGAAAGGATATATGGTTGTTATATGTGTTCTCTACTTCAGGTAGAGCCACTGCCCGTATCCTTGTATGGTCTTTTGTACTGGACAGTCCGAAGTATCTTCTCTGTCTGCTTCAAAGTTACAAGCTCAGGAGCTGCAAGTTTTACATACCCAAAGTCAATTGCAGCAGTTAGTTTTATTGATGCCATTGGGATTTGCTTGTTTATAAAAGTGGAAACTGCAGTATCGTTTTAATTCAGTTGTATTTATGATATCCTTTGCTGACTGACATCTCAATGAACATGTTCATTTTCAGTATTTTAGTAACAGGCAAGTTATGGAGAATTTAATGGTTTTTCCATGCTTTCTAATACAGAGAAAGTATGGATGCTTTGTTTAAAATAAATACAAGTAATCTGAGTATTTAAAAAAATGATAATTTCATTGCTTTGGTACCACGTTATCGAGTAGTTGTAGCTTAATACTCTACCTCAGGCATTGCGTACACTAACGCAAATCTAGTTCACTGATCAACCAGACTGACATATGCTGCACCAAATTACTTCTGCACGCATATTATATGAAGAACCAAAATATGTGATAAGGAGGTGTAATTCTGAAGCGACAAGGACTGTTCTGACTTGGTTTATGTCAGCTCGTATGTCTAAGAAAGCCTAGCATCTTCCTAGGGCTGTGGTATTTGAAAGCTCTACCCCAGTATAGCCAATGTGTAAGGTTAAGTTTCTCTATCTTTGTTTCATGACTGAGTTTATGGTAAAAAAGAAAGTAGCTTTCCAGCTCAAAAAAGGTGAGGGAGTAAGTTTTGGCTTAGTCCTAGCTAATTTGCTTGCTAGGAGGTGTTCCTTGTCTTAAAAGACCTATGAATGAGCCCTGAGCTTGCCTAACCTTTAAAGAGTAATAATACTCTTTGCTTTAAATGCATATATGTATTTATTACATATTTCACATATATATGACCAAATCCTTCCTTGTAAAGTTACTATTTTTCAAATGAGATTTATTTGTTGGGTGATACGGTACTGTTTCATGTTGGCTTTGGTTTTATGTTTGAATTGAACAGAGCTATTTCTTTTTAATGGCAGTTATCCATGATTAGGGTTTTAATTTTGCTTTTTGAGTTAAAATCCCTTTTGCTGAGGAGTAGTGGAATAATTGGAAATGATTGCATGTTGCATCACATAAGAAGATGCTTCCTTCTTTTGGGTAGGATGCAGACTGGAGAATTATGTTTTATAGCCTGTTAGAGAAGACTGCTCTCTCTCCATGGATGCTTGAGAAACTGGGGGAAGTAATAAAAGCCAATTTTCCATTTTTACTGGGTAATGCTGGGAAATTCCGACAACCCTACAATAATACAAACCTGATAAGAGTCAAGTGATGAATCTCCCTCGTGTGTTGCCCCACCTGCAAACCAAAGACTGTAGTCTCTGAAGTCTTTAGAATAGATATTTTCTTCCTGTCATGTTCACTTGTTTGACACTTTAACTAGACGCAGTTGAGTGATCTTTAGCGAGTAACTAAAAATATGTAGGAGAGTGACAGATATAAAACTAGTATGAATTAAAATGGTCATAAGATTGACATGGAAATCTTTCTTCTAAATTTGTCAGAGGGAAAGCAGAAAAAATGCTTAAAACCTACAGTAAAGTAGACTTGCATGTGAACTCCAAGAGCAATATTCCTGATTGTAAATTTGCTTCCTGCTGTTTTCATCCCTAGAGGTATTTCTGGCTCCTGGGCATCTGAACCCTTCAAATTTGAAGTATGAGCTGCAGAACATGGAAGTTTCTATCTTGCATATGTTTGGGTGAACTGTAGCATGCGTGTGACCTGCCAAATAATGCTTCCTTGGAATGGCAGTTGGTGTCTGCCTTTATTTCCCCTTTCCTCTTGTTTCTCGAGCCTCTAGTAATGTGCTGTGTGCCAGGGTGCACAGCCAGCTCTTCAGCCATGGTTTTCGGCTCTAAAGCATTCTCCGCTTTAAGCGGGAATTCTGTCCCCTTGCTTCATGCGCGAACGATTTTATTTTTTTTTCCTTCACTCACAAAGCGGGATGCAAAATTCATTTTTTTGAGATAACTACTAACCTCTCTGATGAAAGAGGGGGCATTCAGAGCAGAATTTCATTATGGTTATGTAAAGTGCTGTGAGTAGCTAGGAGAGTGAAGCTGAACTCTTACTTGCTTACATGCTAGGAAGAGTGAAAGAGGCAGCGTGATGATACTTTGGCTTTGAAGTGTAAGGCTTAATGCCTCATCGTTCAGAATCACTCACAGGGAAAAGTGCAACGTAAATTTGGTAATGGAAGAGAGACACATACTCACTGAAGGGCATATTCTTTGCTATACTACACGCAGTGTGACTACGCTCTATCAGGCTCTGGTCCCTATTTTGTTTATTATTTGAATTTTCCTTACTGTCAGTTTTCTAGCTGGCACAGCCTGAGGTTTTCAGGAGCAGGTCTAACAGGGACAGCCATGTTGGAGCTGGTAGAAGAAGCGGTGAGTGTTGACAGTAAGCTGCTGTTGAAGAATTATTTATGGATTAGTTAATGGTAGAAGCCCTTTGTGTGTATCAGACTTCTGGGAAACAACACTAGGAATGATGTCTGGATTTCATTTATCAGAGTTACTGGATGTGTATTATATAATTAAAAAGCTTATCCTCACTTCACCTTAGAGTTTAGTAAGTTTAGGCATATTATATTGATGACTGAAAGGCGCACATAATGTCATTATAACATGGTTGGTGTTTGTTTTATAGGTAGGAAATAATTTTTTTCACACTGGGCTTTGAGCTAGTTGGGAGTGCTTAGAAGAGGATGCCTTTTTTTGCCTTCCTCCCTCCCACTGTCTACTCCACAAATTGTAATAAGACTGGAGCAGAATTGAAGAGACGTGCAATTTATGGTATGCCATATGGAATGCCATATGGAAAAAAAAAAAAAAAGCCGGGATCAGGAATCTTCTGTCATGGAAAGATAATGAATATTTTCAGAATTAAGGCTGACCTGAAAGCAGTGACTTGATGTTGCAGTTCCTTGCTTTAGATTACATCAAGCTGACCATCTCAGTAACTTTGGAAGTCCTGCAGAAGCATTCTACACTTCAAAACAACCAAGAACAAGGGATGAAGTCAGACCCGAGGGGTCTAAGGGTTCTCAATGCAACAGATTAGTAAAGTTGAAGATAATGCAAAACCATGAATTATTAAAATACGACATTCGGAATGTTTGCTGGCTTAAACTTATTTTAATGTGTTCTGAGATGAATTGTCTTTGCATGTTCATTCTGAATTTACAAAACAATTTAAATACTCTAAAATTATTTTTAAAAAATTTCAATTGTTCTATATTTTGTCTTTTTATTTTAATATAGTCAAAGAAGCACATACATGCATTCAGTAAGGAATCTGCTCTTCTACAGCTTTTTACGACTATAGGAAGAGTCGTACAATTGCATTTCAGTCTTTGCTCTCTAAAATATTAAGCTGTGTTTTCAAATATATGACTAAACTTTCTGTGTAATAGAATTTGAGTGTAGAGAGTATCTGAGGAGTATCTGGAGTATAAAATGCTGAGAGGAGGAGGTTTCTTAATGCTTTCACATAGGACCACTTCCTTCACAAGCTGATTTACTGTGTAATTTCAACTTTGCTGGTTGTTTTGATGACAGTTTACACTTTTCTGTGAAGAAGTAGCTGTTAATTTGATAAGAAATTTCATCCACTGACTGTTTGCCAATGTTTTGTTTCCAGTGTAGTAAACAAAACACAGTAGGCAAAATTGAGGAAAACCCACAAATCCTTACAGTTTCTGCCAATCAGACGTTTGTTTCCATGGAACCTGCTTGGCGTGGGAGGGAAGAGCGGTGCAGTAACAAAGCATATTTGAAGTGTCTTTAAAGGAAAAGTTAATCCCTGCTTACAGTGTCCTACACAAGTAATTCTTCTGATACCAAGTTGACCATACTGATGTAAAGGTTTTGAGAGTTTCATGAGTACTTGGGGTAGTAGAGCTAAGAATAAGCTACATAGTCAAAATCATAGATTCTTTTTGGTTTACGTATTGCAGAAGTGCAGATACTTTTGCTAGTAAGTCCCTATCACAGCAACCTGTAGCAGCTGGAAACTAATGACTATGTGGTGTAATCATTTAGTTATTTAAACGGGTTCATACAAATGTATTTAAATGAAGTTAATTTACCTGGCTTTTTTAAAGGAAATTAGATTGTGTAAATACCTGAGTATTTCACAGGTCTTGTGAGAAGAGATTTCCATTTTATTTACAAAATTTACATGTTATGTTTGAACACTTGATTGTAACTCATATGTAACAGAAGGTATAGTATCTGATTCACAAGAAATGCTCTAAAATTTACTGGGCCACAGACATGAAACAGAATGGAAATTGTTTTCAACTCCTCTAAGTTCCTAGTGTTGAAGATGATGCCACTTTTGACTAAAGGTAAGCGTTACACTACTTTTACTGTTGTGAGGTAGTATAAATAATATAACACAAACCTGAGCCATGCAGCCTGGGTATGATAACAATGTGCAGAACCAAGATTGTTCTGCAAAGCAATCAGAAAAATGAGGCTATCAGTTGCTGTCTCAGTGGGTAGGTGAGGCAGCTGTTGGCTGAAAGATAGTTTGAGTTGTGAGCTTAAGCTCTAGCTTGTGCCTACTCTGAAACTACTGAACTCTCCCATGAAAATTGTCATAGATTGTCAAGAAAATCTATTTTCTGTGTGTGAAAGAGATAGACCTGTCTCTGGGACTTCCAGAGGACAGTGTTTGAATGTGTGGCTGCGTTTACAGAGTGTGTTATTTATAGTGTGGCTTGGTTCTGGTAATGCAGATTTTATCAACTTTACTTTCCACTGTCGTCTTCAGGAGAAGACTTATTGTACCAAAGGAAGTGATACACGTGTGTGGGGGGGTATGTGTGTGCAGCTCTGTGTATCACAGAAACAGGCTTAACCTAGAAGTCCAAGGAAAACTGTGATGGAAGGGAATTACAGAGGAGGAAAAGGGGCAATAAAAAAAGGCATGTGGCACCCCTCACCTGTCACTTACACTGTCTGGTACAGAGCTCAGCCTGTGTCACGTCACAGGATGGCCCTCAGGATGCTGTGCAGCCCCAGCATATGTTGGTACAGTTTGGCTTGTAAAAAAAATAGTCATGATTTAGTATGTAGTAGTTTTTGTTTAGGTATTTTCCCATTTCAACCTTACCCGTGGAACAAAGCACTGCTATTCCGATTGTTATAAACAATAATTTTTGATACAGATTGCAGTTTTATTTCCAGTACTTGGAGATAAGTCATACTTTTTACATGAATTCTTTTCATGTGTTCTTGCAAGCGTGGCTATTCTACAGCCATACTTGCAGAGTGTGATCTACATTGTTTTTATTGTCAGCAGTTGCTTCAGGCCCAGTTATATTTACCTATTCTCCTTAATCCCTTTATCTGCTAATTGGAAAATTCCTTGGAAATGTCTTGAGGTAGTATTACCTTAACTCATTGTAACAGATAGAAAGTCATATTACATCATACTTCTGGTTCATGTACAGAACATTACTAGAGTGGTACCTCAGGATGAGCTTGTCCTCTATTTGTTGATAGTGTTTTAAGAAGTGGGTAAGGGGTTGACCTGGACGTTTTTTGTTTCATTGGTTTAAAGTGCCTTCTTTTTTGCTTGTTCTTCTTTGCGTGTTTGGTGGGGTTTTTTTCTATTATTTTTTAGATTGCTTGACAGAGCTTGATTATAAGCTGTGTCTGCTTGGCTTTAGGGTGGTTGAATACCTGCTTTGTCTCCATAGAGGTTTGGGAACAGAGATACTGTCTTTTGTACAAATGAGTTAAAGTCATAGAATCTTCATGGTTGGAAAGGACCTTTGAGATCGAGTCCAACAATACACACACATAAAAACCCCCTACAATCTCTGCCACTAGAGTGTGCCATAAAGTGTCAAATCTACATGATTCTTAAATACCTCTAGGGACGGTGACTCAACCCCCTCCCTGGGCAGCCTGTTCCAGTGCCTGACCACTCTTTCTGTAAAGTAATTCTTCCTAATATCTAATCTAACCCTCCCCTGCCGCAACTTCAGGCCATTTCCTCTGGTCCTGTCATTATTCACTTGGGAGAAGAGCTCAGCCCCCATCTCTCTACACCCTCCTTTCAGGTAGTTGTAGAGGGTGATGAGGTCTCCCCTCAGCCTCCTCTTCTCCAGGCTGAACAACGCCAGTTCCCTCAGTCGTTCCTTGTAAGGTTTGTCCTGCAGACCCCTCACCAGCTTAGTAGTGCTTCTCTGAACATGCTTCCACACATGCTTCGAGGTGTGGCCTCACCAGTGCTGAGTACAGAGGCATGATCACATCCCTACTCCTGCTGGCCATGCTATTCCTGATCCAGGCCAGGATGCTGTTGGCCTTCTTGGCCACCTGGGCACACTGCTGGCTCATGTGAAGCTGGCTGCCCACCAGCACTCCCAGGTCCTTTTCTGCTGGGCAGCTTTCGAGCCGCTCTTCCCCAAACCTGTAGCGCTGCTTGGGCTTGTTCTGGCCGATATGCAGGACCCAGCACCTGGCCTTATTAAACCTCATGCAATTGGCCTTGGCCCATAGATCCAGTCTGTCCAGGTCCCTCTGTAGCGTCTTCCTACCCTCCAGCAGATCAACATGCCCGCCTAGTTTGGTGTGCTCTGCAAGTTGTGAGTAGCCTTCCAAATGGTAGTGGCATTTTTCAGCCATGCATGTTTATAAGATTATGTGGGGAAAACAGAACTGTACTGCTTATGAAATCTTGTTGCCCAGCTTCCACAAAAAAACTATTGGGTTCATTCTGTATACCTGTCCTTTTGGCCACAGGTTAAATCCAGGCATGCAGGTATTCGATTGCTGCTAAAAAAAATTTCTAAGGATGAAAAGGCTGAACGCTGTGATTTGAATTTAAAAAAAAAAAACAACAACCCAACCACCAAACCAGTACTTTTAATTTTGTTCCTGTTACAAGTTCTGATGTTTAAGAAAATTTGCTATGCAGAATGGGCATATCATCTCACTTGAAAAGTAGCCACCACGACACTTACATGTTTGTCATATAGCACATTGAAAATTATCAATGAGAGTTTTAGTGTGATAATTTCTTCTCATACCCAATCTCTCTCTCCATATGTTGAAAAAGATGAACTAGACTTCAGATCAAAAAAAGCATTGCGTTACTTTTTCAGATTTATAATTGGCTTCATACTATTAAACTGAAAATCCTGTGGGATACTAGAGTTTATCCTGAACAACTGTTCCTTGGTGGCCATCTGGGCTTTTAAATGGTAAAACAATGTACTCATTTTTTCTAACACTGTGATATTCTGGAGTACAGTGCAAGATCTGTATTAAAATCAGCTTCCCTAGGGGGCTTCCCCGTCATCTGTCTCTCTTACACCCTCCCACCACAGAATTTTTTTGTGCCCTGCTTACAGACTTTGCTTATATAAAATCCAAAAGGGAGAATGATTTGTGTCGATTCTGGGCGTTTCTTACCTTATATAGGTTAAAGTAGTTTATAAGCTTCCCAAATGTTAATTATTTTTGTTACACTATACAACATGAAGATAAATAAATATTTCAAGGTTTTTGGACTGATAATGCTCAGGAAGCTTGTTAGCTTCCTAAGTGGCCTTCTGCCTGTTTATTATAAGATGTTACTAGAGAATGTTTTTTAAGATTACTTCAGTATTTCTGAATACATTGTTCTTCATAAAGTTTTATAGCTAGATTGTTATTAAGTGATGCAGCCAAGATAGGCAGTGTGACTGATCTGAAAGATCCTGGCCACAGAAAGCGTTCTGTTGTATGGAGAAGAAGCAGGTGCAGCGCTACGGACTGAAGCAGAAAAGCTTTGCTACAATCGCTCCTCAGCTTGTGTACCCTCATTCTGCTCAGGGGAGCTGATGCTGAGGGTTCATCATTACTTGGCTGCTGTATAAACCTCCTGAGATAGCTGCTGTAGAGTCACTCAGTGTCTTTCAGCTTGGAGCTCAGTGAAGCACAGTCATCACTGACCAGACATTTTCTCAGGCCAGAGTCAAAACATCTTTTTCAAGTACATCACACTTTTCAGGAAAAAAAGAAAAAAAAAGACTCCTAGTCAAACTTCATATTTAGGCAGTGATAGAGTGGCAAAGAATATGACATCTTCCTAGAAAATCTTTCTCTGAAGGATCTTCAGTATGGAATATTGGTCCAGTCTCAGATTCTCTGTCAGAAGATGAAAAGCAGTCAATCTTAGGATGCTGACAAACCCACAGAAAATATGATGGATTATTTTAAAAAGAGTCTGATTTTTCTGAGATCTGTAATGTTTAGAAGAGGGAGGTGGTATGAAAAGTGTGCTAAAGCATCTACCCTAAAATATTACTTCCTGTTGCAAATACATATCTTGTTTTCCTTGGTGGAAGTGACTGCTTACATTTTAAAACAAAATTCCTTATGACGAACATTCTAGGGATGTTTTTCTCTCTAAAATTGCATCTATTCTAAAGATAGCCAGAAGAGTTAGCCAGATAAAAGAGTAGAATAATGGCATAATAAGATCTTCTGTTCAAAGTCCAAACCAGTCCTTGTCCCTGGGAGTCCACCTGCTGCCAGAAATGCCTCTGTCACACAAGGGAAAAGCCTAGTCAAGAAATGCTGGATGTTGCAACTTGTTGAAGCCTGAGCTTTTTAAAGACTGTTAAGAATGAAGAAAAATTAAAGAAGTGAGTGCTTCAAAGCTAGTGCATTTTCTTCAAGTCTGTTTTTCCACAGCCAGAGAATCTGTTGTTGATTTCATTTTAGGGCAACAGTGATAGTTGAGCTATACATATGGTTTTTATACAACTGGTGTAATCAGGTACCATGGATACTTTTAAAATAGGTTGATCAGGCAGGACTTGCCCTTGGTGAAGCCATGCTGGCTGTCTCAAATCACCTCCCTTGTCCTCCATGTGCCTTAGCATAGGTTCTGGGAGGATCTGTTCCATGATCTTCCCAGGCACAGGGGTGAGGCTGACAGATCAGTAGTTCCCAGGATCCTCCTTTCTAATCTTTTTAAAAATGGGTGAAATTTTTCCCTTTTTCCAGTCACTAGGGACTTCACCTGACTGCCATGACTTTTCAGTTATGGAGAGTGGCTTGACAACTACGTCAGCCAATTTCTTCAGGACTCTGAGTGCATCTCACCAGGTCCCATAGACTTCTGTATCTTCAAGTTCCTTGGGCAGTCATAAACCTGATTTTTTCTCACAGTGGGAGCAACTTTTCTCCCCATGTCCCTGCCTTCAGAGGGGAGGTTACGAGTGATATTGTGGACTTTGCACAGCTGAGGACCGGCAAAACGTTACACTCCCTACGTTGATTAGCAAAGACTAGTGCTTCCATGCAATAACTTTACCGATGTCTAAAAATTAACATTAGCATCACTTTCCCCCTTTCAGTGGCCTAGATGTACATCTCATTAGAAGTGTGGGTTTTGCCAGCTCAGGATTTCTGGTTTTCCTGTGCTTGTCACAGATGCCGTCTTCCTTCTGGCAGGTGATTTGTAGCATGACCCTAACGGTGCACCTCTCCGGTCTGGGTTTGAAGTTTCGGTTCCTATGGTTTACGTTACTGCCAGACATAGTTTGTTAAGTTGGTCTGAGTCTGTCCTGTCTTCAATAGATGAACGGAGTCATGATGTTTATCTGAGCACGATAGGGAATGGTCTTATCTGGTCTTCCTGGCATAAGTTATGGGCACGTGAAGGAAAAGATGATTGGAAGCAGTCGCGGTGGATTTATTTAGGGTAAATCATGCCTGACTAGCACAGTTGACTTCTCTGATAAACTGACTGAGTTTGAGGATGGGAGAATAGCAGTGCATGTCATTTACTTTGGCTTCAGCAAGGCTTTCAACACTGTCTCCTATAGTATTCCGTTATCCATCTTAGGACACTATGGTCTCGATGGGACGAGAGCTCAGTGAGTAGAAAGCGAGTTTTGTGATCAGGCTCAGAGATTTTGATATTCCCTATTTATATCCATTGGTTTTATAACTAGTTGCGGCTTAAACCACTTTAATTTTCAGATGACTTTGTGTTCAGCTTGCTACAATCTGAACCCAACCCATCGTTGTTTCTCATTGTCCTTGGACAGGAAGGCTGGTGTGGGCAGACAAATAGTCCTTGAAGTAGACACAAAACTAATACTTTTCAGTGTTTCCTATGGAAGAAAAATGTTTCCCTCAGTTACTAAGGCTTTGATAGAATTTGAAAAGATTTACTAGGTTTTAAACTCAATTCAGGTATATGGAATTCCTTATACACCTGTTAAGAAAAGAAGTAAGCCTAATGTAAGTGCTGGTGTATATGAACAGCAGTTTTTTGTTCTCCTTGCTTAAAGATTCTTGAGCACTTTTCCCCTAATATGTCTGTTTTATTTTGCTGGATTTCTTTTTTGTGTGTGTGTGTCCAGCAAGTAATCATTGTTGAATACATTCATCAGTGTAACATCTCAGTTTAAAAATATTGCCACAACACAACACTGAAAATGAAATTAAAGGTATTGCAATAATAACTTGGACTTAATGCAAACAAACTCTTACTTTATGGAACATTTCAGAACGAAAAGTATTATTTAAATTTGTGAAAAGTACACTTTCACAATGACAGAGAAAAGAAAAACTTCCATTGTTAAGCAAGACTAAAGATTAGTAAGCAAACGTAGCTGCAGGTAGGTTTGCACAGGTATGACAGTGAATGAGTTCAGCATAATCTTGTTTCAGGACAGCATTTGGACCTAAGATGTGTGCGCTCTTTCTCTTTTTGCGTGTAGCTGATGCTTTGTGTCATGGTACAAGGAAGAGGTGTACGTACTTGCTCGCTTTGTGAACAGGAAGGAGTGTGTTTCCAACCTGGATCCATGTACGTGGTTCCTGTTAACATGCATGTTCCTTTCATCTGGGGGAAAAGAGCATAAATCCCCAATTATAATAATGATATATGATGTAGTTTGTAAACATCCAGTTTTCTGAAAGCTTAAGAAAAGAGTCAACCTCTTAAGTTAGGATGGTGCTCTTCAGCAGTTTACTCAAGGTCCTAGAAACGTCCATTGTAGGTTAACAAAAGATCCATTTTTTCCTCTACAATGTAATAATTAGCTTTAGAGTTTCTTCTTTAAAGAGAAACAATGAAAATAATAAGAGCTTAAATAGTTTATCATAAGTGGCTGCTAATTGTCCGTGATATCCAAATGAGGAGACAGGGAGGCAGCAGCACTCAGGTGCTCTCCTGCCAGCTTTACCCATGGCAGGAGATTTGAGTCAGCAACCTTCTGAGGCCCCAGTTCCTTGGCTTTTTGAGAAGCTAGTCAAGACTAAATCAGGTACTCCTGTGCAAGGAGGCCATATTAAGGCACAGAGAAACATTAACTTACAACTGCGGCAAATTTTACTTGAGCTACTGTTTTGATTGGTCATTTCCTAATTTGTGCAGTAACTAAGGGAAGCCCTTTCCCATACTTTCTGGAAAAATAGATGAAGCAATGAAAAAGCTCCAGCTGATAAAGAAGTTGTTGGACTAGAAGCAAGAGAGTCTATAGATATTTTTATAGGGAGGTTATGGGGATACATACTATAAATTGTGAAGGTGTGACAGGAGATCTCAAAATTGATATAATTAGGACCAGTTAAGCTATCTGTAAAATTTGTTTACAGTTGCCATCCTAACCATCTGTTCTCTTTCCTTCTGTTGTAGTCAGTTGTGGTAGATGATATTCTGTAATAGGTGAAAGGTTTTTTAAAGTATGGTTTATGTCTCTGTATATACATTTATAGAGTACATCTTATAACAGGGCCTAGATCCCATCGGTGCTATTTGGAGGTGCTGTTGTACTAACAATGATATATTATATGCTGTTAATGTTGTGTTTGCAAAGCATTTCCAGTTAAAGTCATTATGCAAATGGATGTTGCCTCCTTGCCCCATCTGCTTGTTTGCACACAGGCTATGGCACGCTTTCCAGTGAAATTATTTTTGGTGTTATCTTTTTTGAAAGTCTTATCTTTATTGTTGGCAGGGGGAGGGGAGGACCTCTGTCATAGGGAGTCATAATGTCCCTTGACAGGAATTGCCAGCAGTGTGTGGGCTTCTTGGATATACAACTCTGTGTTCTAGGACTTGAGCTGATGGGTAATTCACAGGAGCAGTGTGATGGTCTGTGCCTGCTTGCTGGTTAGGATATGGAGACCACTGTTTAATGTCAAGAATCACAGATGCTTTCCGGGTGGTCAAGTAGTATTAGGAGGCCAGAATATGCGTTTAGCTCCAGAAGCAATATTGCGGTGTGCTTCAGTGTGATAGACAGGAAAGTGTGCAAGATTTGACTGGATTTGGATTCTGAGTTGCCCTCTGATCCATAGACTTCGTTCCTCCAGATCATGTATGGGAGGCCGAGACAACTTTTTTCCCTGTATCTTAAAGAGAACTTCACCATGCAGGACCACCACTCTAACACCTGTCACAGGGACCACAGGATGACCAAAAAGGGTGGAGAATCAGCTTTCATTTGTGAACGTGAAAGATAAATTCCTTTCTGCACAGGTATTTACATCAGTTGAAAAGGCAAAATCTTCATTTAGACCCACAGAATTAAGGTTATCTGAGATTTAATGCACTGTTATGGGAGTCTGTTTCACTGCAGGTTTTATCAGGATTTGTCAGTCTCGTACGTACCCATGAGCAATCTATTTGAGGGCCCATTCTAAGTGTGTACCTAATATTTTGTGATAGTTATTTCGCAACGTAGTATTCATTTAAGAGTAATTGCATCTTCTAATTTCTTTTTTACAAAGTATTAGTACAAGTTAACATCTATGAAAGAATAAGTTCAATCTGGATATATTTTCCTTGAATATGAGGAACATGACTATGGAACCAATAATGTTGAATCTGAGGCTATATGGTCCTCTCTGAACAAAACAACAACCGAAACTTTTCTGCCAACATTACTAACTACTTGCTGTAGTGTTTAATCTTGTAGAAGCTAACTTCTTGTTGTCCAGCCTAAATGACTCTTGTGTGTTTGATGTAAGATGAGTCCCAGTAGCTGTGATCAGCGCTTCAAACAAAGATACGATAAACCTTTCTGCAGTTTCAACTAGAGATGTATTACCTTCCTCTAGGATCACAGTATATGGTTTTCCTTAGTAATGGGTGTTTTGATTATAATTAATTGACTATGATGGAAGCTTGTTCTAATTGTGGGGCCTAATCATGGCAAGTTTCAAAAGCTGGTATATACTGTGGGCTCAGGATTAAATTGCATTTCTGTCCTCGTAGAGGGCTTGGGTTTTCCCACCCCTATTTGTGGATTTTGGTAGATACTGATCACGTGTTAAACATCTTGTATTTATAAGTCCACGGAACGAATTTAGTGTGAAAATCCTAATGCCATATTACAATCCAGCACCCAGGATAATATTCACGTATTAGCAGAGTACACAGATGGAGAATACCATACAATTTGATGACTCTGCTCCCCTTAATACATAGTACTGCAGGAAGTTTTATATAGTTATGCATGTGTATATGTATAGTTGTATATATATCTTTTAATATACATACAGTATCTATATTTCTATATTTATTATATCTGTTGCTATATTAGATATGTTTTTTTCACAGAGGGACTGATGCTGTCAAGTTAGTATTCACACTTGGCAAGGAGCGCATGGTACTGCTGTCCTTTCATTCATGTTCTGCTTTCCCGTTTCTAGTTGTTGGTTCTGAAATACTAATAGCGTTAAGGGATCAAAAGAACAAAGACAGGCAAATTTTCTTTAAAGTAGACTTTTGGCAAATAAATGTGCAGGCTGCAAATCCTCCGTAATCTATTTTATCTCTAAGGAGCAAGCCAGGGAGCACATGTAAGGCACATATGAAAAAGTACTTGTTATTGTAGGTAGCTGACAGCTCCAGACCTGTTGGTCAGATAGAGGCATTCCATAATTCACATCCTGTTCCACTACCATGGTAGTTTATGGTGAAGTGGGTCACACAGTTCTGACAGAAAAATTTGTCCATGGTTTAGGAAAACCATGTTGGATTCTTCCTTACCAGCACAACATGGACAGATGCTAGAGATAAAAAAGGTCAAGATTAAGTTATACTATTGTAATATTTCAACATACTTTACACATTCAAAGCACTTTGGTAACTTCCACTAATGTGTATGTGTGTAATGTATAAAGCATCTTAAGATTTTATAAGGCAAATAGTAGTTAATTGGTAAATGTGATTTAAAAAATTAGTGGTCTTCCAAGTTAAAAGGCAATTTAAGAATGAACACCACTAAATACGAATTTTAAATTGGAATTACTGGGTGTATCTCTGTCCCTACAGCCCGTGTTTTAGCCTCAGGGGCTGAAAACCTGTAGCTCTGTCACGTGGAACCTCTGAATAACATTCTGATTACATTTAAAAAAATCCCAGAATGACAAATAATAAATGTACATAGTTTATTTTATTTAATATTTAATGTGCATTATGAGTTTTTGAAATCAACTACTTGCAGTAATTTGTTATGGAAAGATAATTGAGTTTATGTATAACTTTTTCTTTCCTGTACATTCCTCCTGGTACTGGTCAAAGAAAAAAATGAATAGAAATTTTGCCATAATTTGGAATAAAATTTTCACTTCAGTATTTTTTCATATTTTTCTGGTAAACATCATAAACATGGGTTGTTTTTATAAATACTTCAGGAGTTTAATATTCTTAATCAGAGACTTAAGCATCTTTTGTATCTTGTTTTCTTTCCTGTTTATATGAGAATAGGCAAACATTAACCACTGCTGAAATTATTTTTTTTCAGTAGGCCGGAGAACCCTTAAGAGAGAGGTGCTTGTTATGACAAAAAGATGTTTTAAACTACTTCATGTTTCCATTTGCCCCTCTAATCCCATTCAGCAAGTCACCTCAGTGCTATAAGTGGTTCCAATTCCACAGAGCTTCCAAGTAGCTTTAGTGGTTGTGTAATGTAATTTGGTTGTTAAAAACTTTTTAGTGGGGAGAAACAGTTTGTATTGCTTTGCCCGTTGCTTAATTATAAAAAGAAATTCAAATTAAATCTGGCTGTTCAGTCATCATCAGATGACACAATAAACATACATCTTAAGGTGAAACATTTGAGATGGGAAGTATTTGGTTCCTTTCTCAAGTGAATAGTCCCTTCTTACACAAGTAGTCATTATCAGTTCAAGAGATTTGCTTCTGCAGACACTTACTAATGTTAATGAGGATTTTAGAATTGGTGCATGTATTTCTCTGAAATTAAAGGTAAATGAAACACATTTGATGAGGTGTATTTCTGTACTAGTGCTGGCCAAGAAACTAGAAACATTTATGTCCCTTTCAGCCCAAGCTATTCTATGATTTTATGTGATATGGTTAGATAGGCCATCTACGTTAAGAAAATCTTTCCTTCTCTCTCTGTCTCAAAAAGGAAAAAAAGAAAGGAAAAAATAATAAAATGTTAAGTCCTTTTTTATCTATTCTGTTAAGCAGAAAAATGGCATTACTTCCCACCGTGTTTACCTCTGAAGGGTGAAGAGCTGAATTTGTTAGTTGCATGTAGCTGCAGAAATTATGTGTCGTCATAGAAAGAAATCAATGTTTTATATCTCATGGAGTAAGCGTTATTAAATTATTGAATCATTAAAGTGGAACAACTTAGTACTGTTTTAATAACTCTGCAGACTATGAATGCTAAGACTATTTGATAATGCACTGTTAATTCTAACTAGCTAGAAAAACTTTACATAGGCCAAAGAGAAGATGGCTATCCCAGTAGCAGGGGTTTTTTGTTGTGTATTTTTGTTGTTGTTCTTTGATTTCAGTTACCAGGTTAGTGCTTTCTAGAAAAGAGCTAGTTAGAATTGTAGAATTTTTCCACTTGGAAGGGAACTCGGGAGGTCCTAATCCACTTCTTAGTACAAAGTCAACACCGTATTTAGACTGGGTTACCTCAGGACATTGTCTAGGTGTGCCTTGAAAACCTCCAAGGACAGGTATTCTGCAGCCTCTCTATGCAGCCTCTTACAGTGCTTAATTCTCCTCATATTGAACATTTTTTTCTTTGTGTCAAGTCAGAGCCTTCCTCATTTTAATTTTTGACCACTGTCTTTCATCCTGGAGCCATGGACCTCAGTAAAGAGCCTAGGTCAACCTTCTGTATAACCTCTTCTTTCATCAAGGAAGGTTGCTGTTAGGTCCAGTGCCCATCCTGAGCCATGTCTTCTTCGGGTTAAAGAAACTCAGTTCCCTCAGCCTCACCTCATACGCTGTGTCAGCTCTTTACCTGGTGGTGGTGGCCCTCTACTGAGCTTCTCCTGGTTTATCAACATCTTACATTGTTATGGCCAAAACCTGGATGCAGCATTCCAAATGCAGTCCAATGAGTGTAATCCCTTCTCTTGATGTGCTGTCTACGCTCCTGTTACAAGCTCAGGATGTTAAGCTTAATTGCTTCCTTGGCATGCTGCTGCCTCATGCTCAGTTTGTGTCCACCAGGAATCTCAGCTCCCTCTCCAGGGAGCTGCTCCCCAGATAGTTATTTCCCAGCATATACCATTGGTGGTGTTTATTCCTAGAAGCAGGACTTTGAATTTGTCCATTTTGTATGTCAAGCTTCCTGCTGGCCCATTCCTCCAGCCTGTCTGGGTTGCTCTGGATGGCATACCTGCCCTCACGTGTGTCCATGCACCTCTCAAAGTTGCATCCAGATAGAATAAAAAACACCAGGCATTACTTGGAACACAGGAATTTTGGATTAAGTACAAAGATTTATGTTTCTAACATGCAGTTCAAATATGGGAGCACAACCACAGGATGGAATTTGTGCAATCTCCATCCTTGGAGATATCCAAAACTCAGCTGATAAGCCTGGAGCCTGGTCTGACTAGACCTGCTTTGACTGGGGCGTGGATTAAATGTTTTACTGAGGTTCCCTCCAACTTAGTTTTCTGTGTTTCTGTGACTGTTCTTCCCCAATTTTATATTGTCCACAAACTTTATGGAGGTGCATTTTGTTTTCTCCTCTGTGTCTTTATTAAGGATATTAAAGAGAATAGGTGCCAGAATAGACCCCTGATAAGCTCCACTTACAACAATCTTTCAGGTCGAGTACAAATTAAGTTTGCTTGGCTAGATGACATCTCAGCTTGCATGCAAGGATGCTATGAGACACTGTCAAATCCTTTCTAGAATCAAGGTGGCTGATATTCATGGCTCTCTTCATCCACAGATCTAGTAATTTCATTACAGAAGTAATGATGTTGTCAAACAGGTTTACCCTTGACTCATTATTGCCAATAAACTGCTCCTAATTCAATGAATATTATTAAGGACATTTGTCTGTAAATTTTTGAGGAGCTTGAACCAGGTTTCCAGTGATAACTGAATCTCATCTGTGCTTTGTTTCTTTGTGTAAAACTCATACCTGTACATTCATGTACTGAAAAATTGAGGACTCTTTCAATGATACTCTTTAAACCTGAGAAAAATACGGCCTGTCTGGAAGAAATTAGGTAGAGGAGTTGTAGCCTTTATGGATCTGTGTAGCATTTGATGCTGTCTGTCATGAGTTCACAGTAGCTGAAATAAAAACTTGGTCTCATAGAGAGAAAAAAAAAAAATATGAAAACTGTTTAAAGAATAAAAGATAAGACAGCGATGTAGGGGTAGACAGCAAAGCATATGGTGCCAGGAGCTCGATGCTGGGAGCAGTCCCACTCTCTGTCTTCATTATTAATCTGGAAAGAGTGCAAACATATGCTAACTTTAATTTTATGTTGTGTTTTGCATAGATGGAACCTTATAAATTGAAGAATCTTGTATTTACCATCCAGGACAGAAGACAACATGATTACCCATGATTATTTTTTGTGTTTAAAAAAAAAAAAAGGGCAAAATAATATTTAGACTGAGAAATTACAAACTAATGTAATTGAGGGAAATGAGCTGAATTTATTTATTTAAAGACAGAGACATTCATGTAGGAAAGAGTGGTACTAGAAGTAACCCTTAGGTTTCCTTCTCCAGGGCTGCAGGATGGGAGTGTGGAGAGTTGCTTTCCAGAGCCATCCGCTGCTCACGGATGAGGGGAGAAGGAATTGCCCTCTCCTGCAAAGATGTGTAGCTGTTTTGCAGAATGGGGGAAATGGGTTGAATTGGGATTTAAGGAAGACTGCTAGACTCCATGAGTGAAAGTAGATTTTTTGCTGTTAGTGATCTGTAATTTTAGTAATCAGTTCCTCTGCAATTAAAGAAAACAAAGTTCAAGGGCTGTGTTAAAACTTCTCGGGGGATAAAAGAAAGCCACCATTTGGCTTAATCTGTCACTGCTGTAAGGATCTTATGGAAAGTTAGGAGCATGTTTCAAGTATTCTGGGATCTTAAGCAGAACAGAGGCTTCAGGCAGACGTTGAATTTGGCCATTTTGCGATGTGAAAATTGCATCTGAGCATGTTTAAAAACATTAACAGCAAAACAGAAATATGAGTCACGCAGCAGTTCATGGGCATGTAGCTATCTAGCGATGTAGTTGGAGTTGTTTTACAGCAGCTCAGAATGCCAGAATGCGCAAGAAGGTGTGCTCCTTGCACTGATACTCTTACAGTACTTGCCTGCCAACCCAGTGGTGAATGAATCTGAGGGACAGGCAGAGACCAGAATTGCCCATATGTCTGCTGTCTGGGAAGTGCTGTGTTTCAGCAACAGGTATCTTTGTGTCTAATGACACACCTTTCTTCCGTATTGCTTCCATTCTGTGGGGAATAGTAGTTTGGCTTCTATCTTTCCAAAAAAATAAAGAAAAAGAAAAAGAAATCAATACTCGCAGAGTTTAAACTCTGTGATCTACTTTTCTCACTTGTGTTTTCATCTGTTTCTTCTAAACTTTTTCTTCAAACAGTCAGTAGATGATATAAAAAATAGATAATAATTAGATAATGACCTCTCTGCTGCATTTGGGGTTATACTTGACATTTTTTCTTGATATTTGCTAGTATATCTTGCTGGTTTTATTCCCTATAGCATCTTAAAACTTGGCTTATATAATACATAGGGAACAAGCACTTATAATTTAGCACCTAATGTTAGCTTAATATTTAATAAGTATGAATTCATTAAATGTTAAATCAATTGTTAATAATAAATATAAATTCCAAAAATGAAGATACAATGAGATTGTTGATGACAAATCATTTTTCTGTTTTAAATGAATTCTACAGGGAAGTTCAGCAGCCATTGCATGCTGTGTTCCTGTCACAATTTCTTCTGAAGATACATTTTTTTAAAATAAACAGTCATTGCACAGTAAGACGGACAGCTTTTTACATAGCACATGTAAGATAGCATTTATATGCTTTACTTTCTATAGGGATTGCTCTAGAATAGTAGTCATGCACTTAAGAAATTATTTTAATTCAGAATGTATACAACTACAGATTAAGGGGTGTGTATGTAGGAAAACACTGTCGCATTACAGATTTAATAATAAATTTCTGATGTGATTTTGTTTCCACTGCACGTGACCTTTGTATTGCTTGCAATCATGTCGCTGCTGTTTGAGGAACTGTTGCTTGGCATCTTAAAACATCTTGCAGTGATTGTATCTAAATTGGGGTAATACATGAACAAGATGGAAAACGTACTTAAAAAATACAGCGCCGTAGTAATTAAGTGAAAGAAACTGATCAGCTGGTATAACAATAGGCAAATAATTATTGAAAAGACCAGCTTCATGTGCATTTATTAACGTGGGTAATCTTTTTTATTTTATAATATTATCCAGATAATCTTGTGATTTCTCTTAATTGGTTTTACAGTGTTTGAGTTTAGCTTTAAAAATGTCTTCTCGCCGGTCAGATTAAGAAAGTTACCTGATAGGTGCTAGTTTTCTGTTTCATATTTTGGCTTTTTCTATCAGCTCTTTGGTTGTCTCTCAAAATGCTGGGGTTCCTCAAGCCAAAACTGCTCACTTGCTATGAAAATGTTAAAGTATCAGTAAGATTTTCGCCTTTTAGGATGAAAAAATCTCAGATAGCTCAAAGAATATCAGGGACTCAGTGTTCTTTCTAGTATTGCTATAGGTGAATTTTTGTGTCTTGACGTTTTCCATGGAGTAACCAAGAGTCCCCTCTCCACATTTGCAGTGGCTGGACATCAAATCACGCCAGCCTGATTCAAGAGGAAAGAAATAATGAGAGTTCAAGCAATGACTCAAGTTAGAATTGCTTCTCAGATTTCTACATGTTGTGATTTATTTGGAGCAAAAATAAAAATGTATTAACATACAATAGTTATAGGAAGTCTTGAAAATAGAGTAGAGCTTGGATTTAGTTGTGCAGTTTATTTCCACACACTTGACTAAAGTGGGCTAAATGCAGAAGATCAAATGCAACCATATCAAACAGGTCAAAATCATTCAAATCAGAGAGGCTTATGTACTTGAGAAACGTGTGCCAGCTCCATACTGAAGGTTCCAGGTATTATCCAAGTTTACTCAGCTGCAGTATATGAGATTTCATGTTTCAAGATGGTACTTAATGATCTTGATCTCATTTCTCTCACTCTGAATTGAGGTTGGTGAACATCACCTTGACAGAGGTAGCATCAGTGCTGGAAATCCACAAAAACAGCTCAGTAATTTATCTGGCATTTCAGCTGGTTGCCCTATTGCAATCATAAAAGTTTAATGACTTCTTCAGTAACGAAAAGGATTTGGGGCCTTTTTTGAATACAAGGTATGGAAAGGGCCTTCAGCTGGGCTTGATGTTTAATCTGAGTGTATTTTGGAATCATACTTTTGAGTTTCACAAAGTACATGGTTATGACTTTAAAAAAAAAAAGTAGTTACTAAAGGGTTGAAAAAGTAGCTTAAATACTGTGGCTGTTAATAGTTGTCCATGATGGTCAGTAGACATTTATTTCAGCCTTCCTTTTTCTAAATTATATTCACTGATTAATGTATGCCAGTGATCTTATTTTACCACATGCAGTCACTAGTTAGAATAAGCTCAGTTAAAGTTTTTAAGAAGTGTCTCAAGCTCTTATTTGAAATAGTTTCAGATGGACTTAGATACTGATTTTTGTCTAAGAGACTCTTGAGTAACAAGAGACATTTTGACTATTGGACTGTTTAGGGATCATGCGAGTCATACAAAATCTTGAAAGGGGAAAGCACCAATAGGCTAAATTCCTTAACTGGCTTATTACTTTACAGTTTCTTCCAATTCTTTTCTTTTCTCGCGTTTGTCCCTTTCCTCTTATTTTTTTCACAGCAGTACTTTTTTCTGAAGGTTTCATAATCTTTAGCTTTTGCAAATCATTTTTGATTTTACAATTGCCACTTTGGTAGCGAATCAGCAAGTATTCATTAATCACTGTCTGGAGTTCGTTATTGTTCTCTGTATATCTTACACAACAAAGATTAGAAAATGGTGATTAGTTCAGCAAAAGCATTCTTAACCTGACTCTCACTTTAGCTTGTAGTATTGCTTTCTCCTCCTACCAGCTTGTCCTTCCATCTCTTCAGATTTTATCATTTTTGCAGGCATGTGCCAGATGCATGTTCAGGTACAGCCTTTCTAAGAATGGTGCCAGGAATGGTAGAGGTAAGGGTAGCTTTGCCTTTTAAGTCAGCTTCTGATACAGAGCCCAGGCTTTATTTGTTCCTTCTATGAGATTAGTAGCTAGCTCCAAAGTCTCTTCTAGTGTTGCACTGAAATAATGATGTGCTCTTTCTGAGCATTTGGAAACTGTTAACAGGTAACTGTTGAGTCTGAGTTCAGATGTGACTTCATTCTTAAGCCGTACCATTTGATCCATCTCAGTCAATTGATGTTTAAAGTATTTTCAGCTCTTGGAATGAACTGAGAAAGGCACAAAAATTCCTAAAGTTGTCCATTCATAGATTCTTACTGACTTTGCACATTGCGAAACAATCCGTCACCTCTGTGCAAATGATTCTTCCATTATTGAGTCATTTCATGGATGTGATGCAATGAGTGTTTTAGATGCCTTCCAAATTCCCCTTCACTACACCACACTTGGGACAGATTTTACTATTTTATCTGCCTGTAGGTAGAATCACATCATTTCACTATGCCTGTCTTGAGCTGATGATCTAAGCCCCTTCTTGAATTCTCCTTCATTCTCCAACTTCACTAAATTGTGTGCTTTTTAGATGAATAGATTTCAAAGACCTCAGAAGTACTTCTTGAAAACTAGCTTTTCTCATCTTTTTAGCTCCTTTTTACCTTTTCTCAGGCGCCTTTTGGATAGGTAATTTGCACTGCTATCATACTTTCCTTATGGTGCCCTAAGGGAGCATTCATACTGTATTAAGTATCTTAGCTACCCTTTCTATTATTTATTGTTCTTCTGCAGTTGCCTTATCTGAAGTTAAGTGAGACTATGGAGGATATTTTGGCCTTCATTTTTTACACAGGAATGTTGAACTGAAATACATGTGGGTCACTTACAGATTGGGTCTTCAATTGCAAGAGTTCCGACAAGAGCTTGCATGCTATCAGAATCAACTGTTGCGCCTTTGGTTGTGGACTCCTTAAACAGGAGTTTTGCTATGCCTTTATTTTCATTAATAGTAGAAGACTCATCCTACAGCATGTGCTATTCTGCAGCCACCATCTTGTACCCTTCCTCAACTCAACACCTACTTACCAGTAGGAAGCTCACTCATGACCTTTTGGATTTGAAGTGCTAGCAGGTTGATTCCCTTAAGGTTCAAATGAGTTCCATCCCTCCAGAACAGGCTGCTTCTTTCCAGCATCTTTATGTCTCATACAGGAGAATCTCCATTCCATAATGAATGTGAAACCTCCCTTTTTAGCTAAGCATCTTTGCATTTTTGTCTGTTTACAGTCCTAAGTCCCAAGTACATTAGTACATGGAAGACCTTGCCTTCAACTTCCCTTATAGGGTCCTAGATTTTCTCTCTAAGACCTTTCTTTTGCCTTTTCCCTGTGCTACTGGTACCCATGGAGAGCAGAAGTGCAGGCTTCTCAAACCCAGTGCTTCTTACTTGGTGATCCTTTGTGCCCTTCCTATGGCCTTTGCATCCAGCAATCAAGTGACTTTGTGGTGCCATCTGGTCTTGTAAACTCACCTGACCCCTAGTTCCTATGTGCCTATCCCACTGCAACAACCCACCTCTTCCCTTCATGATGGGGTCCATGGTTTCAGAACAGGAGGATGCATAGTCATCTTTGGATAGAAAGGCCTCATCACCGCAGTCGTTTCCCCATCAGTCATCTTTGGATAGAAAGGCCTCATCACCGCAGTCGTTTCCCCATCAGTGGTCTAATGCCATGCCCTCCTGCCACATGATATCATGGGTGTTAGTCTGGACTTAACCAGAGTAACCTAACCCTCCTGAAAGTCTCCTCTTCCAGTCCAATCATGTTCTTTCTTAGAGGACTTGGTTTCTGTGTATGGAGACCAAACTATTACCAGTGTCTCTGAAAGTGCTACCCATGACCCATGGACTGTGTTTCTCTGACTTCCTCAGTCCAGCCCCCTAAAAAAAGCTCCCAAAGACACTCTCCTCATCATGGTGCATCCAGGCTGCTTTCCTAGGGGGCAGGTGTTTGTACATGAGATGTGCAATAGACACCTTCTTGCTGGAGCTCTACCTTTATTTTTCTCTCCGGATGTGTAACAGTTGTTCTTTAGCACAGTTTCTGTATCACAGGGATTCATCTCACTGGCAAATTTCCAGATGTTGCCAAATTCCCCGGGATCCAAATTTCCCTTTATCTTCTCAGCTCACTTCCATTTATGTTTCCAACAGCTCTGCTCACTCCATGCTAGGACTTGCCTCGATCCAGCAGGGGTTTCCTTCCCTGCTTCTAGTTTTGGGTTTCCAACTGCATCTTCCTTCCCTCTCTCCTTCCTGCCATCCCCAGGGCTTTCCTGAGTGAGTTTCTTTTGATCTTGCTCATAAAAGATAAGACTGAATTTTTGTTGATGCAAGAGGACAAAAGAAAAACGTGTAAATATTTTATGTTGCACAAATATATTCACTTAATGTATTTTAAATTACTGGGGAAAAAAAGTAGATTCTGGTTTTTGAAAATAGTAAGAGCATTAAACAATATGCCATGGTCAAAACAGAATTTCTTACACTTTTGATTTCAATTTAAACAAGCACTTTACTGGGGGGAGTTGTATTCTTGTCTTTAAGAGTCAATTATAAAATGCGCAAAATACAAAAAACCCAAACAGATCACAACTTCCCTAGTTTTAATGAAATCAGACCAAAACCAGCTACATCCTCTGATCAGGAATCAGTTACACTTAAGGGAGAGTCAGATCACAACTTGAGATTGGCTTGCTGTCCTTATCCATAATATGCGTGTTGATTTACAGTCAGCCCATTTTTGAGAGTATTCTTGGAGTTGGCAAGGCTTGGGTGGGTCCACCTTCTTTGTGGCATTTCCAAATTAACTCCCTATGCATTTCCCATGATCTCCCCTGAACCCCGAGACCAGGATTCTTAAAGTTATTACCAGGAGCGCTAGGTTGTTGACTGGACCATCCCAACATGCATCTATCCCTTATTAGCTCTTTATGTGGTCAGTTTATTGCACCCAGAAACTGTGCCCACGACCTCACTGGACTGAATAGCTTTAACCACTTAGGACCACTGGAGCAAAAGTTCCATCATCCTTAACACAAATAAGTAAAGTGCATGCGCGCTCTTACTGTGTTATACCAAGAAAGTCTCAGTTTTAACTAAAGGCAGTTCTGTGGGTTAATTCTGCAATTGTCTTGAAGCATCCTAAACTGTGAATAGCTGTTGTGGTCCTTCAGGTCTTTCACAGAAGCTCTTCCTGAGCTTTTGCTGCCATATTTTGTTTTCCATTACTATAACTCCATATCTGTGTTTGGTTGCAGTATAATGGTACATTATTCTGTTTTCTTTTGCTCAGAATAGATGACTTGTGTTTTCAACGATATTTTGTGTCAGAATGAGTTTTGCGTAAGGAAGGATATGTAGCTGCTGAACACTGAATGATTCAGCAGTGTTCCAAGAGAACAGACTTTGACATATAGACGTGTAAATGACATGAGTTTTTCCAATATAGAGGAGTTAAAACATCGATTCATTTACTTCTCCGTATTTTATCTTGCTATATTTATTCATTCGTAGCCTGAATGTTTTCCTAAAGGACTGTTTCAGACTTTAATTATAAATTTCCAGCAATCTTCTATGATGTTGTTTCATTATGATTGTCTTGATGTTTGATTGTGCTACAGAAAACTGAACACAGATCTATAATCTTGGTGTTTCTTAGCCTCTGAATCCTCTGTCTGGAAATTTTAATATTTTACTAGTAAGTTGGGAGTTTTATATATTTATATGAAATCTGTTAGGATTTAGTTTTGCATTTCATAATGTGCCTCGTGAAATGTGATTCAAATTAATTCACATATTTTCAGTTTGAGTGTTTTCATCTATTCCAAGAACTTGTTGAAAGGCTTTAAATTAGGCGTGATTGTTAAAGCTTGTGGTTTAGGTTGTGGAAAAATACTTTGTCTCAAAAGAATATCTATAGCTCATAATTCTAAATGAGATATCCTTATTAACAAAATGGAAGAGGGATTGAGGAAGCATAGCAATGAAAGTCACGCACAACTATTGTTTGGAAGCCTTCCTTGCTGTACCTTGGGAGAAAGACAAGACAGAGAAATATAAAAGAATTAGAAGAGTCAATAAGTAAAATACTCATATTTACATGTGAATTGATAATGTGTTTGAAAAAGAACATGAAGGACTAACAATGCAGAGTTATGTTGGAAGGCAAATCACATATTTTAGAGGTATGGTATTAGAGCTATAGTAGTTTGCAAGACTTTTTCTGTGGTCAAGTGCAAAAAAAAATGTATTACTTGAAAGCTAAACAGGATAACATACAAGAAAATATTCTTTAGAATTAGTCAGAAGATGGACAGGCAGCTTCTATGCATTAAATTTAACACAGGAAAGCAAAAGCCAATTAAAATTTTCTGTATGGATTGCTGTTTGCAAGAATTTTGCTATTCCTTTGGGTATCCAGAGTGTAATTATTTTCCAGTTCATCTGAGAAACATTTGCTGAAAGAATGTAAATAATTGTGTTTATCTAAATCAAATTTTTACTCTTCATTGAAGAAGCAAATTGCAAAATCTGGAAATAATGGGGAAGCAGATCACATAAACCTTTGTTGCTGTTAAAAAGAAATTTGTGAAGTTTCTCATTAACTTTAAATATTAAAATATGTAATTGTAATTACTTTTACAGTTTGACTTCTCACAATTCAGTTTATGACTTTTTTCTATGAAAAAAACAAAGCAGGCAAAACAAAGCCAAAGTTCAATGTATTAGAAGTGAGCTGTTAGTGAACAGAGATGAGCAATACATTAGAAGGGAGTTACATTCCAGAAGCGCCGCATGCTTGCACAGCTCAATACTGAGAGTGTAGCTCCTCTAAAAACCAGATACTTTTCTTCTCTCTCTTAATATATTATTCCAGAAACTACCATAATGTTTAGTCTTGTGCTTGTGTTCTTTTAGCTAGCTCTTTTTTTCATCATGTTGTTAATCCAAATTATATCTGCTGTCAGGAAGGAATCTGCTTGTTATTGAGACAACAAGGTTTGCCAAGACTTATTTGCTGAACGTGATCTGCCTCTGCATAATTCCTTGAGGAGACAGAAGAACTTGGAATGCTTTTCTAAATACTAGTTCTAAATACTTTTATTTTTGAGATGCCAAGTTACATTTGATCTCTTTTACCTTGATATAGAATCATAGAATCGATGAGGTTGGAAGGGACCTTTAAGATCATCAAGTTCAACCATTAACCTGCCCTGACAAAAACCACTTCTAAACCATGTCCCTAAGTACCTCATCTACTCTTTTCTTAAACACCTCCAGGGATGGGGAATCCACCACCTCCCTGGGCAGCCTATTCCANTGGGCAGCTTTCCAGCCACTCCGCCCCGAGCCTGTAGCGCTGCTTGGGGTTGTTGTGACCCAAGTGCAGGACCCGGCACTTGGCCTTGTTGAACCTCATGCCATTGGCCTCAGCCCATCGATCCAGCCTGTCCAGATCCCTCTGCAGAGCCAACCTACCCTCCAGCAGATCAACACTCCCGCCCAGTTTAGTGTCATCTGCAAACTTACTGAGGGTGCATTCGATCCCCTCGTCCAGATCATTGATAAAGATATTAAAGAGAACCGGCCCCAGCACCAATCCCGTGGGGACACCACTTGTGACCAGACAACAGCGACACTGAGCCATAAATGAAAACAGTGTTCTCAAATCTGGAAATTGATTCACTTATCCCAGCCCATTGTCCAGTGGATACAAAGAATTTCTCAAATTATCAGTGAAATTTCAAACCAGACATGGCTTCACTGATTTTGATTTTTCTTAAAATATTTTCTGCAACTAAGAATTCGGCAATTTTTAGAAGTAGGAAGAATATGAATGCAACATCTAAACATCATTAATCACAAAGTGAATTTGTCTATTGAATAGATGTGAGACTGATTCATATGTCAAAGTGGTTTGTCATTTGTGAAGGAGATAGAACATAATAAAAAATGTGATTTTTTTATTTGTGAAATTTTAAAATTTATAATAAATGTATTCTAATAAATGAAATCTATCTTGAAATTCTGACATAGTAGCAAGTCCTCACCTTTACTAAAATAGTTTGTTTTTCAAAAACAAGCAGGTTTTGGGGATTGTCCACTATGTAATGTACTAAACCTGCTAGATTTAGTGAGTCTAATATGGGGTTGTATATCATATCATCCGTAACACAGGATAAACATTTCCCAGCCTACCCATAGCATCCATCTCGATCTTTTGGTTTACTCTTTTTCTCATGACAAAGAGTGAGAAGGAAATCTTGGTCTGAAAGGCTTCCAGGTTTCCCATTCTCATATGCTCAGATTTACAAAGAAACTTTCCAGGTTTCCTTTGCTGCTTAAGAGGCTATCTGCCATTTGGTAAAGTAGCTATGCGAAACACCAAGCACTGTAAGTGCTAGCTGTTGACTTAATTGCTCCCTTAGTCCACACTGCCTCCGATCCAATTCCTCCAGTTCTTAATGGAATAAACGTATATGCCAGTTTTCAATCCATATCCAGCTCTTTAATTTGGAAAATATCACTTCTGATCAGTTAAAATGATGAAGTCTGACGTCCTGAAGTCAAGTTAGGCAAAGCTTAGAAATGACAAGAGCTTACACTTGCATAGGATGGAGGAGAACGTAATAAAGCAGTTCAGTGAGAATGCCCTCTGTATAGGATTGCTCGTGCAGACTTTGCCAATAGTCAGTTCAACCCGTGAATCACCATGTTTGTTACACTAGAACATTTATTTCTTCTTGAATTTCCCTTTACAGTACATGAATTTCCTTCAAAACATCTGAAGAGCAAGTGAAAAGTTTTCTCTTTCCCTCCTTCACCTTTTTGAGGGAGGGAGAAATGAACTTACCATATAGTCTATCTCAAAATGTGGTTTCAGTGGAAAACTTGGGGAGCAAATACTGAATTAGGAATAAAAAATTGCCATGATGAGATAGTATTCATCCAAGAGTGGTAAGAGCACTCAAGACAACATAGCCAAACTGTAAGCTATAGCATGATGATCTTTCACTCTTTTATCCCCTAGAAACTCTCCAATGCCTGTTTTCTCAAATGGCTTCAGAGTAGGTCTGTGCAGCTCAGATCCGTATCGTGGTTGCATCAAACTAATAGAAATGGAAATAAAAAAAAAATGTGATGCCATACCAAAACCAGATGAAAATCATTTTAGGTAAATATTAAATGATATATGTGAAAAAAATCCTGACTTCGCATATACAGTGATGTGTTTTAAGCTGGTATAAAGCAAGAAAAGGGCTTGTGTGGTAATAACAGGTTGTTCCATTAAAATGACTGTTTGGTGATCAATAGCAACAATGAAAAGAAGGAGATGCTTGGAAGGAGTAGCTGAGACGAAGTGTGAACCTGATGCAGAATGACTTTTCCTACTCTGTAACATATAGCATGTGTAACTGTAACCTATAGCATGGCATTTTTGACAACTTTGATTTAGCTTAGCAAGTTCCTTAGCATTCTGAATATTAAGTCCTGAATTGCCTCCTGATTTCTCCAGTATCATCTCCTGCCTGTTGCAGGTCTGCTTCTCTTCATCAGACCTTCCAATGTCATGCTGCAAACTTGCAAAGAATACACAGAGGTCTTGGTTGTTTTGAAGTAACAAAGATCCTCAGGCCAGACTCTTGATGACAACTGTTTCATCACTCTGAACATAATGTAGGTTAATTCTACCTGCATTATGTGAGTAGTAGTAATGTTTACTCACTACGGTGAGTAAAAAAAGTACTGGACTCATTTATGTATTTCATATTCTCTTTTAGATAGAAAAGATAAAAAGTGGGTTTATGCCATGTAGTAGGACAATGAGAAAGTGCCTGTTCTGCTGTTTTTAAAACTATGGACCTTAATGTGGGATGCCATAAAAGGTTTTAGTCCATACGCAAGACTTCACAAAGTCTTCTTAAAATCTAATCCACCAGTAAACCATATATTCTTACTAGAGAATCTTTCCGCACATAAAGTTGGGCCATTTCTATTAAATCGTGGGAATTTACCACATCCTATCCTTTCTTCCATGGAAGCGTTAGTCCTTCCATCTGTGATCTGAGCTTTTGCTTTGTGAGTCCTAAATGATGTTAACGAGTGTGTCCCAAATATCCTTTCAGATCACATCTATGGTTTTCCACAATCAACTGCCACTTTCCATATTGCCTTAATAGTGCCACTCTAACTCATGAGGTTTGATTTATAACCAAGTAGCACGACCCAGCTACGTGATCCACAACAGTGCTCAACTTTCTAAAATGTAGGATAAGGCTGAAGATTTTAGAAAAAACATTATTGTCTAGATAAAATATACATTTGTATAATGAAAATACTACCAAAAAGAAGGGGGGGAAAAAAGCCCTACTAGAAAATCTAATACTCATTCATGCTGTTTGTGGTAGAGATAAATTTTAATGTCTTCACACTTCGGAGCAGCAAAAAAAATCCATCAGCGCGCAGATTCTCACAGTCATTGACTGTGTGGGAAGATACAGATGGGGTTTTTTTCTTCGTTGCAACAATATCACTAACAGCAGGAGCCGAAACATACTATGTCATGTCAACCTGAAACAAATTAGGATTTAAGAATCTAATAAAGTTGGGATTGCTCAGTAGGGCAGTTTGCTAACAGAATGTCATTGCACGCAAATGGTATGTGCTCAGAGTCGGGTAGCTCTGGCAGTTAAAATACACGCATTTCCCCATTAAGCCAAAATGCCGCAGCTACCCCACTGTGGGTTTTAGTGTGACACGCTGATCCCAAATTTTCCTTGGCACTGGGTAACCTAAGAGCTGTAGGGACGAACAATTGAACTGAATTTAAGTTCCATTAAGAAAAATACCTGGTAACCTGTCAAAAACTTAAAAAGTGCCTAAATCAATGGTTACCATACTGTGGTACACAGAATGGCGCAGATTCAAATAAAAAAATATTGATATAATCTGTGTTATACCTAATGAAAAGGTTTTTAAAAAAAATCTTACTATTTTTTTTCTTAAGAACGAAAGTATTAATTTTAAAGGTCAATTCTCTGTATTATTTCTATGACAGTGAGAAAGAAACCAAAAATGTAATGGGCAATGGACAGACTTCTCATTTTATTACCAAGAAACGTAGATGTTTGCATTTTTGCTACATATATAGCTAGGGCTAAGAAACATTCAAGATCTAAATAGCTCCCTATGCAGGTGTCTTAAATCTGATTAGAATTCATGCTCACAGCCACGTATGTAAAGGCTGGAGAAAAAATTTAGATATAGAGGCGTTAATGGCATATACTGTCCCTCTTGGCTTTTTAGTGGAAAAAGAAAACCCATATAAGCATGTGCTGTATCAATGACAGACAGTTGATATAATACCATATTCAGAATACTCTCCAGTAAATATCATAAATGTAAAGCCAAGTTATCCTTCCAAAAATTGGCTGTCCTTGACTCAGTTGTTTTGTGCAGCAGGACACAGCTCTCTTGTTCCTGTGTGTCAACAGTGCATGTTAGAGTCCTTTATATGGCTGCGGCTCCTCCATGCAAGGATAGTATCAATTTGATCTCCTTGCTGTTGCAAAGATACTCTTTAAACTGCTGTGTTTAGAAGCGTAAAGATTGTTATGTGTATTAAATGCTAGTTTTTCGTCCACTTCAATCAACTCTGTTCTTGAGTTAGCTAAAAAATGTGAAAAGTATTTGAACATCAGTGTCATATATAAAGTAAATGTTTTTACAACTATTTTTCCCATAAAATAGAAGAGGCATGCTAAATCTGTGTTATAAAAACTTTAGATCTTAAGGGTCCAGTTGACTGATGCAGAAAGATGTCTTTTGGTTTTGTTCTTCTTTTGCTTAACCTCCAGCATACAAGTTTGTGCTTTCTTAAAACTAATTGATGGTAAAGCTGGTGGTGCTATATTTTTTCCCCCTATTTTTGTGCCTGACTAGACAGTTGGACCTTGTTATCTTCTAGTATACTGATATTTCCACAAAATTTAGCACTATTAATTGTCAGTTTCAGTGTGCGTGGAAAGATTTTAGAAAGAAAATAATAAAGTGTCTGTATCTTGTAAGGTTTTCTGTATCTAAGATCCATCGCTATTTGAAGGAGAAGAAAACTCATCTCCGCTACTTTCACATCCTTTACTGAAGTGAAAAAACAGCAGTAGAATTTCTATATAGAAAGTGAATATTTTGTTTAAAGACTAAAATCTAGAGTAGAAGGTTATAGGGAAATGCAGAAATCCTAGTGATTAACTGCAGAAAACTTAATGCAGCACACATTTCCCAGGCTGAGTGCACATTTCAGTGCTCCTTGGGGACATTTTATGGGATCACTTTCTTGTGTCTTAGGAGCTGCTGGTACTGCCTTGGCATCCTCTGCCTGTATGGTGCAGAAAGCTCTCCCAAGACTGCAGTGTTCTGCAGATAGTTGCTGCTTCTCTCACTGGATCTTAGGGAGTTAAAAGCTGGTAACTCCCCACTCTGCCTAAATGTATTGCTGTCTTTGTCATGTCCTTTCATCTACTAATGGTAGGAGGACATTTTTAGAACAGATAGTTACATAGAGGGTTTTGTTTTCCTTTGGGGAAGGGGCAATAGCTGAAGTCTTTTTGTCTGCTCACCTTGTCTATGCCCACCTTTGAAATGGGCATTTGGGTATCAGCAGATACTTGAAGGCTATCGTGCTCTGAATATACCTTAAACCAAGTCTTTACAGAAAGCAAGTCATTATTTATTTTTTCTGTATCATCCTTTGACTAGTCCTAAGCTTCCAGCAGTGCCAAATGAATCTCACATCTCAGGGAGAACCATAAGGTTTTTTAAGCTGTGTCGCTCTTATTGTCGCTCAGTTGTGTGCTGGATGGTCTTACTTACTTCTGACCTTCCGTCTGAGTTTCAGCAAAGCTGAGCCTTAAAACGGCATGCAGTATGGTTCAAAACAGATGATATGAAAATATTCATAATTACTGCTTGCTACTCTGCCTTCTTTGCAAGCTCTAGGATTTGTTTGAATTCTCAGGGGTATTTCATTCCTGGGATTTCATTACAAACATTAAAAACACCTCAAGATTTTTACATGACTCCAGAAAACCTCTGAAGGTTTAAGAATAGAGGGAGAGATGTGAAATTCTGCACCTTCAGTGTTACGTAGTGGTGGGTGCCCTGCCTTTTTTTTTTCCCCCTTTTTTCTTTTTCTTTTTTCTTAAAGCAATTTCTGTGCTCTTTAAAATTCCACGAGCCGTTATCTCTACAGAGTGTGATTTGCTAAAGCTGTTTGGATTGTTTCAGCATCCACTTCAGTTGGTGCACCTCTAAGGGATGGCCACCCTCACCCAGTCACGGTCTGGGTGGGCAGATGCAGGTTTCCTTCCAGAGGAACACTCAGCGGCTCAGGCAGGCTCCTGGCTGGCTTCTCCTCTTCTCTGGGGTTCACATGGCATGAGGCGATCACGGAGGGTAATTTATCTGAGTGCTGTCTCCTCCTGAGTTCAAAGAGGGCTTCTGACTGTTTTGATTATGCCGAAACATCACAGTAAACTATGGTATAGTTCTTTGATTTAACGCTTCCATGTGTAGGGAACTGTCTGTCAGTTTGTCCAGTCATACCTGGAGATTATGGACATTTGTCTACCCACCAAAGAAACAAGCAGTGCGTGTGTTTTAAATGTGCAGGGCTCATAGCTGTACCTGCCTTTTTAAGCAGTTTTTCCTTAAAACCCTTAGTCTGAAATGTGTAGAAGGCAAGAAGAAGGTGGGCCTGCAGCATGTCAATAAACTCTTAAATGTAGGGAAACGTTGTTTGGCTCATGAGTTTTACAATGAACCGAAGATAGTCTTGGAAAGACGTAGGAGAAGGCTTCATGTGGTAATAAATGTGTTCTTAACAGTTACTTACCAGAACTGTGAGTAAAAGAAGATAAAAAATGGCTTGATTAGTTGAGTTATCTATTTCCTGGTTTAGTGTTACCTCTTGATTACTACCCCAGAGCACTTCTACCGAACGTGTGTCTTCCTTTCAGGATCAGGTAATTACTCATGAAATAGGCATGCAGCATATTTGATCTCCAACTCTCAAAAGTCTTCTCCAGGATAAGGGAAAAGTACATACTGTGTTCCTTGTTCTCCCTCATTTGCATTGTACTTTCCTCATGAAGCAGGCCTCTGAGAGTCTGATGCTGTGCCTTGCATGGTTGTAGGTAACATTTATGAAAAAAAGTACATTGGACAAAGAGCAATGTCAAACTCTAACACATAAATTGCAATTAATAAAATATATGGCAATTAATTTCAGTTTAAAAAGAAACTCTTGATAATTTTGTTATAATTTAGAATACAGTAAAACATGCCATGTAAGTATGTGGCTTCAATAAAAACATCTGAAAAGTAAATCTAGTGCTGAGTAATCATGTTGATAGCTAAAATTTTGACAGTTCAAAATGTTGTCTCTTTTTGACCCAGGAAGAAACCAGTGCCAAAACTAGCAGCGTTCTCCAGACATGGTTATTGCAGTTGGTGAAAGTGTTTTTATGGAAGATGGTGGGAGTATTATTTAGATGTTTACCAGTTGGTAAACTCTTGAGACAGCTGAATAGGTGATGATAAAAGCTGATAGGTGTTGGTGAGTCTGGTGAGTGGTATCAGGTAACTACTTGGCTATGCTGTTTGCACATCCCAGACCCGTTCAAGGTTAGACATAAAATTGCTTTTGAGGGCATGTGAAGTAAAACTCAGCTTTTCAGGGAGATGAGTCTTCTTTTTGACATCTTGGTATTGATGAGTCATTCCAATATCACATTAAAAACCAAGAGCAACTCCAACTTGCTAAAACAGTCGGGAAACCTCCCCAGGTGTTCAGCTGTGAGAGGCATTTACATATTTTATTGACAACTTGGTAAAAGAACAGGTACAATGCTGTTTTAAAGTGTCGTTTTATTAAGTGCTGCCCTCAGTGCGTATTTGTGATTGACCATTCTTGTAGCTGCATACACTGGGATTATTTTTAATAAGATGAGGAATTCTTTTAAGCCTCTGTTTCTCCCCTTATGTATATATTGTGTATGTATTCTCCAGTCAGCATCAGTTCTCAGTATTGAGATACGAGGAACCTATTTCAAGGAAATTCAATTTTTAGGGCAAGAGGAAAACACCTGACACTGTAAAAGAAAAACAGAAGCTCTTTAGGAACGTGAAACAAATTGCCTTTTACTGAGCTTCTCTCATTTTCTTTTTGCACAGTGCTTGCTTAACAAATTGTAGTCAGTAATCTGCCTCCTGATGGTTCCTTTTGTCGTAGATCTTTACCCTCTTTAAAACCATCCAAGTCTCAGTGACTACTCCACACTTCTATGGCAGCACTGGTAATAATATTTTGCCCTGGAGTTAGTGATTTTTACAGCAAGCTCTCAAAAATCTTGCGGAAGAGCCTTTCAGAAGGGCCTTTTTTATAGGTAGCAAAACAGATGTATAGAGAGATGAAATGACATGGAAAAGATAACAATACATTTATGCCTCTCGTTTCCTTGTCTCTTGCTGTGCTTACTCTGCATGATCTCTGCCTGACCTACAGGATTTTTTTCTTGGTTTAATTCATTGAGTTTCTGGCTGTAAGTATATTGCTTTGCTTTTATCTCATGTCTTCAAGCCATAACTCTTTATCTCCTGACTCAAAGCTGCAGGACTGAAGGCTGAAGCTGAATTTTTTTCTTCTCTTCTCAGTGCTCTGATGCTCTGGAAAGAAAAATTGGCAGAGCTAAATAGCTGTCAAGGAGAAAGAACAAGACAAACACAGCAGACCAAGATTTTCAAAATTGGCTAGTAATTTTAGATGCACTAATTTTGGGTGCACGGTTTGACAAAGGAGACTCATTTGCAGCCAGGCCTCTAGTTTGTCAGCCAAAATCATTAGCGTCTTTTGATAATCTCAGCAACCTTAGTATTTTTTTAGATAACCTGATTTTAAACAGATAGCTAAGATGAAATTGTATTAGAAAAGGTAATTAAAGTCTCTTGGAAATGATGACTAATTTTATTGCTTGTGTATTCTGGTCTTAACTATAACAAGAAAAGTTAACCTTCCGGAAAAGGTTATTGCTTGGCTTCTGACAAGCTAGCTTTTAATTTCTGATGTGTTCAACTCCAGTTCAAGGGGTGACTTTTAACAAAAGGCTCAGCTGTTGTTGGCTTTGTGTTGCAAACCGATGAGACCTGCAAAGCTGTGGCCATAAGCAGACCTGGCTGGTGCTGGTCCAGAACAGGCAACAAGATGCCTGTCCCAGGAGCATCCTCCTAAGCAGCCCTGGGCTGAAAGGCCAAGGAGGTTTTGCAGGTGCAGAACTAGTCGGCCGTGGCCTTGCTGCCTCTCTCCCCACTTCTGCCAAAGGGGGGCTGCCTCAAAATCAGGCTGCATCACTCCCCGGGAGAGGGCAAAACGAGCAGCAGAGCAGCTTCCTGGGACTGCTTTTTCAGTTTTCCCCGTGCTTTTGAAACCTCTCGAACTGGCTGTGTTTATACAATAGTCTGGAGGCAGTTGATGCAGCACTTATATGACTGAATAAAAATTAAAGCTATTTTACAACCTCCTTTATGATGAATTTCCTTATCTTAAATTCTAATCAAGCAGAGTTTGCATGGTTGTACGTGTTCCTAAGAAAGCAGTAAGTTGAAATAGGTATTGCCGATTTGTTTTTCTCCAAGAACTGATGTATTGGTTTCTGTTGCTCTGAATTTGTGTTGAATTTTTAAGACATCTTACATGTTACATTTCAGCAGCAGGAGTCAGTGACTGATTAGTATGCAGAGATCGTCTTGGTCCTGGTCTTGCTTAATAGCACTAACCTCAAAATAAAAAGTTAATTAGAGCGAGTAAAGTTATTAAAAGTGCCTGTGTGATTTAAAAGTTGAAGTCTACGTTTTCAGCAGTCTTAGGCATTTTGGAAACCTGATTAAATTAAAATCCTTTATGAGGTTACATGAAAATAGGACTTTGGCTTTAAATCACCTTGGTGATTTTGAAAATTTTGCTCGGTGTCTTTCATCGTCTCACACAATAAATGGTAACCTTCACAGGTGAAATTATCTGTATACCATTTGTAACTATGGAAGAGTACAAGGACATCATCGCCAACAGCACACATTTAGTAAAAGTCCTTCACAGAACCCAAGAGCACTTCAGATAGCAGCTAATTTTAAATTACCAGTATTTAGAAACAGTTAGATGAAGACACAAGCAAGTATTTTTTTTTTTTTTCATTTTAGTTCTTCACTGTCAGGAGAGGCTCGTGGCTGTTTATGTAACAGTAGAGGTTGCATTTCATAGAATCATAGAATGGTTCAGATTAGAAGGGACCTTAAAGATCATCTAATTCTAACCCCCCTGCCATGGTGGGGTTTCATAGCCCATACCTATAAATCTGATAGACACTGACACCCAACGCATTGTAGTCTTTGACAGAAGAATAAGCTGAGTCAGAGGGTTGCTGAGTGGAGGCAGAACCTTTCCTCCAAAACTCCTTCTTGACATCAGGCACAGCAGTACTTGGGTGCTGTTGTCTACATGCCTCCGCATACATGTTGTCCACATTGGCCCTAAGAAAACTAGTTTGGTGTCATCAGCTCAAGTGCCAGGGAATAAAGTGTCCATAAGAGGCCCAGTTGCTCCTAACTGGGATTCTCATTGCTAAATCCTCACCAGCAAACCAAAGACTAAATGAGCCTGGAGACCAATTGTTCTTTTCGCTTACAGTGCATCTGTTCAGTGGCACTTGCTGGCTGCGCTTAAATTAGTGTAAGAGATACAAGACCATATGTATTTTCCTTTTGAAGGAAACTAATGCACCGAATGGGATAATGAGTAATCTGCTGGCTGCCCTTGGTGAGGGGGGTGAGACACAGTGATGGGATGAAGGAGCTGCAAAGGATGTGGGACTACTTCTAGTAAGGCGGCTGAGGGACATCTCAGGCCCTTTAAGTGTTTTCCTTACCTTCTGCAAAGGCATCTTCTGATGCTTTTGCTAGTTCAGATAGTATTGAATTTGTATTCTGTTTTACTGTGTACTATCGTGATAATATAATAGGTGTTTAACGCAGCTCTGCCTGTCTCCCTTTTTATGCTTGTCTAGAATATCCTTGGTATTTAAGACCAAACCTTATGTCAGCTTCTTTATTAAAGAATGTACTGCGGAAATTATGCTAATTAAGCTGGAGTGTAATTATGGGCTAGAAAGATTATTTCACAGTCAGAATTGAATTGTTGTAGATAAATGTGCATTAACTTAATAGTGTGCAGCTAATTAGTTTTGCTATTTACTCGTAGAAGTTAAAAAAAAAAGATATAATCCATTGTACAAAAGCTTAAGAAATTAATATATTGCAAAGCCAATGGGAAGCGTACTCTGAATCGCTCTTTGATTATTGTTTTGCTGGAATTTTTCTCAGTCTTCCTATTCTGAAATGACAACGGGCACAAGTATCTAATTACTTACTTTATTTCTGCTTAAAATATATGTTGTACAAGTAAAACGTATGACTGCCAGTTTGACAGTTACATACATGCTAAAGTGATTACAACGTCATGTATTTTAGATCTCATTTTGTAGCAAATGAAGGTAGGGACTTTCATTTGCTGCACATATCTAATTTTACTTTTCATGTTTGTCAGCAAGGTTAAATTTGTGTTCAGTATGTTTTAAGGGAGGAAAGACTCAAGCATTTACATGGTGGATGCATAGACACTAAATAATGCTACAACACTGGAGGTGCATCGTTGTGGTCAGTACTGAAAACCAAAGAAAGCAGAGTTATTTTATTTTCCAAGTTCTATCTGGATCCCTGTCTGAAACTGAAAGAGTTTGCCAACAGACACGTAATTTTATGTGTTCCAAAAATACCTGTGTTTGCTGAACTTCTCAGGCATTCATGAGTGCGAAAAGAAGGCTGGAAAACATTCTCCTGTAAATTAGTATCAGCTTCTGCGAAAATCTGATATAGCCATTTGATTTGTGCATGTAACTTCATTTATAGAAATTCTTTATAAGCCACCTGTGGGCATATATTTTGTCCCTGGACTTCAGAGTGAAAGAGACTCCAGTATAAACTAAAGTAGTGGTTAGAAAGTGCAATGTGAAACTGAAGTGTGATGTGCTCTGAACTGCATCTGTGATGTAGCTGACAGAGCTTGCGGTATGATCACCTTTCGTTATGCTCAAATGAAAAAACATAGAAGGGGGAGATATTTTTATGAAACAGAGACAAAATCATTTTGAAACAGTGTTTTTTCCACTAATAAATAAATAACTCTAGATATAATATCCTCTGTTGCAGAAGTTCCGTGCCTTTTCCACACTGAATTTTAATGAAACTGGTTATCAGTTCCATTTTTATCAGGTTATATCAAGAACACAAGCTCCTATGTGAATTCATATTTGCCATTAGAAGAAAACTTATGAACAGCAGGTATTGACATGGACAAAAAAACATCTCAGATGTTACCCAGTCCCAGCCTCCCCTTGTGCAAAGAACACAGCTGAAAAATCTGTGAGTTCAATGTGTTTGAACTTGACTTTGAAATTTGCAGCAGCAATTTGAAATACGAAACTCAAAATCATACAGATTTTGTCCTAAGGTGACCAAAAATGTGAAATTATGTATGTGCAAGAAACATATTTATTCTACTTGCAGACATCAGTGGCTATGAAAAAAGAAAAGGGGAAAAAAAAATATCAAAATTTGCTTCTGTATCGTGTGACAAGCTGTTGATTGCCAGGCCAGACAAAGAGCTCTCGTGCCTGTTCTGTCCAAGCATGCTTCTCTCTTCCATAAAGCAGGCTGTGCTCTCCAGCCTTCGTCCGAGGGTATCCCAGGGGAGGAGAGGGAAGGAAACAAATGGTTATCAGAATGGGTTCAGTGTCTGTGAGTGAGGGCTGATAGAGATGACTGGAACTACCTAGCATTACGATTTCCATCACTCTAGCAAGTGAACCCACTATTCGTTTTCGGGAGCGTTTTAGAGCAAAATTAATTTCTTAAGTCTAGTCAAAACCTACTAGATTGAGATAGGGAACACATGCTACATGAATTGCATGTACTACAGAATCAATGCTTAAGTCTTTAACCACAGTTTGGACTGCTTTGCATTTTAAACATATCTGAAATTATTTTGTAATCAACTCTGGTATCAGTTCCTCAGTTGCCTGTAACCACGATCTGAGCATGGGCGCTGAAGTCAGAAGCAATATTTCATGTCAGAGCTATAGGTCGTAAATAAAGCATGTTTTTATAGCTGGAGTTGATGCTGTCAGCTGAACACGTAGGGGACAGTTTCAAAGTCGGAGGGAGTGGCATTGTCCTTTTAGCTTAAGTAAGGAAATGGGGGGGGAAGGGGGAGAAGGTTACCCAAAATCTGAAAAGGAATTGGCTCCGAGGTGAAAAAGGAAAAAGTGCAATTCACAGTCTGTACTTCTTGCGGTTGGCAGAACACATTGCAGGATATCACACACCAGCTAAATTCTTGAATCCCAGGAGGTAATGGGCACGGGGATTCAATGTATCAGATGAAAAATCCCACCCAGAACGTGTTGCGTGGAAATAAGTACCATACAACTGACAACTAAGTGCCATACAACTAACTCATCCTTCTTCTCTTGGTAGCTGTACTTCCACAGGCAGAGGAAGGATTTTTGATAGGTTGAGGTACATATTTTCCCGTAATATATTCCAGTTTCAAAGACCTCTTTAAGATATTGATTCTGACTTATAAATGACAGATCCTTGGCAGTATTTCTCTCATTCGTTAATAAGGGCAATTGCCCTGAATCAATAGCGTGATTATTTTCTGCAGTGGATTTATTAGATATATACAGTGTTTCACAGTTCAGCTGGAAGCATTTCTGCAGAGGTGCTGTGCAGAACAGTCTGCAGCCTCATTCTGTTTGTAAAGGATAGAAAAGTCGTGTCCCAGTTGTAACCTGATAGGATGGCAACTAAGAGACGAGCTGGTTTTCCCCGGTCAAAGGATATTTTTCTGTGAGTTGCATTTTACTGAGGTAAAACTATCAAATATACATATGAGATGTCTATTTTATGTTTATTTAAAGTCTACAGCCTAGTTCTGCCATAAACTCTGAGTATTGTCCATGTAAATTTTTTTTCTGTGATTTGGCTTCTGCCTTAATTTTGAGGTGAAATGTGCTCTTCTTGGTCTGGTTTTGTTGCTGACAGCAGTTGAGGGTTGTGAATTTCCCTGATGTTGTACTGGTAGTACTTTCTGTTAGTCTTATCTGTCTAGTGATGAGCTCGTCATTCTTCTGGTGGCTTTTGGGTCATTGTGTAGACTCTGGGTTACCCTGAGGCCCAAACAGAGAACAGAAATGTTAACCATACGAGAGACTCAGTTAGAAACCATCCTTTCTCCATGAAATCATCCTTACTCCATGCAAATGCAGAAGTACAGCCTTGTTTCCTGATTTAGTACTCTGAAAAGGAGGATATATATTAGGTTTGTTGGTGCTTTGAATAGCAGAGGACACAGCAACAACAAAGCAGTACCCCTTCTGAATGGAGATGTGTGGACAAATCTTTTTATTATTATTATTATTTTTATTTATAAACTAAAACCCTTGTTATGGTCAACAAAATCTGAGATTGATTAAAATTTTCCTACACAAGGCCATCTGTAGCTTGAGCAACGTATGCTGCAGCATACGTGCTAAATAGCAGGAGACTTGGGATCCAAAATGGGCTTTGATGGCCCAGAAGGTCTCTTCTTGTCCTCCGTTCCCCTGAAATACTGTCCAGATCCTCTGCATTTTTAAAATCTTGAAAATCTTTTGCACTCAGCTACCAGTGAATCAGTGTATTCAGTTCAGACCTGAAAACTATGTCTGAGTAATTAATTGCGGCTCTTCTACCTTTGCCAGTTTTTCTATTTTTCCCCTGTGAGAGAGGCATGTAAGCGCTGCCGGTCTTTATCCATGCCTGACATGAAGATGATGGTATCTATCTACTGCATTAGAAGAGTTACCTAGAATTTCTACTGTGCTTTGAAGTAGATGAAAGGCATGTAATGGGAAGTAGCAATAGTATTTGAGTGTCACTATTCATTACTGGTGGATATTTTTCACTCCATCCAACACCTTTCCATTTGAGCAATTTTTAACAATTTGACTCTTTTGTTATTGATCCCATGAACTTTCTGTCTCCTGAATGTCAAGTATATCTTGCATTATTACATTGTTTTGGTGGTAGTACATTGAGATCCATCAAGCTAGCATGCAGGAGACCAGTTTTTTCATGCTTAATGAAAACTGAAATAAAGGCAGCAAAGAAAAGCCATTAGTCTGTATTTCCCTTTGTCAAGAAGATCAAATTCGAGTGCATTTATAGAATTGTACAGCTTGCAAATTTAATGAACAGAATTAGTTCCTCTGCTTCTCTAAAAGATTGAATAGGAGTCTAGCTGTAGGAAATGAAAATGAGAACAGTTTGTTGTTTGATTTTTTTTTAAATTCAGTATTAGACATTTATGTGGGTTTTTCTCTTGCCTTTCCAGACTTGGTATTAGAGTGTTTCAGGGCAAATTCTGGGGCTTACCAACTTGTATGATGTTTGGCATCACCTTTAAATTTTATTGTTTAATATTCATTATTTAAGCATCAAAAGATTGTCTACTTTGAAGAGTTTACTGTGCTTGGAAAGACAAGGACTGCTGCAAAGTGTTAGATAGATAAGAACGACGCCTGGGCTTGTATATGTGGAGATAAGGTGAGAGTTGCTGCCACGCAGTGACAAAGTAAGCCAATAATGCACTCGGAATCGTGAAGGAATGAGACAGCACAAGATATTTAGGAGTAATACTTACTAATACTTCAGATGGTCACCCTTTCCTTGCCCTCACCCCAGCTGTAAAAAGTATTTCCGCTTGTGCTAAACTGTGTGCGCTGTTGGCATTTCCTGCTGTCTGCCCTTTGTGCACACAGAAAATACCCAGTTTCTGGTTGTAGTGCTCTCTCCTTTCCCATGGCAAGTTACCCAGATGGCTATCTGACCATCCTTTTTATTTGTGGATAGGAGAGAAACATCCAGTTTGATTGTTTTTCTATTTCCCCAAAGCCAAAAAAGCTTGCGTTTCCATCATCCCTGCTTGGAGAAGGGTAGAAGCAGTTCCCTCACCCTCCTGCGACTCAGGAGATCTGCTGGGGCCAGAAGCTTGATCAAGCACAGGGCAACGGGAAGTAGACGATCCGTGTGTTGTCGCATCGGTTATCATGAAACTCATTGTACTTAATAACATGACATTAAAAGCTTAGACTGGAGAGAGGTGAAGTGCTTCAAAACCTTTTGGGACCTCTTGTGGTGGTGGTTATTTTGAAAAATACTGTGGATGCTCTGAGACTTTCAGGGTATGTTGAGTGTGCCAGCTTCCTCTCCTGCAGATGAGCGTGGTTTGAATTGTTAACATTGGTGCCATTAGGCTAATGCTAAATTGTCCCTGCTGCTTTTTTGTGTTGTTTTTTTGGTTTTGGTTTTGTTTTTTTTTTTATATATATAACTGCAGTGGTTAGATGTCTTTGTGTGTGGGGGGAAAGAAAATAAATATCTTCTTCTCTAAAGGGCTCTCCCAATTCCTTAGGAAAATCAGGGTTTTGTGGAGTAACATTTATTCTTTGTAAAGCATACATTTCTACATGGCCAGGTAGGAGCAGGATCTCAAAAGCATTTTTCCCCTTGTTGAAATACAGAAAGGTTTAGGAGCCATCTGAATGGGAACACTAGCTCTAGAAAAACGAGATGATTTTGATTCACAGGTCTCCAGAGACAGAGAATCTGTCAAACCTTGGAGAAAGGCATTAAAGTAAATAACTGTGTGACAAAGTAAGTCAGCGACAGAGTCAAGGCTGGAATCCCTTAGGTCTCTCTACTGTTTTAATCTCCTGTCTACGTTTCCACCTTTCTGATCTACGAAGAAAGCATACCCCCAATCTGTAACAGCTATCCTGCTGCTGAGCAGCATTTCACAATCTTCTGAAATCTTCCCTGTGAAGTGTGAACTCCAGCACACGGACAGAAGGAAGCGTGAGCTGATCCCTCAGGGAAGGGTTAACTTGGCATATTTTCACAGCTGCAGTGTATTAAGCTACTCTAAGACCCTTCTGTAGTAGGGGGTCAGAAAAATGTTATGCATTGCAGGGAGAAAGAAAATAAATTAGGTAGCTTAAAGACATCTTGATAGCTTACCTAATTTGCCTCTTACTCGCCTTTGCAGCAGCAGTCCCTGTATATGCAAATGCCTGCAGAGGAAGAGATAAAACAAGATTTTCAAGACTATTTCAGCTCAACAGCCCCAAAAGACGAATGTCACTTTCTAACAAAAAAACCCAATCAAACAAAACACTAAACAAACCAAATGGTACAAATGGCAAAATTAAAGATATCCTAAAGCACTGAAGTCCCTAATTTTTCTCTGCTCCCAACCTCACAGTCTAGAGGAGGGATAACATTATGGCAGCTACGGCAGGGTATGGATACCTCAGGACACAGGCAACTTTTCTCTTAAAAGCTCCCTCACTGGGACTGAGGGAATTAGGTATTCATAGATCAGTACCAATAGTTTGAAAGATTATTTCATAAAGGTTCATGAATATATTTCAGTTAAAAAGATATTTGTAAATGTAATCAGGGTAACCTTGAGCAGATAATACCCATAACTCTGGATGTAATCGTGTGGTATTGGAAGCAGTAACCTGAAGCTGTAAATAGTACTGTGTGGGCCAGTGTCATTAGGTAGTCTTTTCTCAACTGTATCATAGCATCATCTTTAATCTTTTCCTCTTAAGATGAAAACGTTCAAGAAATCTACAGAGGCTTCAGCTCTAGACCATTTTGGTTATGTTGCCTCTTCACAAGCTTACTTCTTAACAGTTTTCTTATTTTAAAATCTAAATCACAGGTAGTAATGTAAAAACAGAAAAGTGATGCCTTGTTAGAGAACATGTAAAGGATACAAAAGCAGAACTACAGGAGGGTATATTTGCCGTTGTAAAAATCAGTTTTATCCCTTTGCTGTATCGGAGAAGTGATTTTTTGAAGTGCTGGATTAGCTCCGAGACCTCAGGTTTATCGTTCTGTTTAAGACCTGGGTCACGCTAAGCATCTCCATTGCTGCTTGGCAGAGCTGGGCATGAATCCTGTGCACCTGCCACAGCACATCCTCCTCTGCACCTCATCAGCAGACACAAATACACCATAAAAAAAACACAGTTGTAAGCACTACTGCATGGTGGTTCCAGTTTAGGCCACATGGAAATGTAAACCAAGGAAGATGTCATAACCCAAGAGCAGCATCCACGTTTTCATCAGGATTGCCAAATGTTTATACAGGTCTTTTACATTCAGCTGTGCTAAATTTGAAATTTAGGGAAGATGTAAGCTACATGCTTAACTACAAATAAAGCATATATTGAAGTGCAGTCAAATGTTGTTGCCTGCTCATGTAACATACACTTGTGTTTAAATGATATATTGACAGAATGCAAAGCGTTGCCCATTTGCATCAGTTAAATTGTTGATCCTGTAAAGTGGGTCCGGGTATGGCAGATAGTATCCTAACACTGTATATACTAACAGGTCTCAGTATACCTGGGTAAGCAGATCCAGGGTGTCACTTAAATGAAAATCAGTAACTGTTGGGCCAAGCGTATCTTTCTAACATTTGCCTGCTCAAGTGTTGACAAGCTCTGAAGTCAACTTTTCCCATACCTCAAGTGTCATTAGACTCTCTAGTGAAAAGCTTCCTCCTCTTTCTAATTCCATTTGTTCCATTCGTACAACTTTTTGCCTGCAAACCAAGTTTACCCTTGTGCATGTATTTAAAAAAAATTAAGCAACCCAGCAATGAAGAGGTTATTGTGATCAGTTCCTCATATTACAAAGCCATTTGGCAAGCACTCTGCTCTAACAACAGCAGCTCTTCTGCAAGTGTGAAGAACTCCATTAGAGGAAGAAGAAAATGGTGAAAAATTGTGAGATTCAAGAGTTGCAGGTTTGGCGAGATGGGTGCATTTACTCTGATTGTGTGATACTGGATGCATTTGCATCGGTCATATGGAGCACCCCACACAGGCTGTGGTTTTCAGGTTGGACTAAACAATAATTTAGATGGATTTCTTTATTTCATTAGAACTTACATTTTTATTCGTAGAAGATACATCTACGGTGCTTTTTCTCTGTCCGTACTTCTGGTGCTTCCAAATTTAGCTTAAACTATGTCAGATTATTTTGTTCCTAACTTTTTCAGTAGTCGGGGTTTGGTTTATCTTTCTTGAAAGGACAAAACAGCAGTACAGGGAGCTCTCTGCTGATGAGGATTCATTGCTGCCCTAAGGGGTTTGTATTAGGCCCAAATCTGCTGTAACTACATCTTGTGGATATACGTGTTCGTATCAGCATGGCGCTGAAGACAAAGGTGATCTTGTTCTTGTACACTTTTTTGGCCAAGTTTGACTAGAGAAGACAATGTGGTGAAGGGTTTTGAGGATTTTCCAAGCTGAGTGGAACAGAGGCTGACACCTCTGTATTTTACTTCCTAAAATTGTGTGCTAAAGGTACCCAACGTTCTTACATTTTGAAAGCAAATACAGTAGTTCTGCCTCCTCTGGACCTGTGGCAGATCATTCAGACTAGGCTCACAATCTGTGTATATGTGTGTGCTCGCATATGGTGAAGCATGTTTGAAAAAGGGAAAATACTTAAGGAAATATTCAAATTTAACTCCCAATAAATTAAGTGTAATAAGTATGTGTTCACTTTTGTTTGACCAACTGTCATAAAAACACAGAAAGAAAATGAGGGAATGAGCTGGTAGATGGCTTCTTCCTCTTTATATCACAGTCCTTGTCTGTGGATTATGTTATTTTTTTTTTTACTAACTTGTCTTTGCTCTTTTTAAATGTATTGAGATAAATTCCTCGGAGAGAGATTCCTGTAGTATTGGTATATTCCCTTCCAAATATTTTTAATAGGAGTAAATTTCTCCCTTTAAACATGGGAGGTAGTTCTTTCTTTGATCTTCTCTTGGCTCTTGATTAGTTCTGCTTGCGTTTGATCCTGAGCTACATGTAGTTTGTTTTTTCCTAGTAATACCAGAAAACCATTCTCACAGCTCTCCTTTCAGAAACGAGGCAAAAGAGATTTTCAGGCTATATTTATTGAATTTTTGGGAGGAGGAGGGAAAAACTAATCAGAAGGGTAAATCTCTGTAGGCGTTAAGTTCAGCAAAAATCTTCTAGATTGGCATTAGCAGTGCCACAATATATATGAGTTAGAAATCTAGGAAAGATTATCCTTAACTCCGATTGTGTTGTCTTTGCCTTTGAGCACCACTTTATGTATGAAAACCTCTTTTTCACTAGTTTAAGACTGTCTCACGTAGATGAATGCGTATTAAGGCAGGCAGGCATGTACGGACCGATCTGGTTTAAACATGCAGTTTTGTAATAAATATATCTAAAACTTGTGCATTGTCTTTCTTGGTTAAATGCTTGGTGGTAGTTCAGTCTTTGGCAAGCATATGGTTCTTCATCGCAGGCGTCTTCACAGCGCTGCCTTTGGGGAATGCTGCTGAGACGGGAATAGCTCTGGGTGTTGGTGCTTGCCTGTGCCAACTGCTTGATCAGATGTGATCTGCTTTAATAATGTAAACCAGATATAAGAACCCAGGCTCTCATGAGATTCACTGTGACCAATGGACGGAGAGTAGACAGGGCCATCACACCTTCTCCAATGCTGCGTAGAAGCGATCGCTATCCTTAGTTACCATCTGGAGACCTATGCTTTTAAAGATCATTTCATAGCCTTTTTAAAATGAGCGCAGATATAGTTGTAACAAGCATTTTGGGTTTGCTTTTCTGTGTGTCATCAGCATCTGCAGTAGCAGAAAAAGAAAATTCTGGCATCATTCAGGCAAATATTCAGATGCAGGACATGCTCTGTATACAGCATCACCCTGAAGTGATCCCACATAGCCAGTGCACTCAGCTGTGCTACTGACAGTCTCTCTCAAGTCTGCATCTCCTTTGCTCACATGTGTATGTGATACGACAACAGGAGCAGGTTTCGATGCGATACTTGCTATACTCAAGACAGCCTGGATTTCTTGGTGCTACTGCTTCTGCTGCTCGGTGTCAGAGCTGTTGTGTCTGGTGTCCAGCTCCTTGGATTCTCTTCAGTTGTTCACAGATAAAATGTAACCTATTGTGATAGTCTAGGCATGATTGTGATAGTCTAGCCTATTGACAGCTTACATATAACTTGGTGTTCCCCTTTGGTCCTCTTCCGCCCCTGGAACAGTATCCTGCAGTAATCCATGGAACATCTGCCTTGGTTACTTCTTCAAGCTAAAACCTTTTGCGAGATTCAAAATGAGATCAGTCCTACATTCCTAGAGCACAGTTTCTGTCAAAGAAAAAAGGTGGAACACCTTGGCATGGTTTAGTCATTCTCCTCATATGAGGACGCTTGCTAGAAGTAAGGCACTTTTACAACCTGCCGAAATATTTGGAGCAAATGCAGGTCTCTAGCCAAAGCTGTGAAGTTCTTGCACAGCTGTGATTCTCTTGTGAAAAAACCCACACCACCTCCTGAACAGCTTGGTGTTGGTATTCCAAGGGAAATGGAGGCAATAGCGGAAGATCTTAAATGTACAGCTGCTAGCTTACTCTTCATTTTTGGATCAACTGCACCGATACTGTTTGATGGCATTCTCAAAATTGCGTGTCACGCACCTCCTCAGATTTACTCCAGCCCTCTGGCTTGTTTCACCATCTATGTGGATCACCTCGCTCGGATTTTGTAAGCATGGGAATGTTAATAAAGGACACAGGCTTAGATAGATAGTGTTTGTTTAGGATATTCACTACAGTTTCAGATTCTGCTTAATTCTACTTTATAATTTTACTACTCATCTGTTGCCAGTTTAACTAATTTGCATATGTCACAATATCAGATGTTTCACAGAAATTGAGGTAGATTTGATTTATATTATCCTTCTCCCTTTCTTTAATCTGACCCGTATCTTAATCAAGTACTGACCCTACTACTGCTCTTTGTTGGTAGGCAGTAAAAGATACTTTGCTATCTAATTTCAATTACTTTTCCAAGATGCAAGCCAGTTTATTCCAGCTCTTGACTTCTACAGTATACCTTCCTTCCCTACTAGGTTTTTCTTTTACTTTTGGTTTGGCTCTCTATTTTAATTCGCATTTTTTGTCATATAGATATGCTTGGAGCCATGGACGGAAGGTTCCCCCACATCTATGCAAAATGTTCCAGATAGTTTTGTATCCATGTCTTCAAGGGATTCCAGTCCTCCTCCCTTCTCAAGACCTAATAGACTTCCTAACTTTTCATAATTAAGCCAAATAAAAGAAATACAAATCAGTATTTAAATTTTTCAAGTAAATGTTAGTAATAGAGCTTCAAGCTTGCTGTTCTTAAAAACAAAATCCTCTCTTTCTCTAGCTCACGTTTTTTTTTTCCCACCTGTAAGAGACCTGTATAAAACAAATGAAAAATTTAAACCCCTGGAAACTAGTCCTTCTTGCCCTGAAGGCTGCTAAAATTATCACAATTATTCAAGCAGCCTTAACTGTTGACAGAAGTTTTTGTTTGTTTTATATAGCTACCGTATTTCATTTAGAAACTACTAAAAATATAATCGTCTTGGAGACCATCTGCTCGAAATGACAGTGCATACTAGGGCTAAATTTTTAAACTTTTTTCCCAGCTTTGTTCATTATCTCTCCTAAGACTGGTTACATGACAAACTCTGTTTCGAGTGCTAAAGGTTTCTTTTCTCAATTAATTTTCTGTTTGCGTCCAATGTGCACACAAGCATTTCCAACAAGTATTCATACATCCCTTGCTTCTTCTGGGAGATCAGAGGGGAGAAGTAGGCACAGCCTTGTTTTCATGTGTAAATACCATGTCAAGACTGCAGGTTCATCAGAACAATTAACTGTACCTTTGATGAAACAAACTGTTCCTTTTGCCCCCTCATTGCCTCTTCTGGCCTGGATTTCAGGACAAGAGGAAGTAGAACCTGAGCTAGTTGTCAGGCTCCATGGTGTACTACTGTACATAACAGGCTTTTTGTTTATTTGTTTTCTGTTCAAGTAATACACATATTATGAAGGAGGAAATTTCCTTTGGGAGAGAATTTGGTGATAGAAGTTCCAGCACTTTGGAGTATAGTTATTTGGTGCAAAACAAATCATTTGAAATGTTCCCCCTTGTTGTCTTATCATACAAGCTGTTTTCTTCTGGTATTTTGTATCCTCTCCAAATTACCAACAACTGCACTTGGCATCTAGGTTTGAAAATGAGAATAAATTAGAAGTAGAGCTAGAATAATTAATTTGTCCTCAGTAAGGTTGGTGTGTTGGCTTATTTATTTAGTTTATTTTTAATTTAAAAATATTTTCTGGAACAAGTCTGGTTGCCTGAGAGCCATGTATATAGGAGGCAGGTCTAATGTGTGTGAAGAACCTGTGAACATGTGTTAACATTGTTAACACTAAGAAAGCAAGTACAAAAGGAAGCTAACACGTCAAATAACTTTTTCTATCACCCCTGCCAATTTATTATTTGTTTATGGGTTTGCACTACCTGTTCTTAAACAGAAATAAGTACTTAACCAAAGAATGACTTCCCTTTCAGCTGTTAACACAGTCATAGTAAGCTGGTATACACAGGAAATGTGGCGTTCGCTATCTTCGTCTGCTGAAATTTCTACCCTTCCCTGATATTTTTTACAGTGTTGTCTGACTTTTCCAAATATCAATTCAATGATAAGATCTTTCTGAACATATGCAAAAGGTCTCTTGTAGAAGCTCCCAACAGTCTGTATCATCTCAAGATTCATTGGAATAGTCCATATGTGATTTATTATTTCATCTTCATGGCTCCCTTGTATTAAACATTTAACGTGAAGTTCAGTATTCATGAGTTAACATCTGTTTTGTCAGAAGATAAATAGCCAGTGAAATTCTGAGTGTATTTTTTTACATCTCCCATTTATATTCTGAATCGTCATAAAGATACAACTGTAATGACAGGTCTTAATCTGGCAAACATCCCATATGAGAAGAGAACAGACAATACCTCTGTTCTGCAGTAGTAATTCATTATTACTGTAAAATTACTCTTGTTTCAATGAAACATCTTGGAGAACTGTTGTACTTTAAGTGCAATGACTAGTTTTAGTTGAGACAGACTGCAGAGCTACTGTAAGCTTTAGTCAAAGCAGGTGAATTTTCCCAGTGACATATATACACTTGGCCTCAGTGCAGCAGAATCCCCATAATTTGGGATGGTATCTAATGATCAGGAATATTTTTTCAAATATTATACCTGGACTCTGCAACAGCTCTTGTGGGGTTTTTTGGCAGTGAACTCCCAGGTGGTCACGGGAACTGCTACAGAGAACCTACAGCATTTTTCACAAGTCACCTCTTTCCCCTCATTTCCCTCTATTACTTTGTACATGCAGAATTAGATGGAAGATGGTGAAAATATTTTCATGGCACAAAAAATTAGCTCTTAGGGAAAAGCCATGTGAGAATTAAGTATCTCCTGCAGAGTGGCTATGTGCATGCCTGGCTCTTGGGACAGAGAGTCCAAAGCCATTTTCATTAATGATTTTACACTTAACCACAGAGGGAGAAAAATTTACCTGAAGTGGCAGTTTTAGTTCAGTTCTGGAAGCTGCAGAATACCTGCTGAGACAGAATACCTTCTGAGATTTGTTCAGCACGCTTGGATTCAGTTGTTTCATTTGATGCTAATGGCGTTTCATGCTTTGTTGGATTAAAGAGAAGTGCAAAGACCTTTGTATTTGCCTATCTGCTTTAGATTGAGTAGTATGAATGAAGATTTAAAAGAAATCTGATGTGTAAGTACTGTATAATTGTAAAATTACAGAGTCACAGAAGGGCCGAGGTTGGAAGGGACCTCTGGAGGTTGTGTGGTACATCCTCCTGCTCAAGCAGGGCCAGAACTGTGTAATAATTTTACATTGAGTACGTACCGTATCTGGAAAAAATAACTCAAAAGACAAAATAAGTCGTTGCTTCCTATATAAGATGGCAATTTATATCAAATAAAAGATTGCAGCAAGTAAAAAGGACTTTCTCTCAAATGAGTATTTCATAGCAAACCATTTGTGGTTCCGATTCTAGCCTCCATATTTTAATTTTAATAGAGAGAGTATAATAGTATGACGTGTATCTTCTTTCTTTCTTATATTTAGATTTCATGTAGTCGTTTTCATGTAGGAAACTTTAGCAGTTAGACACCTAATTCCATAAAGTTACTTACTCTAATTATACTTTACTTTTTTTTTTTTTTTTTTCAGAGAAGTAGTTTAAAGTGAAAAATACCTTCATATTTGATTTAATGTTTGCTTTGAAAACAATGAAAAAAAAATCAAGATTTTACTTTGAGACATCTTTCTTCTTATTTGGCCCAACTGTTGCCATGTTTATCCAATAATAGCACATTTTTTGATGAATCTTTCTTGTTTGTTTTTGCACAGAGAGTTTGGATGGCGAGATCCAGAGCTTCCAGAAGTTATACAGATGTTACAGCATCAATTTCCCTCAGTACAGTCCAATGCTGCAGCCTACTTACAACACCTCTGTTTTGGAGACAACAAAATAAAAGCAGAGGTAAGATTTATAAATCCTTTTTTCAACAGTGGTGCAGTCTGACATTTATCATCGCTAGTCATTTATATATACTTTAAAAAGAGTTACAAACAAAATTGTGTATATGTCTAGACCCATTTTACGCAAGCTTTTACTTAAGTCATTTGTTACTGAGAAGGTAAAAAGTGCATGAAATATTTTTGTCACTCTTTTTTTGTCTGGTTTTGAATATTTTGATTGATTGTATACCATTTAAAAAGTGTATCAGTAGTTGTTCAGTAAACAGCTAATGGTACAGTCTTCATCCCACTGAAGCATATGGGCATTTCCTTAGGATTTTCAGAGAGAGATGTTTAGACACTAAATACAATTACAGAAAATTCAGCAAAAGGATTCTGAATCAAAGCCTGCTTTAATGTATAATTGTGTGAATGGAGTTTAATTTCACTGGGTTTGCAGCTTGAACTGTGATCGTTGGGTCTATGATCTTGAAATTCAGTGCAGATTGTACCTAAAATGTAATTCAAACAGTAATACAGACTTTGTTCTGTACCTGTAGCTGATGGGTACTTCTTGCTTGCTTGTTCCCTGTGGTTAATGGGACCAGCTCAGCTTTTGGCACAAGTTAAAACAGAAGGAAGGCAGCTCTGAGAGATCTGACAAACACACAGGAGTCAATTAAAATTGAATGACTGAAGCTGTTACCAGCCCCAGCTGCCTCCCCTGGCCCTCTCAGAGATACTGCTAATCAGGGACATGTGGTGTGCACATAAATCTGTGCCTGTGCTGGCATCTTTTAGCCTGGCATGTAAAGGTAAACTGAGATCAGGATCTGCTATTGCTTATTTGTCAGAACTGTGCGGTGATGCTGGCTTGTTAGTCTTCATTATCCTCACCCTCAGTGCATACCCTGCGTCTCTCTGGATATAGCAGCCTTCCCTTCTAGGCTTTTTCATGCTGAGGAAATTCCCAAGTGAGTAAGTCTGTGGTTGGCTAGCGCTGGCAGAACCACACTGGTTGCATACATCATCCCAAACATACTAGAAATAATAATAAAAATATTTACATGAATGTTAAAATGAAGAATGGTTGTAAGCTGGGAAAGAGAACTCTGTTCCAGGTATTGCTGAAAATTTTAACTGCACATTCTCCCCATGCTCTCTTCTCATCCTTACTCACAAATTACTTTTTCAGTAAAAGAATTGATTAATCTCTGAGAAAGGCAGTTAAATGATTAGGGCAATTTATTCATTGTACGATCTGTGCTTCCTCCTGCTAGCCATAGATTGAGAGCCCTTAGGTAGCTATCACATTTGACAGAAGAAGATGGTTTGATTTTCATTGCTAACCATTTAGGGAAAAAGAAGACAGATTGTTGTTGATCTGACCCATCCCACTAGGACATCAGCTTTCATAAGCTTCAGGCTCATGAGCTGGAAGGGTGAAGGTAAGTATATAAAACGATAGAGCACTAGGCAGCTCTCTGAGTTTCTCCTCTGAAAAAAGATAACGGGTAAAATGAGCATATCCCCCCTTCATTTGTTATTATTCAGGGCTTTGATATTTTCCTCACTCCATAATACATAAACTGTCTTTGGAAACAAGCCAAAATACTTTTTTTTTTTAAACAAGTCCACCTGAGAATATGCTTTCAAACTTCTGGTACTGTGGATTTTTCTAAGATGACAAGTAATGAGATATATTGTGTACTTCCCTAATGCTTTGTGAAGCTTTTGAGACCAAAGCATCTAATAGTAGCAAACTATTTTATCTCTATCTATTTATGTACCAAGCTGTAGTATGTAATGATTAAGTCTTGTTTTGTTTAGGCCATGGTTCAGCAAAGCACCTCAACAGCTTCTGTGTTTGTTTTTTGGAATCAAGATCTACCCAAAGGGCTCGGTAGTGTGCTTAGGGTCTGCTTGAGTTCTCCACTGAATAAGAATTTTTTGAGGAACCTTTTGTGTGAGAAGATATCCCAGATTTTTACTAAGCTTATAGTCAGAGGCCAGAGGAACTTGAGTGGGGCTGTTAAACCGCCCTGGGACAACTCTTGTGCTAACTCTTAGGGATGTGTCTGCATTATGATTTGAACTAACACCTAAGTAATAGGAACTGATGTCAAACTTCTCTTCTGCAAAGTATTTGTGTTGCAATTGTGTGTTGTGGCCAGTTCTCCTCTGTCTGAGAACAACCACATTTAATATCCCATTCCTTCTTCATGGAAAGCAGAGTGCAAGTCCTGCTGCGCGCAGTCACAGAATCACAGAATCATAGGGTTGGAAGGGACCTCTGGAGATCATCTAGTCCAACCCCCCTGCCAGAGCAGGGCCACCTTAGAGCAGGTTGCACAGGAACGCGTCCAGGTGGGTTTTGAATGTCTCCAAAGAAGGAGACTCCACCACCTCCCTGGGCAACCTGAGGGTCCCTTCCCAGTCACAGGGAAACGTGCCAGCTCAGACAAAAGGCGCAGCGAAAAGAAGCACTAGGACACGTCCAAATTTTTCTTTTATTTACGACCCCTTGTCAAATTAGTAATTATGAATTTTGGAAGTCCAGGTGTAAGTTTGAGATTACAAAGATGAAAAAATCCAATTCTTTTGAAGCGTAGAAAACTCTGCTCTTTTACCAATTGCCTAGCTTCAACATAGCAAATGGCATGGAGGAAAGAAAGAAAACTGTCTTAGTGGTCTTTCAGATCCTGGAGAAAGGACAAACACAAGAATGTGTAAGTTAAGAAAACTGCTGGTATTTTGTATGCCTGACAGGAAAAGGAAAAAGGAAAAAGCAAATTGAATTCTCTGTGTAATTTTTTAAGTGTTTATGTGTCACATGCACTTGAACATACACACACATGGAGACAGAGAATGAGTATTATTATGCAACATTTTAGTTTATTTACTGGTTGCATTGAATTTTAAATGCAACACAGTTGTTACAGTTTCAACTCTGGAGCTACCTGACAGAAAAAAAAAATAACGTTCATTTACCTTTATCACTAATGAGCATCAAATTTTCGTGCTGCAATTAATTGCTATTTTATACAGAGTTTCTGGAAATAACTGTCTTGAAATACTTTTTGTGGTTTCTTTTAAGCATGATTTATACTGTATTGTCTATCAAAAAGGTGACTAACGATCTGTCCTCTGAACCTGACCATTCTCTCAGTCTTCCAGTTTTGTTTTTGTGTAGTGGTAAACTTGTCCTACACTCCTAAGAGTTTAGTGCGATTTGTATAAACTTTCTCCCTGTGTACTTGGTAGGACAAGACCTTTATATTCTTTTTGAGTAGAACAGTATCAACTAAAATTTAGACAGAAGTAGAAAACAGCAACTATGACTATATGCATTTCTGAGATTCCTAACAACTTTTATGGTTTTATCATTATGCTTTTCTCTTCTAAAATATTTTCACCCCCCAAGACAAGATAGAGAAGACAACTATGAAAAAGAAATTCAGTGAAAAACATTTGAAATATGGCTAGGGGAATGAGAGATCTTTTTCCTTTCATGACCGTGTTCTTTATGGTAGGTGTTATTTCTAAAACACGTGTTGATCCCAGGCGTACTTCTGAATTTGACGGTATCACTCTATATCTATGTTTATTGCTACATGAGCATAAATGCCCTGCTCAGTCTTTCATGTAACAATTCTCTCAGACCAATGAGGTCTGCAAATGCCCTTCTCTAATTTAAAGGACTTGCAAACAAAGTTGGTAACCGTTATGTCAAGATGTCCCCAGCTGGCTGCTAAGGTGTCAGAAATCATTTACTTTTTCACAAAAAAACTTCTGGAGTGAATTAAGTTTTACATTTCTGGTAGAATTTTTATTTTTCCCTGTCCAGCCCTGAACATACCTGTATGGTGATAAGTAAATGCGATAAACCCTGACCGCTGATAAAGATGCTGATGCTTCTATGCTGCTCAAAACTGTTCAGTGCTAGTCTTTATTTAAAAGTGTGATTTTAACTGCTGCTCTTACCTGAAAGTTTTCCGCAAGTGCTACTTCTGAGTCTCCTTAAGTATTGCTGACTGCAAGGCAGGCACTACACCTGCGATCAGTAGCGCATCTCATTCTATACCTTTATTCCCTGTGCTTGTTGCTTCGGCGGTGCAGCAGACATTAGAATAGAGCTGAAGAAATTGGACTGTTTTTGCTAATGTCCAATAGTTGGATTTCTCATCTCCTGTGGAGCAGTGACCGATCCTCACTGAAGGTCTCGCACACATGAAAGGGGACAAAAGGAGGCAGAAGGCTAAAGGTTGTAAAAATTCCCAGGCAGCCCATTACAATTAGACATCGTAATTCTCAAATTCAGAATCTCAGGATACTTAGTGATTCATTATATAAATTGTTCTTTCATTGATGACAGTGAAGAATGCAACTAAACGGCAAAAGGAAAGGAGGGAAGAAGTTTTGATTAGGTATTTAAGGGCAAATGAAAAGTTGATCAGGCAGAAGAGCACAAGAAGCTCCTTTCAGATGGCATTTTCTCCTTAGGAGAGGGCTCTTACACCAACAATGGTGAGACTGTGAGCAGGGCCAGAGTAGCTGGTCCTGGATGCCAAGAAGGAACAGGCAGGGGATATAGGAAAAGAGAAGCGTTTTAAAATAGTCAGCAGAGAACATTTCTTTAAAAGAGCGCATTCTATTAAACACAGGATTCATTCTTCCGCAGCAATTTTTCTTCCTATAACGACAGCTTACTCTTTTGTATGAGATCACCATATAAAAGGATTGAATTGTGCAGTTTCACACGCCAACACCATTTTGCTCTCATGGAAAATGGCAGCCTGCCATCAGCTGCAAAGGTGTAACAGGTCATTTGGGGTTTTTGGCACCAATGACTCCTTTCTGCAAGCTAAGAAATTAATTTTTGCCATCAAAGCCACAGCACTTGAGAGTCTTATCTCAGGAAAATCATGAAAAATGCCAAATAAAAGAACAGTAATGGCTGAACTTTCTTGCCTGAAGCTTTCCCTTGCATCCTTAATAAACATCTCTGGATCAGACAATTTCCTCTTTATCTTGGAGAGCGTTCCCATATACTCATTTCACACAGTCTTAGAAGAAAAGTACCAATCCGAACGTTATTGCATGGTGTTCTCAAAAAATGAGTGCTTGCACACTGAAAGTATTTTCCAAACTTGCTCAAAACCTTCATTTGCATTCATTTTGTCATTAATCTTAAGAGTTTTTCTGCATCTTCTGTGAGTTCTTCAGAATGTGCCCAGAACCCTTTTAACACGATATCGCTGCTCTTTCATATATCAGTCAGCAAGCACCTCTCATTTATCGTCATTATTTTTTATATTTATCTTGCTCTTTGTTATTGTTAGTGAGGGCTTGTTGAATATACATCTGTCTTTCCCATCCTCTATTCTGTTAAGTGTGTGATAGGCCATCCGGTTCAAATGTAATATGAACGCAAACCATATAAGAAAAAATATCTTATTATATAGTGTAAGATATTGTTGTCATCTTCCAGGATACATTTTTTTCCGTGCCTGTTTCTAGCATTGCTTTGTCCCAAGGAAAACTTACTGTGGGGTGATGGACAAAAAGTCCGTGATGTTGCTTCTAGACCTGCTGGCTAATGCTGACAGAATTCTTCACCCCATAACATCTGAAGGATCCAGAGAGGGGTTGGAGGTGCTGTCATCATCCTTGGAGGGTATCTTGGCTTTGTTTCTACAGTGTTCTGCAAGATTCCCCTCTGTTTCCATAAGGGGTCCCAGACAAAACAGAGTATCTTTCTTTTCCTATATGTTTGAAGAAGAACCATAGCTTTGCGTTCACCTTCCCATGGCCTTCCTCTTCTCTCTTTCCTTTTTCTAAAATCTCTTCAGTTAAAGGCTGGAATTTGGCTTGTCCGGTATAGATACTGTCAGTTTTCCATTAAAGACATAAAGTAAACTGCTTTAATCTTTGCATGCCAGATGATATAGACATGGTATTTAATTTAAATGAAGGAATGATCTCATAGGTGATACTGAAAAGTAGTGTAAAAATTGCAGAGAGGCTCTGAGACATTTGTGATAGGGCATTTTATGACAATAATTGCATACTTTTGGAGAAAGTATACTTCCCTGTTTGGTTATAAACATTTTATTAGTACTTTGATAACCATAATTTTCATATGTTTAACAACTGCATGAGTAAAATCTCACAGTTTGAGAAATATTCCCCTAAATGGCTTCACAAGGAATTTACTATTTTAATGCTGATTGTTTGTATGAAGGGGTGCTTGCCTGCACCTGATTGCCAAAACTGATATGTTCATGCTTTTGCATACTTATGTTTAGATTACTGCGTGCAGGACAGTTTGGATCTATCTCCCGATCACTGTGGGCAGTTGTATTCACTGTGCAAGTTTAAATCAGTCCCTTTCAAATACACTTTCTGTGTCATTTTTACTGGTAGAAAATACTCTAATGAAGTAAAGCAGCACCCAGTGACTTACCTAGAAATAGTCTTTATGTAAGAATTTCTTTTTTTATCTTATAAAATCTCATTAATGATGATTTTACGGGAGTTAACTTTTAGGTTCTCACTGACTTCTAGTCGGTTTTCTAAGAAGTCAGTCAACAGTTGTTGACAGCTGGGTTATTTTGCAATACAGGTTGGGCTTTTTTACTGTCAATTTTCCAGATACATAATGTTATTTGGATTTTTTTATATATATATTTTACTCTCAAAGTATTTCTGGAAATTACTCTGTGATTTGTCTTTTGTAAATTGTCTCATTTTGCACTATTATAATAATTTTTCCAACAAGATGTTCCACTCCTGGCACCTTGTCATTCAAGGATATGATTTCACACTGAAAGTTAGGTGTAACTTCCATGCACAACCATCAACAGCACCACAGAGTCTTACTCTTCACAGCAAGAAAAAAAATACAAATAGCTTTATGATTGCTTCTTATCCCATTACATTTGAGATTTTTATTCTTTAGCATGAGAAATGCCATTTTTCATTCCTCCTCAAGGCTTATTTATCCTTTTAACTTAATATTTTGCAAAGAGCTTTTGAACCTGTGGTACTTGAAGAATGCATTTCAACCAACAGAGGCTACACTGTTACAGTATTTGTGGTGCACTGCATATATCTTACATGAGAAATGTGCAAAAGAAATGACCTGTCATTATTGAATGAGACTTGGTCAACTGGGGGAGTGATAATAATTGCAAAACAAAACCGTGACAAGAACAGTTAATTTGACCAACTTGAGTATCTGGTATTTTAGCCTTCTCTAGCATATCTGTGGCTTAAATCCACTCTATCAGGGTGCGACACAAGGAATTACATATTTGTATTTCACTATAGCCGTAGAGAGAAGAGAAAGATGCGACAAATACACAAAGATGTCTTAAGTGATGAACAGATTAAGTAAAAGTTGTGTACATGAATATACCTGAAATAAAATGGGTTTCCACTGAAAGCACTTGATTAAGTTTCAAGCCCTAGGTCCATTTTTAGCCCTGCATGACTGTGGGCTCTCCTGTAAAACGGGGATGATAATTTTATTCTACTTTATTTCCTTTTATTCTTCTCAAGGGTGATAAGTTGGCAACAACCCATCAATATAAACATCTCTGTGGTTTCACACTGAAAATGTTTGTGAGAGCTGTCCCACTTTGCTTCCATTCTGTGTGCTTTTTACGATATACTGAAATGGTGCCAAAAATGCTGAATCCTGTTCTTTGACACAGCCGTCTGTGAGAGCAGAGGTGTGCACTGGCTGGGCAGCGAGCGTGGGAGAAGATCATCCCAGTCCCCTGTTGTAGGGCTCTCAGGAGCTTCTTGTTTTATCACTGGCTGCTTCAGGAGGTGGAAAGCTGCCCAAAGGAGAGAGCGGCAGTTCATGCTCCGTGGGGCTGGACACACGATACTGGATCCTCGCTGGTGACAAGCTCTCATATAATGCCCTAAATCACTGCTTTCTCCCATACCTTGGGTTGAGAGGGGAGGGTGCACGTGTGTCCCAGTAGTCTTACTGTCTCCAGTTTACCTGTCACCGTGCATCTTGTGTCACTCTTGCAGACACATTAATTTGGAGTGGCGTATAGGGGCTGAAGACATCTTTCCCCCTATCCTATTGGAAGATTCATAAAACATAAACCTGAAAGAGATGAAGGATAAATCCTCTGTTCTGTGACATTTATAGAAAAAATGCCCTTCTTTTTCCATGATCAAGGTCTCATCACTCTGATATACTAACTATGTCTTGTCTCATCTTCTTTCTATAGGAGACTTTTTGAAAGCAATCTTTGTTTTCTGCTATTGCTGCTGCCTTTTTTTTTTTTTAAATCATCCCCATTTGATCTCATCTTCAGACCTATGTAACATCTCGTAATCTCTCTACTCCCTTCCATTTTATTTATTTTGGCAGTCAGTGGCTTGAGATGTGTTTCTGTGTTAAGGAAGGCAGATGTAAATGGTCTGTTTCTCCTGAGTAAAACAGTGATTTCTGCACTTCAAGCCCTTTTCTATTGATAGGTGTGCAAGAGAGTATATTTGATAGCACTTCAGTAACTACAGTGCTAGTCTGAAGTGTCTAATATGTCTGCTTTGGATGTCCCTTTATGTTATCTCCATGATACCCTCTCTCCTCTTTGGGTTTGAATTGTGTGAAGCAAAGAAGCACTAACTCATGGCTGAGAATACAACCCTGTGACTGAACATTTTCCCTTTTAATATAACTAAAACAGATGAAGCAGAAACGACTGCATTGGTCTTAACACAATAATCTGTGTTAACACTGTTGTTAGGACTGCTTACACTCTTAATGGTCTTAAAAGATTATTATTTAGAATAATGATGATAAAACCCACACTTTTGTTCACTAATCTGTCTCAATATAGAGTCCAGCGCTGAGTTACTAAATAGTATTTATTAGAATATATCAGTTTGTTTTTCCGTGCTAATAAATTGTCTTTACTTTGGTAATAGATTCCAGAAACATGGTTAACTACAAAATGGTAGACTTTTTCACTTTTTTTTCGGGATTTTCACTTTGTGTTTTTTAAAGCAGAGAAGCCTACCTTCTATCAGGGAATTAAATCTTAAACTGATCTTCTTGCTCTCAAAAGCATTTCTGATTGCATCTCTCCATTGTTGCACCATCTAATTTATGCACTATCATTTTATGACATTTATCTTTTCTGACAATAGAGTGCATGTCTTTGTTTTGTTCACACTCTTTACATTTATTAAGACTGAGAATTAATGAATGTCACTCAGTGCTGTGCTGTGTCCCCACAATCTGTGCTTTCTGTATCACAGAAGAATTGGCATTTTACACTCCGGGGTCCCTCTGGGGTCATTTAACCATGGTTACTCTTGATTTCATCATCAGGATATTTTACCTGAATTGTAATCATGATTTACTGTGCACCTGGCATATATTTCACTTGATGTAAGATTAGGAAACTATTACAGTTGTTAAATAAATGAATTAATGACAAGCCTCACCGGAGTCACTTTCAGTTAAAAGAGAGAATCGAAGAATCAGGATGTTAACTGAAGACTGCACAGCAAAGTCGTGGCAGATTGTGAGGGCCAGTTCTTGTCTTTTACTCCTCTGCTCTGCTAGGGATCTTAGTTAATGCTTTGGGTTTATTGCATTCACATTTCAAAATTATTCCTTTTGGAAAATAGCCTCAACTGTGAATAAAGTATCAGCCCTGTAGAGTGAAGAGGTTTCAAAAATAAATAAACAAGAGTATATTATTTTGTAAATGTAATTGAACACCTAGATATGCTTGTTTTTTATGAGTTAATGCTAGATAAGCAAAAATTAGACATTTTGCTTGCTGCTTTCCTGTTGTGTTCAGTCAGTTTTTTTACATTACATCTCATCTCGCATAGAGACTGAATTGAATGAATTTGCAAAGTTACTGAAAACAATTATTTTGCAAAATAGTGGGCGTAATATTGAGAATATGTACCTGTATTTTTACCTCCCCCACTGCTTCACACTGCTTACATGTTCTCCCCTCTTCCTGCCCGTTATTCCCTCTCCAGGGAAGAGCCAAATGGACAAAGTTGTGCACACTCTTCCCAGAAGTTCCTCTTTAAGATACGTTTTTCTGTGGTCCTAGTAAGAAGTCAGCAGTGATTATTTAGAGACAAAGCAAGCCAAAATATTACTAGTTTTTATTATTATTAATGACCGTCCACGCTTCATATGGATAATTGCAGCTTTGCTGCTGTTGTCTGGACTGTCCTGCTTCTGCAGTACACTGCGAACTGCTAACTGTGTCTGCAGACATCTCTGGGAGACTGATTCTGACCTCTGTTTTGCTGCCGTTTGGGGGCCTGGCACTGGTCATCTTGTGGGCTGCAGGGAGCAAGTGAGGTCTTGAACAAAACCTTTCCAGACCTCCTGTTTGTGTGGGTCCTGCAGCGTCTGCCTCGCAGGAAATGAGGGTACTGGCTAAAAGCTTCCTATCTTTTTCAGCTCTGGGCGGCCAGAGTTTGCCTCTGAATGAGTAACCACACAGAAGAAAATTTTAGGCAATAAATTCAATTAGGCAGAAAATTCAGATGTGAACATCTGGTGATAATGCTTTTCACATAGTTAGTAGGAGAGAAAAAAACCCTTAGCGTTAATGTGCACAAGATGAATACCTTCGTGCTACTTTCTGTGGCGTGCAGCAGATGCAGGCAGAACATTGCACTGTGTTGTGAATCTCTCTCCACTGGTCTGAGGAAAAAATGTCCTGGTTGCATTAAAATATTTGTAAAAGCTGTATCTTTTGTATTTGAAAATATTAGGCAGTAGGGAAGGAAAGGTAATACACGCTGAAAGACAGTGTCACTTACAATCACAGAATCACAGGGTTGGAAGGGACCTCAGTAGATCATCTAGTCCAACCCCCTGCCAGAGCAGGGCCACCTTAGAGCAGGTTGCACAGGAACCCATCCAGGCGGGATTTGAATGTCTCCAGAGACGGAGACTCCACCACCTCCCTGGGCAGCTTGTTCCAGTGCTCTGCCACCCTCAAGGTAAAGAAGTTCCTCCTCATGTTTAGGTGGAACTTCCTATGCTCAAGTTTGTGCCCATTACCTCTTGTCCTGTCACTGGGCATCACTGAAAAGATTCTGGACCCATCCTCCTGACACCCACCCTTTAATACCTTCGTGCTACTTTCTGTGGCGTGCAGCAGATGCAGGCAGAACATTGCACTGTGTTGTGAATCTCTCTCCACTGGTCTGAGGAAAAAATGTCCTGGTTGCATTAAAATATTTGTAAAAGCTGTATCTTTTGTATTTGAAAATATTAGGCAGTAGGGAAGGAAAGGTAATACACACTGAAAGACAGTGTCACTTGACATAAGTGATGAGATGTTCTTACATTTTGAATGAGTAGTAAATGTATTTGCAACATTTTCAAGCAGTGTAATGGTCTAGTATATATGCCATGGATTTCTTTCTATTCATAACTCTTCTGCCAATTGCTTCTCTGATTTATTAGGCCTATGTGTGAATGCAGAGGATTACTTTTCTATTGTAGAGCATATTTTTTATTACTGTTATCATGATCTGGCAAGCCACGGTAAGCCTTTGCACACTATATATAGAAATAAAATAACCTAGATTATATCAATATCTGTAATACGATGCTTTCTCAACATATCTGTACTAAAAAGGTTGGCAGCAAAATTATTTCAATGAGGTAAATTGTAGTCCTGATAAAAAGGCCGTGCCAGTGAAACATCTAAGGTGAAGACCATCAGCCGATTCCCAAATGTGTTTAAAAATATGGAGATGGCTGTTACTAAGCTACCGAGAGTGGCTGCAGCAGAAGGCCCAGGTTTGTGAAGGCATAAGGACACCTAAGGCTCTAAAATTAAAATGCTTACCTGTCTATCCAGCCACTGCAGAAAACTATTTGAAGTCGCTTGAACCAGAGGGTCCTTAGTGTCATCTCAGAGTCAGCTCATAGCAGTGCTGCTGAAGTCAGTCCTGCTCTTCTAGGGTTTACACTGGTATAACTCAGAGTATGACTCATGCCACATGAGGAATATGAGAAAAAACAAGACAATTAAAAACAAGATATAAAAATTTATCCATTTTGAAATTGAAGTTTTGTGTATTTTCTGCTGGTCATCTGCCAGATTCTCTCCTTCTCCTCATCCTGGAAAAATACTGATTAATGGCTGACATTTCTGAGGTTGGTATCTTGTCGAGACTGTGGCTCACACAGATACGGAAATGGAGTAGATCTGTGAGATATGACTTGAAACATTATTTGGAATATAATAACGTTTTGTAGTTTCTCAGAGAGATTTGATTTGTTCCTGCATACTCATCTGTACCAAAAGCACGGATTGTAATGCCCACTGTAAGGGTCATTTAACATCTATGAAGAAATAGTTAATGCAAAAGAATAAACGACACAATAGGTCCGAATCAGCTCCTTAGATGTGAGCTGTTGCTGCTACTGCAGTTGCCGAAGGGCAGGTGGGAATGTTGCCCACCAGTGTCAGCAGCGCTGCTGGATCTGTCTCTTTCCTTCACTAGACATATTGTGGGCACGTGGTTAACCAAGCAGGGTCCTAAAGAAAGGGACGCACTCCTTGCTCCACACACAAAAGCATTATAGGGTTTTGGGTGAGTTTTTCTTTTCAAAATGGCTACTTCACTATTCTTGTGTCCAGGAGTGACTGAAAAAATTGCTGCAACTCACAAGCTTTATAGATTAGCAAACAGAGTTAGTCCACTGGCAGTGAGGTGGCACTATTTTTGATGGTTATGTTGCTTGTTCCTCTTTTCTGTATGCTTTTTCTGTATTCTGCTGACTGAAAAAGAGAGGTCTTCATTGGGCTAGTCGACTTTTGGAAAGTGTCATCTGAGGCTTATTGGCAATCCAACAAGCAAATGGGAGGTTAAGTGTCAGGAAAGCAATAGAGAACATTGCTGGGGCATTCTGCAGGTCTGTGTTACGCGTGTCCTGGACGCTGCATGAAGTTCTGGTCTTCCCCGATTTTGTTCAAAGAGTATAGGAGATTAGAAAAAAAAAAAAAAATCAGACCTGAGTTGTGGATTTTAGAAGTGAAAGAGAACCTGAGCTAGACAAAGGGAAAAAAATATTCAAACCAGTACAAGTATATATATGTATATACACACACTTACTATAATACATACTTTTAAATATATAATTTTGCATATTGAATTGTGGGTCTTAACAAGGACGTTGGAAATGGGGCAGATTTACTTGTGCTGACTTTTACTCATTTATAATACAGAAATGGGGAGACGGAGGAAGGATTCTGTAGCGCAGCTTTGCACTGGAACTCTTAAATTGCAGATCATAGTCATAGCTGTGCCACAAGCACACTGTCTTTGTCATCTTAGGCAAATAACTTAATTGTGTGTGCCTGAGTTTCTATTAGTGAAACTTTCTACCAAAGAGGGATGTTGTGAGTATGCATTCTTCAGTTTTTGAGGCAGTAACTGGCCCCTCGAATACTTCAGCTGTAAGACAGAAAATTCTCACAAGAGATACTTTGGAGGGTAATACATCAGTTACAAGGAGAGAATTCCTGTTGCTTATATATCACAGTAGAGAATGTCATGGGAGCAGAGGTCATCAGGGGGCAGTACGATGCCTAATCTAGTAAATTGTAAACGTATTTTTAAACTGAGAAAAAGTGACGTGTTTTATTCTGTGAGGCAAACTATCTGAGGTAGCTACAGCAAGCATCAAAAAAGGATCTTTTTGAATTTCCAGTTAGAGCTGAAATGTCAGCTAGAGTTGTTCTGTTGTTTGGGCTTAAATGAATGAAAAAAAAATGTTCTGTGCTCTTATTGGTGACCACCTTGTTCCAAGTTGGTATTTGTGTTCACATTGACTAAATCCCACTAATAATACGCTGAACTGAATATAGTTAACTACAACTTCAGAAATTTTCATCTAACACTAAGATAATGTCCTCTGTTACTCTTAGAATATTTGAAGCACTGACCTACTGCATTTGTCTAAAAAACTTTGGTTTTCTTTACATGAAGTTGAATTTTCTTTATCTTGTTTAACTTCACTAGGAATCTGGTTATAGGAATACCAAGATGTTCTTAGCTGAAGTATGTATGTTGATCTTTTCCCCCCAACAATAAATGTAGTCCTTCATTCCCAAATAGGTGCTTCATTCTTTTTAAATACCAGAAAGTGAATGATCCAAACCCTTGGCATTAATCATCATTTTTTATTTAACTTCAGATAGTACTAGATCAGTGTTCGAGTAATGCCAGTGTCTTTTGCATCCTAAATTAATATTATTGTTGCATTATCTATAAAGTGCACGCTGCCGAACCTTCTTTAGCATTGTGCCTTTTTTGACTGTTTTGAAATGCAAAGACCCCAAATTAAAAGCATGTAATTGCAATACTTTCTAAGGGCTTTGGCTTGTGTGTATTTTTACTTATTGGTGTGTGTTCCTCAGTGTTAGTTTATACCCCCAGTGATTCAAAAGCTGAGGAGCTTGGTTAATGCAGGTCAGTGCCGATCTGTTCATTTTAGGAGATACTGTTAGTGACAGTGGGATTGAAAATCGCTTTTCTGGTACCTTTGCAGTCAGACAAGCACTTTATGTTAGCTCTGTGCCTGCAGTTAGGAGTGTTATTTCGGTGATCCCATTAATGCTTGATGTTTAGATTTAAAATAGAATGCTTGTGTCAGCCTTCAGATTAATGTTTTTTAAGAGTATTAGGGTAAACTGCTTTGCTATTATAGGTAACTTATACCTAGCCAGAGATTTTTTTTAGTGAAAAATAAAATCATGCTAAGACCTTGATCTATAGCAGGCATAGCCTTCCTACCAAGCATGAAAACCAAAGTGTTACACAAAGTACGTTAAGGCTTACTGACTGAGCACATTTATTCATACCTTTTCTGGGAAATTTTAGAACATTATTTTGAGTCTCCTTCTGTTTGGAATATGTTTTCCAGTCTTTGTTAACTGCACACAGAGGTCCCAGGATCTAAAGAGGTCACTTAAGAAACACAGGGAAAAGCAAATATATACTCAGTAGCAGAAATAGAATATCCACCCGCAGAAGAAAATCTTCTGAGTATTGACCCCATGTTGTGCGTCCTCAGTTGTCGCACAACCATTCCTCCAAACACCCACCTCATTTCTACAGACGCAGAAAAAAGATCCATTTCCTTCTCCAATGTGCTACAGTTTATCACAGAGAGAGCAATTCTTATTTAACTTAAAGCAGAACACTGTATATGTACCAGTGGCTGAATTTATTTAAATTATGCCACTTCACAGCTTTATGTTGCCTTTGTGTCTGAGCTAGCAAGTCCTTAATGACAGTTATACAAAACCATGCCTAAATGGGACCTGGATCCAAACCCTGATTTAGATTCCTTAAACAAATTAGACTTTGGAGCTAATGCAGCAATTTGCATAACATTCCGCTCTATTTTAAGCTAAAATTGCTCAGCACTTTTTTAAACTTATAGCAAATTACTTTGCTAATGGGACTAAATTACCCTATGATGTTGCAGGTAAATTTGTCTGTAATAAATCTCATGTGTGTTTGCAATGTACGGATTTTGCATTGTCTACCTGCTGTTCTGTAGGCATGCCAGAAGACGTAGTGGAGAAGAATTAAAGTTTGAATCTGTACATTTCTCTTAAAAGACATATGGTACTCTATGTTCTTCCTTTATTCTGTTTTGGTGGAGATTTGTTTTCTTCCCTTCATACCCATTTTAAGTTTAAGGAATCAGCCCTCTGAAACTAGCTGGCAATGAGGCTGCCCATCTTCCAAACCTTTCTCCGAAAAATACAGTGGGGTTCTTCCTCTTTAGATTAAAGTCTTATAGCAATGTAAACAAGGCAAAGATAAGCAACAGAAAGATCTCATAGAGAGGGTTGGAATTGTGGTAAAAAAAATCTAGAAATGTAATAATTTTAGGAATATTGTATATAATGGGTCAGTGCGGTCAAGTTGCTGTGCGGACAGTGGCCTCTCGGCCTCTCCTGGTCTGTGTGGACGGACCAGTCTGCCCAAAGAGTGAGCCTGAGAGGAACAGGATGGCCATAATCAAAGTGCCTCAGAATCTGCTTGCCACTCTTTTAAAAATGCTTTTGCCATTTGGTTCTCCTCACTTGTAGCTTCTGCTGCCCACACCCCTGGAACAGAATTGCTTGGAATCCATTCACGTGTGAAATAATAAGCACTTACTCTGCTAGTTAGTAAACTGGCATCTAGGAACATTAAACCCAATTATTACTACAAATTTCCATAAGCAGACTCGAACTGAATTGGCCTTTTAATGGAGGTTTATTGGATATATACCATCACCTGTGCTAGCAGTCAGTTATTTTTTCAGTTCTGTTCATTATGTAACACAGTGGCATTAAAAAGAATTCCATGTGTTTAAAAACTTGTATTTTGATATATTGAAACATGCTTACTTAATAATAGAAATGTCACAGAATAAGAGGTGGATGATGCAGTGTGTTACATCAATTAAGCTGGCAATTAATATTGATGATGTCTAAAAACGCTTGATTGTTGTTAGATTTCCTTCATCTCCTTTGGATGGAGAGTTATTCAAAAGTGATTATTAAGAAAAATGTGGAAAGTAAGCATTTAACCATGAATTAATCTTCAAATTAAGACTGTGGAGCTGTTAATAGTGGAACGCTTAATGTCTTACTGGGAAGAGGAGATTGTGTTATTTTAGAAACACACTTTATCACTCTGTCAGTCTCTAACAATTTTTGCCACCTATTCTTAATCCTGTTCTGTTTCCATTATATTTTACTTTGTAATGCAGGGTAGTCAGAATTAAATGCAGAAGAGGATGTTCCAGTTATACCTACTGGCAAAATTTGAACAATATCTCAGATACCCACTTGCTGAGTATAAATAGAAGAGGAAGGGTGTTTTGGTTTCTATCACAGCAATATTTTTAGGCCGTGTTGGAATACTTCATTATCTAACAGTCTTTGGCTAAGCTGTTTAAAACTTGAGGCTTCACTTTTCTTCCTTTTTGTATCTCTAGCTCTGATTTTTACAGCCTTCCTAGGGATGTCAGAGGTGATTTCCATTATGCAGGGATTGAAAGAGAGGGGTTTGCTTCTCTTCTTTGCTGCTGGGAGGAATAGAATTTTTATTTCAAAATAGAGTTCAAAACCATAGTAATAGTCAAGACAGCTAATGTCTATTTGCTTTGACTTTGCTTCTCCTTTTGCAAAGCCATAAGCAACAGCCAGATTCCAGGGCCAGTTTTCTGATACCTAGGTACGAAGAAAGTTCGCTCACCTGTATTTTGTTCACATTCCTTCTAAATGTGAGAAAATAGTACTGTTGAGTGTAAGTCAAAGCATGAATTCTGCTCAGTCTGACAGTCCTGGTTATCCTCACTTTTCAGGCAAACCTTCCCCATCCCCAGGGAAGCAAGCCAGTCGGGTTTTCACATCCTATTGTTAGACTTTAAACAGAGAGCCTGGAGGAACAGCATGGCTTCTGTGCTGAATCGGTGACAGGTAGCATGTTTTGTCAATTAAGGTCATGGACTGTAATGCTGTTACTGCTTACATCTGACAATAATTCAGTTTCAAGCTGTGTTAAGATTTGTGCAAGCTTTGGCATGCATTTGTCGTGAAAAGTAAAAGGTAAATTAAGAAGGCTGCGATATTCCCTACAATGCTTACACTTCAATTTTTATTTTTTTTCCTGAAAGGTTCTGCCTTCATAAATTGTTATTCTGTCAGTTCTTTTTAAAGCACAGAAAGTATCCTTTAACCAGAGTAGTCTCAAAGTGAGTAAAGGTTATATTTAACCAGCGTAATACAAAACAGGGAGAAGACACCGAAAGCTGTAGATCCAGGCACATTTCCCAAAGGGGACTAAATATTCCTTGGGAGAGGTCACTGGATTTTTTTTTTAACAGAGCTCTGTATTTGGTCTACTGACTCCAACGCATGCTTTGTATAAGTGTAGTGCTTGAATGCTTCATGAACCACCTCCTGCCATCTGTGGGATTAGTGTTAGTTAGTAGTCTTCAGAGTGATCAGGACCAAACCCTTAACTGCTGCTTGGAAATGGAGCAGGACGTGTTATGGCATTGCTCAGAAGGTGGGCACTTCTTTAGACTAGCTTAACAAGCCAGCTGGTGATTTCTCTTGTTCTGTCTCCTTCAGTAAACATGATACAAGGCTGAACATGTAACCCAGTTAACATTTCAAGTACAGTGTAGTATATACTAGCCTAAATTACATGTTTACAAAACCAGTACAATAAATCAACGAGAAATTAATCAGACATGGATCATCCTAGAAATAAAAGCATCCTAATTCATTTTGCTAGGTATGTATGTTAAAGAAGCTTAGATCACACAACAGATAACACAAACACGAGAACAGTGCCTGCATAGGCACCCCATGCACACAAAGCAGCACTCGTGCAAACACGAACAATAATACATGCTCCTTAATCTCTGGCTAATCAGGCTCAAAGCTTGCTGGCAGGTCCCATCTCACACACACAGAGACACAAAGAGGTCCCTCTGGTAGCTGGCTGAGACCTAGCTGATCTGCCTAGTAGCGCATCCTCAGACCCTGGTCTTGCTGCTGTCTGTCCCCTGGATCTACAGTGTCTCTGATAGGTCTTTCACAGACCTCCAGTTATCCTTGCCAGGTAATTACAGCTCAAGGTTCACTGGCATTACGCCCTACCAGAATGTAGACTGTCCTGATGCAGGAAAATTGTTAGGAATTAGGTTTAATGAGAAGATAAAACAGACTGCAGTGATTATGCACAGGGTTTGGCTGGACAAGCATACTGAAGCACAACTTTATACACAATCAGCCCCTTTCATCACGCCCTTCTCTGTATTTTCTCATGTTGTACCTTCCCCATGCATTTGGCTATCTCTCTTTTCCTACCTTTGCCATTCTGCTAAGCAACCCATAGGTTTTGCACATTGCCACAATCCCTTGAAAGCATCCCATAAGCATGCTCTTTCCCGTAGGATATGGGATGACAAGGATCATCTTGTCATTCATTCCTCCCTGGGTGCCCCAGTCCCCCTTACCACTTAACAAAGCTCAGGCTGAATCTCTCCAAGTCTTTGAGTGGTTCCTTCAGCAGCACATGAACCAGGGATCTTGCAGACCTGGTCTTTGGTATCGTCTCTTGTTCTGTAGGGTTTGCGTAGATAAGTGTGGTTTATTACTTTTCCTGTTTCATCTCTGTTTATATGCTGGACAGCCATTGACCAGATGTCCTCACAAAACAGATGTCCATACATTCCAGGTATCCACATACCCTTCGCATCCTACATTTCTTTTCTTTCCACGCACATCCATCCAATCTCTTGTATCAAATTAGAAAAGCAAGTTGTCAAATAATTCATATGCTAAAATCATACAGTAATCAAGTATATCTGTATTGTTTCAGACATATCATCAATGTATTATTGACTTGTTTTACCAGTGCATATGCTTCAGGCTGGTCACGTGTAACTTCTGGTAGATTAAATATCTAACAATCCACTGTCATGGAAAATTTGTTGTGATAAACACCATTGAATCAAAGGTCAGCCTTGAAACCAATAAATTACATTTCTCAAAGGCTCTTGGTATGAGACATCGAGGCTCTCCTTATTAGGAACATAATTAACATCTTCACTGCCTCCAGCACTAGTCTGAACCCCCTCTTGAGTCCAAATTCACCTCATATCTGTGTAGTGTGGATACAAATATGTTCTCAGATGCAGTACAGAAACAAACTTTATATGATGCCAGAGGAGAAGACTCTGGAATCAAGCTGATGTGAGTGCGCTCTTGTCGGTCGGTGGACCAGAGGGTCTGGCACCTTTTCCTGTCCTGTCTATCTGTAGCGTGGCATCATGGGACTTGACCAGAGCAAGTGCTTCTGACCAGCAAGTAGACAGTAACATTAGTGGTGGAGAGACAACTTTAAAAGGAAAATTTAAACATTTCCTGGAAAGGGAAGACACATGATTCATCAGATGAAAGCAGCTCTGTGCATTCTTCCATGGAAAACTTTTTGTGGCAAAATTCATGTAATCTCTCTTCTTTCAGTTTTTACTTTGATCAGCATAGGTTTACACTATACGGCATAGCTTCCTAATTTATTAGGAAAGCTCAGAAGAATGAATTTGGTCTTATGTATGCTGGGATTGCTGGTCCTGATAGGGCTTGCCATACACTCCACAATGCCTCATGTGAAAGAGTGCAGCCTGTTTTATTTCTTTATCAGCTCTCCAACAGCACCTTCTGAAGAGATACACAATTCTAGTGAGAAAAAGAAAGAACATTCAGAAATTAGCAGTGTCATGGATTAAAAGATTCGTGAGGAACACCACAACACAGATTCACCCAGCATTTTTAATACTTACAGTCTGAAGACAGCAAGAAAAGATGGTGAAAAGAGATGGCATAGAAAAGGGACTCTGGAATTGGTCTGTGTGAGTACAGAGTTGGTCTCCTGTATCTCCTGATGACTTGGTACTATGCTGAGTATTTGGTTGTAGTAGGCAAGCAGGCTCTGGCGTATTGTTTTGTTTTTCTTCTGGATGTAGCAAGGCAGCAGCCACTGATGTGTCAATAGATGTTACATTAAGAAATGTTCTCTTCCTATAAAGTCAAGAGAGAGACAGAAATATCTTAGCAGAAGTCCTTTAGAGGAGTGGGATTTGATGCCTCAGTGGTGCAAATTGCTGCTTATCCTCCCATGCCAGCATTCTTGGCAAAGACATTTGGCAGTAGCACTGCTGAACTCTCTGGAGCCATGATAACTTAGCTTGGCTGAGATCTACCCCAAGAGACTAACTTGGTCAGAACTGTCCTCCAGGCTGCAGTTCTAACTCCAGGACGTGAACAAATAATTTCATTTCCTTTGCCTCAGTTTCCGTAAATGTGAATAGGTGCTGATAACATTCATCACAGTCTCACAATTTGTCAGGCATAGTTCAGCCTGCTGGAGAATACAGTATTAAGCAGCTATATAGCTATGTGGTGGAAATGGGAAATGGAGTGGGCTGTTGGGAAAACAAAAACAAAGCAACACAGTTATCCAGATAAAGAACAGCACCAGAAACTGAGCTCCCAGTTTTGAAGTATCGGCTTCATCTCTGTCTGCATGACGCAACTACTTTTGCCAAGTATCTGAGCTTGGAATTTCAAAGTTTACAAAAAAAAAAAAAGTTTGTCTTTCACAGGTAAGAACAGGTTCTTTCTTCAATAGAATCTGAGAAATTTTGTCAAGTTAGGTAAGGTGTTGTGTAACATCCGTTTCATTTCTGTTGTGTTACACATATTTTTTTTTCTGACAGAAATGCATTTTAGATGAATATTTAATGCCCTTGCTTTTAAGGAAGTATCTCTGCATCCCTTCAGCCTGCCTCTGAGTTCAGGTTCCTGGGAGAGGAGGAGCTGCGTGAGCTGAATACTGGTGGGCTGTCAGATGCCATGAGTGAAAAGGGAAGGTACAGCTTAGGAACACTGGCTGGACAAGGCAGAACCACATCTTTTCCCTTGGAAAGGAGTAGAAGATGGCAAAACCTGTCGCCTGAGAGTGTCCACAGGAGACACTATGAAGGAGCCTGAGATGCCACTTGGCTGTGTCTGAGAGGGAGAGTGGGGAAAACAGCACAGGCACAGCGTGTCTGTGAGCGGAGGCAGAGGCCTCGGAGTCTTCAGATGAGTTATAGTGCACAGAATGATTTTTCTCACAAAGTTAATAGCTTTTCTCATTCATAATCTTTTTTTACCAGTGAAGCAATTAAAATATTCATTCAGCATATTGTGCTTTAAAGATATAAAACACGAAGATCAGCAGGCGTGTTTTCATTCTGTCGTTCCTGATATTACTCATCATACCAGAACAACTCGTGTATTTTTTGACTGCGTTCTTTTTTCCATCAGATCTTATTTCTTTTTGGAGGTTGAAGTGTGAAGCTCAGTTGTTGTTTCGCCTTTTGTAGAACTGATGCATGAATTTTTATTTCTATTCTGTTTCAATAAATGTCATTATTTTGTTATGTAGGTGGCTCTACATGTAGCATGCTTGGGTTTGAGTATCTCGCTAGTAGAGGAAGGGAACATATTTTAATCTTAAGATTAAATGGTGATGGATTTGAAAACAAGCAAACAACCAACCCTACCCTCCCAGATAAACTTAGTAATTTTTTTCTGGCTTGGAAAGGAGCAAATGATTTCATCGGAAGTGGTCCTGTTCACATGGGAAAAGTTTTGACCCTTGAGATGTGTTGCAGTACCTTTTCTCTTTGGTTTGGTTTTCTGGTTTCTGAACTGAAAGATGTCATAGTTTCTCTGAGCAGTAGAAGAATGGGCTCGTTAAAAGATTAATTAATTTTTCCATCTGAACTTGATGCATTGTACCAATGTCCATTTGCATCTCTGCACTCTCCATGTGCCGGCTGCTGGATATTACTCAGAAATTTGTATGGGATATACAGATACAATGCCTATTTAAGTGAAAATATCTTAGTTTATCTTTAAATGCTGTCACTTCATTTAGCCCAAAGCTTTATTGTAACTGTATACATATTATAACGTTTCAATTTATTACTGTAACATCTCAGTATATACACATTTTAACTACAAAGCTGCTCTATTACTGCATCTTGCTATTATTACAAAAATAGGAATGCGCCAGATAAGCCAGTAGAAGAAAGAGAGGACTTCTGTTTTATCCATGAGTAATTTTGTATAGCTCGATTTTGGAACCTCAAAGGCTGAATCATTTTTCAGTCTTTATTTGCAGTGAAGCTTGTGTAAGATTCATGAAATGCCATACATTGGTTCCACTTAATATATTTCAAAATATATTTTGAAATCAGTAGATAAAGCATTAATTTCTAATAAATTTTAGCATGCTTTGTTTAACCATTTCCTACTCCTTTCCTACTAGCTGTCTTTTGTTCAATGTTTTAGGGAAAATATTACCAGAGGTGGTAAAATTGGCCAGCTGAAGTGCCTGGCTTGCTTTGTGCCTCAGCCAACACCACACATGGAGAAACTTTTTGTCAGATGTCTATATAACTTACTTGAAGCTAAAGCATTGTACTCCTTGGATGTTAGTTATGAATCAGTCTAGTTTCTTGAAATTAGATCCAAGACTGGCTACTGTTTGAGGAGCAAATAGTGCCAGAGGACAATAAAGATGGATTTGTTGCAAATGGATTTTATAATAAACAGTTTGTAGTATCCTTGACCTTCTTGATCTTTTCCCTCAAACAGTTTTGTGCTTTTTCTAGAACGATATTTTATATAAGATAGTGCATTAGAAATGTATTTAGTAGGCTACCTTAGAAATGAATAAGACTTCTGCTCCTGTACCACTTAAGGCTCTCCCTCATCTGTAGCAGAACGAGCTTTCCATGATTTATCCACCATCCTCGTCTTTAAGTTTGTGAAGACTTCCTCCTTTTCCTTTCATCTTGGTTTTCCCAGTTTTGTTGATATAACATCCTTGCAGAGACTACAGTAGCTGCTCACATTCCAAGTAATTAAATGTAAAGGGAAAAAAACTAAAAACTTTATTGCATTAAGTGCGCTTTTTTGTTTGCTGTAGGCTTGTGGGTTTTCCTCTAGCTTGTGATGTGTTACACTCTGAAGCAGATGCTGTTTCTCCTGCGCAGGAGAAATCCTTGCCAAGGCAAACCTTGCTGAACCTTGAGAAATCTTGATGAGACAACACTCTTGACTAACTTTTGGCTGCTTTTCCAGAGGTTCGGGTTCATCATTGTACAGTTATGTTGCCACTGAAAAAATAATGCAAGCAATCAAAGCAGTGTACCGTAGCAGCTTTGTGGGGCTACCAGCCTGCCTTTGCTGGAGCATAGCCTGCATAAACCACAGCTTAATTACATTGGGTAGCATATACAGTGCTGATGTTCATTCCCTAATTTTATGATTATCACTTCGGCTTATTTCAGATAAGAAGACAAGGTGGAATACAATTACTGGTGGACCTATTGGACCATCGGATGACAGAAGTCCACCGTAGTGCCTGTGGAGCTTTGAGAAACTTGGTATACGGGAAGGCAAATGATGACAACAAAATTGCTCTGAAAAACTGTGGTGGCATCCCAGCGTTAGTACGGTTACTCCGCAAGACGACGGACTTGGAAATCAGAGAACTGGTCACAGGTTTGAATCTTTCAATATTTTTTGTTTGAACTCTATATAGGCTCTGCAAGCACAGTTCTGTGCTCTGTGCCGCTTGCTCCATCAGTGACTCTTTATTTTAGTACCATCTTCTTTGCCATAACAAAACACTTTCAAGCCCTTTGAACATATTTAATGTATGAAGAGCTTTAGTCAATATCATGTAGATGGTTTACAGATGCAGGCGTGATGTATACTTACAGTTGCTGATCACTTTGGTTAGTCCTGGATGTTCTTGCAGCAGATTTGCTCCATATACAGATACATTGTGATGGTAATCCTCTGCTATCCCTCTTGTCTGGTGTAGGGCTGCACATGCAGAAGTCGGATTTTACTGATTTTTCTTAGAAGCTGTTAATAAGTTCTTTTATACCGTATATAGTGATTAGAACCATATATAGAAGGAGGATTTGGTTGTGGGGTTTTTTTACCTTTCTTGCGGTTCTGATAGGAAAACGGACAAGCATGTTGGAGAGGTGGACACCTTCTGAAGCCTTTTTTTTCTGAAATTTGGTAGCATGCTATGTGATGTATGTTAGACACAGGGCTTGGAGGTAGTGTTAGAAGAGTCTTATTTCTTGTCTTGTTATAGTAGGATCTGATCTTTAGAAGATTGTTTGGACTTTTTCACTTATGAAATTCAAGGTGTTTTGGTGGGTTTTAGAAATGCTGTCAAACAGCACCGATTGGAAATGTTTGGAGATTTTTTCCCCTTGCCCCTAAGCTATCCTATTTAAAATGCAAAAGAGAAGCTAGATGGGTTTTTTGATTTTTCACTTTGTGATTTCATTCTATTTGATTGCTTACATCAATGTGGTGATTAATTTAATACTACAAATAAAAAACCTTAAGATCTTTTCATTGTCCTATTTTACAATGCCTGTATTTTCATTATGATTTTCATGCTAAAATAAGTAAGAAGAGGTCTCATTTCTGTAGTAGAAGCATCAGAGTACCCACTACCATCTCTGCTTCTGCAGAAATTACTTACCCTTGTGGGTCAGGCCTCATTTAGGATACAACTGATAAGATTATCTTCCTTTGGTTGACTGCAGGTTCCTTCCTTGAGGGTATCTGAATAAACTGCATAGTGTTTATTAAATGTAGATGTTTATATTTAATATTGTTTCTTAGTTACAACACCTATCACCTCGTCCTTGTTAGGCAGGATTAATGGGGCAGAGATACTGGGTTACACAAGCTTGGATGGTGCCTCCTGCAGAGTGGCAGAATTACTGACAGATCTAATAAAGTGTAACCACCGCTTCAGATTCAACATACTTGTTTTTCTCTTGGTTATGTTGTCTGTGTCTTGGCTCCAGGGAACATTCTGCCTATTTATTCTGAGTAGTAAGTGGCAAACTGCTAATGAACATCAGCAGTACGCCTCAGCAGTCGCGGTGGCACTTCCCATGCTGTCTGTAGACAGAACACATAATGTCATTAGGTCATGTAAAGAAAAGATACCAGGATAGAGTTTACATTCCTTCCATTGCACAGTATGTTGTTAAATTTTCCTGAATTCCCACAGAAAGAAAGGAAGCATGTGTTAGCGTGCCCTCAGACTGTTACTGCCAAGAAGAGTAGACCATCAATTGTAGGCAGTAAGCAGCTTTTGTATGGGCAGATGCAGCTCCCAGGGATGGTGAGCATCAGGAGTGATGGACATCTATGAAGGGGGAGCAGAGCAAGATGGTGACTCTGAGGAATGGAATCAAAGTCACTGGTATTTCAAGATATTATTCCTGGGCCTGGTGTTGTGGTTTGTGGTTTTTTTTTTGGTTTTTAATAGCCAGTGCATCCCAGAAGGCCATTGCCTGCCGTGGCCAGCTTTTCTGCCTTTCAGAATGCAAATCACTAGTCCTTGCTTTGAAAATGGTTACCTGGTAGTGTTAGTGTTCTGCAGAGCTCCTTTCCAACGCAACATTCGTAGCTGCACGTCTCATCTTGCATCTCTTAGGAACCAGGCTGGAATCGCGCATCTGAATCCATTCTCATTTGCTTTTTTTGTAAAGTGTTGTAGTATGACAGCTGCCCCAGTTAAATTCCTTCCCTCTGTCCTTTCTGGGGAAGGAAAGATAGCTCCTGCAGCAGCTGCCTTGGTAATGAAAAAATATGACTTGGTGGTGGGCACAAGAGAAAATAAAAGAAGTTCCCCCTGCTTCCCATCAGCCTTCCTGAGCTGAGCTGAAGTGGCAGGAAGATAATTATTTCAGTAGTGCCACAATAGCCTGAAGGAAGTACAGGGAAAATAATAGCAAATGAGTGGTTTAGGAGTAAACATAATACCTCAAGCCTTTCCATCTCATGGTCATTGTGCATCCTGTCTACACAAAAGCTGTTCTTGTTTGTTTCTTTTAGAGAGGGCACAAAGTTCCTGCCTTAGGAATTCATATAGGCTCTGCTATCGCCGCCCCTAAATACTCCTCCAGCATTTGTCCTCAGAGCACTTCTCCTAGGTGGGGAAGTGTTATTATCTCACAGAATCACAGAATGGTAGGGGTTGGAAGGGACCTCTGGAGCTCATCTAGTCCAACCCCCCTGCCAGAGCAGGGCCACCTTAGAGCAGGTTGCACAGGAACCCATCCAGGCGGGTTTTGAATGTCTCCAGAGACGGAGAATCCACCACCTCCCTGGGCAGCCTGTTCCAGTGCTCTGTCACCCTCAAGGGAAAGAAGTTCCTCCTCAGGTTTAGGTGGAACTTCCTGTGCTCAAGTTTGTGCCCATTCCCTCTTGTCCTGTCCCTGGGCACCACTGAAAAGAGCCTGGCCCCATTCTCCTGACACCCACCCTTTAAGTATTTATAAGTGTTGGTAAGGTCCCCCCTCTGTGGTCTCTCTTCCAGACTAAAAAGACCCAAGTCCCTCAGCCTTTCTTCATAAGAGGGTTGTACAGATGGGGAACTGAGCCTATCAAGTCCAAGTGACCTGTCCAGAACTCTGGCAAGATGAAGACGTGAATCGCTCTGAGTAGGCACGTAGCTGTGAGGGAAGAAACATGGGTGGGAGAGGTTTTTAGCAGCTTGATTTGTCTGAACAGTAGCAGAGGATTCATTGCCTGCCCCAAGTACTGTGAAGCACGTGCCAACCAGAGCGAAAGTTATATTAGTTCCTTCCTCAACCATGCACATTTTCTTCCTTCTTGTTGCTTCTCTCTAAGGAGATTACAGTTACAATTTCCAGCTATCTCAAGACTGGTTTTGAAAGTGTGCGTAACCCTGCAGACCAGCTTTCTATCCCAGCAGCTTCTTGCTTGTCAGGATTGCCTTTGGCACCATTTGTGGCTTTTCCTCTTTTCCTGAGATTTCTTTCTGCCATAATCCCTCCAAAACAGAGTTTTTAACTTCTTCCTTTATCTTGTCTTTCTCCTCCTTGGAGCAGAGGACTCAGGCTAATGTTGGAAAACCTTAACATCCTCAAATTTCTGGATTGGGCAAACTGAGCCTTATTGCAAAGTGAAACAGCTTCAAGGCTTTCTCACATGGAGCGTATAGTTTTGGTGCAGGCTCCTGTGTAGAAGCCATGAGGGAAGTTTGCTGCCTGGCTGTTATGAAATCAAATGCTGAAATACTGAAACATTACTTTTTTAGAAACACTTCCACAGTCACTGTGTTTTTACAAGAAGAACCTGAGGTACACCGCTGAATATATACATTTACGCAGAAATGAAATACTCAGACAGAAATAGAGATTTCAGCACGGACCACAGCCTCTCATAATTTGCAGAGTCACACAGCCTCTCATAATTTGCAGAGTCAAGCTGAACCCGAATTACAGTATCTTCTTTCACGTAAGTCTGTAAATGAAAAGAAGTCAGTATAAGCTGGATGCACCATTAGGTAATTTAGCCATCTTTTCACCCCAGCACTGTGCTACTAGTTTTCACAGTAGCTCCTGTTAATGGGGAAAAATAAAAGCCTTCTATTTTAAAATAATTAAATGTTAACACTTTTCTAATAAATATAAATAGACTAGAACACAGTACAAAATTAGCACAGATCCTACAGATGGTAGAAAAAAATGTTTTCACTTGTTAATGATGACAACCAGTAGCTGATTTGTGATT
>VXBO01000965.1:662707-816613 GCA_013400135.1 Rhinoptilus africanus
GTGTAGAAGCCATGAGGGAAGTTTGCTGCCTGGCTGTTATGAAATCAAATCCTGAAATACCGAAACATTACTTTTTTAGAAACACTTCCACAGTCACTGTGTTTTTACAAGAAGAACCTGAGGTACACCGCTGAATATATACATTTACGCAGAAATGAAATACTCAGACAGAAATAGAGATTTCAGCACGGACCACAGCCTCTCATAATTTGCAGAGTCACACAGCCTCTCATAATTTGCAGAGTCAAGCTGAACCCGAATTACAGTATCTTCTTTCACGTAAGTCTGTAAATGAAAAGAAGTCAGTATAAGCTGGATGCACCATTAGGTAATTTAGCCATCTTTTCACCCCAGCACTGTGCTACTAGTTTTCACAGTAGCTCCTGTTAATGGGGAAAAATAAAAGCCTTCTATTTTAAAATAATTAAATGTTAACACTTTTCTAATAAATAGACTAGAACACAGTACAAAATTAGCACAGATCCTACAGATGGTAGAAAAAAATGTTTTCACTTGTTAATGATGACAACCAGTAGCTGATTTGTGATTACCTTACCTTTCCTGAGTTAAAGGTAATTATGAACTATTCCACAAAATTCCATTTTAGCATTCTTTCTATTTGTTTTACTATCAGGGAAAAAAAATGACATGATAAATGTGAAGTATTAGCAAGGACAACAGGAATCCCATTGATGCCTTCTGGAGGTGAGGTCAAGCAGTTGTTGTTAGACTTAAACCACGCTGGCTCCTTGTTCCATCAGCTCCATCTAATCACTGGGTACCTATCTCAGACAAAATGATATAAATTGCTGTTCTTCTCCTCTTAAACAAAATCCATCACAACTAGAAACACAGTTTCTGCCTATGAACACTATCTGAATTAGGAACCGCTCAGTTTTGAGAGGCCCTTTATATGACTGTATCACCTATTTTCGAAGTGTATATACCATATATGATTGAAAGGTAAAAGAAAAGAAGCACATGACGATAAAGAAATATAGCTATAAATAATAACAGGAGAAATTGTTTTTTCTTGTGCTGGCAGCCAGCCTGCTGCTTATTTTGGTTGGCATTAAAGTGTCAGAGATTTAACTATTGTCTACTGAAAATATGTAAATTATGAAAATTATCACATTTACAAAAAAATTTAAAAAGCATAAACTCTCTAATACTATACATATAGATGTAGACTGTGTATTTCATTCAGATTTTTATTCACAGAATCAAAAAGCATATATTCTATTCCTGAAAAAAATTATATTTTATACATAATGTGACTTTCAAAGAAGCAGTAGCTGTCCAAGTGTATTTGGCCCATGGTTGGGTTGGACAGTAAAAAATTGTTCATTTACTTCCCAGATTTTGGGTTCCAGTATTCATTAGTGTTATCTTTAATTTCAACTGTGGCCAGTTTATGTTTTGGCTTGATTGGTCCTCTCTTGTCACCCCATGCTATGCAACCTTATTATGTAGTTGTTTTACGTTTCTGTTTCCTTTTTAGTAGATGCCACATATTTATAATGAGGTCTTTATAACCTGTCAGTGGTGTAACCTGTCTGTCAGTGTTACTGAAAGCAGTTATATGTTGTCCTTCTTATATCTATCAGGTTTGAGGTAACCGCTGCCGTTTTAAACCTCCTTTTGATTGCATACTGCTTATTAGTATGTGCATAAATTGTTGGCAGGTTGGTCAAGACACTCTAGAAGGTCCCTTTGAGCCTTGTGCATGTCTTTGCTAATCAATGCAATTGCAAGTTAGTGAGCTTGCAGTGATGTGTAAAGCAGGTTTAAGGGAATATTCTTATTTAAATGGACCTTTTGGCTTACTTCAGTGGAAGATTTATTATGGGGCTTTTTGATTGGGGTTTTTTTAGGTAATTCTGGTCATTTCTGTAGAATTTATAGCTTCCTAGTGAAATGGCAATTCTTCTGTTGGGGGTTACCAAAGTCAAAATCACATGCCTGTAGTTGTTTCCTATTTGTGATGTTATTTTCTCATTGCTTTTTGTAAGGTATTACACTTGCAATTTTTTTATATAGTAAGTCATTTTTAACAATATTATGGCAAAGGGCTAACTATCTAGTACTTAGGATCTTGAAGCAGTGTATCAATTTAATAATTTTTTGCAAAAGTGCCCTTGACATTAGCTTAGTTACTGGAGTGTGTCAACACAGATGTGAAATTTTATTGTGATAGAAACTTTTCATTTAGAGGTGGCAACTCTTTGTAGCCCTATTGCTCTTCGGAAATTTGATTTGAAAATGAGTAAAGACTGTTTTGTCCCACTCTGAGGTGACTTTCCCACAGACTTAACAAGAAACAAACTCTTCCATGCGAGTTGCATTCTTATAGTATTTCACCTTTATGTAATTGTTAGAATTCTCTTAAATCCCCTTTTTTTTTGCAGGTTTATATTGCATGTTGTTCCAGTGTGATCATAATAAATGTCCCATTTCTTAATTATATTCAATTTTTATAATGGAGCAATGCAAGTAAAGGAAGCCTGGCCCATGAAAGGCCTAATTAATTTGCAGCTTCTGATATTTAGTATGAAAAGATAGGTAGGAAGAAAAATGTGTGAAGTGGGTTGCTTTGGGAACCAAAGAGAGGATTTCAGCATTACATTAACTGAAAATTAGATTATAAATATATAATATGTTTTAGGTTCAGATATGTATCCTGGATATCACAAACTTTTCAAACAGACAACATGAAAAAGCCTTCTCTGTGCTTAAATTGTCATGATGGTGTAACCATGGTAATACTGCTGCCACAAGATTGACGTAAATTTAGTTCAATATACGCTCAGCTAAGAGAATAAGACTGCCAAATATCGTTTGGGGCACGTAACTCTGTGTAGTTCAAGAAAATGGGGAAATGGGATAAATGCAGGAAGTATACAAATGCCTCTTCAGATGCAGCTCTGTGAATTAGCTTCTCCCCTGTCTCCAACATCCAATCACTGTGTCCTGTCAAGTCAAGGAAATTAGGAAGGTTAAGTGTGGAGACAGATAACTGCTAGCAGAAAACACAGCTTTCAGAAGTGCTTGTTTTGATTTTGGCAAGAAAAGATGTTCATTTATTACTTGCTTAGTTTCTCCTCTGCAGATAAGCAAGTTCTCTGTAATAAGTTTAAACCAGTGCTTTGGGGAGCTTGCCAAGCACAGAGACAGGTGACTTACAGACTTTAGGCTCAATTATTTTTTAAATAATAGATTTAGGATAAGATTCACGATTTTAGTCACTAAAATTTGCTTATATGTTTTAAATGCTTTTCATTCAGAAGGGAGATTTGAAGGGTACTAGTTCTAATAAATCCTTCCCACTCTTTCTTTAAGTGGTTGTAACTGTAAGCACAGTATCTTTCCAAAGTCAGTTCTAAAAATTGATTAAATCTTTTGTACTAATTTACTTCTAATTAGGTGTTTTAAATAACAGTTGTTTTCAACGTTAATGAAATCATTTGTGTGCTGAAAATTTGTATGTGTTTATTCTGGATAGAAGCGAATGGCTGAATGAAGAATTACATATTATAGTTTCTTCAGTATTGCTTTCTTCAAGTCCAAAAAGCCTTTTCAGTTCCCAAAGGTTACATGAGAGTTTGACTCCCTCCCATTGCCTGAGATATTTTTAGTCAAGTTATTCTTCAGCCTCTGCCCTAAGTTTTGGAGGCAGTGAGAATTTCATATAGAATGCCAGACTCCATCAAATATCTCCTGCAAGTCGCAGATTGCAGTAAAAATGTGCATTTCTCGCAGCTCAAACTTTATATAGAATAGTTTATGGTTCCTTGCTGTTACATTTAAAATCTTATTATGGGGGAAAAGAAGAAACCAAGGATTTGTTGAATGCTGAAAAACTACTTGTTACTGCTACCTTGGTAAAATTAAGCTTATTCCACACCATGATGCAAAGCTAAACAAAAGCAAAACAAATGAAGCCACCTGGACTGCAAGAGTGGTTGCTAGGGTTAGTCAAGCTAAAGGTCCAAGTGACCCAATGCAACTTCAACCTACTCAACTTTAGGGGGTCTCACCAGGGTAGTATAAACCCTCTGGCCTGTTGCTAGCAACGGCAATGGCACGGTTAGGGGGGTACAGGGCTACTCTGCTTTTCCACCCCAATAATCAGGTACTTTAGGTTTAACAGCAAGTCTTCAAAAATGGCTATTGCATCATCATAATTTTTAGAAAATACTTTAAATACCTATTTGGGCTTCTCCGGACTAACAAGCTGACATTTCAGGCAGTGGATGTGCTATAACAAGGTACAGCCATGTAAAGAAAAACACTGTTGTACTTCACAGTACGATTCTACAGTCTGGTAAAGTTTAAATTTTAAGATTTTAGCATCACGTATAGATGTCATAATTTCTAGAAATGTGGAAGTGATTTGCAGACAAATTCAGAGCAGAAATTAATTGGCATTTTATGAAGTCTTCCTATGAACCCATTGTGTAATCACTTACTGAGACACCAAATCTTCATAACCATTTTCCTTGCAAAGTGGGAAGGTAAAAAGGCGTACAGCTTACACCCATAAGGTGTTGGGAAGCTGATTTCCAACCTATGGGCTACGACATCTTCAAGAAATGCCAGAGCCATTCAAAACACATCCTATTTATAGCTCATATGTAACAGCAAATCTAAAAGTAATTTAATAAATTGTGTAATTTTCCTTTAGAAATTATGCTGTCTTATCAAATAACACTTATGCAAACAATATTGACAGTTCAACTGGATCATTGTATACAAAATCTATTACAATTTACTGTCTAATTATAAAACAATCTTTGCCCCCTTTCTCAATATGCTGTCACTGTTTTTGCTCTGAAAATGGGAAAACACACTGATAGGATTTGTTGTATTCGTGAAGGATGATTCTCAACTTTTTTGTGAATTATCAGATTAACTACTTCACCCCCTGCTGCTCCCAGTCAAATAAGGAGAGGTTTTAAAAGAGATGTCTTCTAAAATCCTCTGCCCTGCTTTCTTAGCAATAGGCTGGGGCACTGATTTATGGTGTAAGGTGTTGCATTCAAAGTATTGTTATAGGTAAAAGGGAACATAGTAATAAAACAGCGATACAAAACCTTCCCCAAGCTGGTAGTGTCTGTTTCCGTGGAGGTTAAACGGGGGAGAGCCAGAACAAGTCCTCGAGGTGCCAGGATCTCTGCTGGGAGCAATGCAATGCCGCTGGCAGGGAGTCCCTCTCTCCTCTCTCTTAGGGGTCTGCTTGGGCCTGGTCTCATCCGTTTTCCCATCACAGCCTGCCTCCTCCTCCATGCTTCCCCGGCAAATTCCCATTCCCTTGTCCTGAATTTACCACACCGACTCTCAGCACAAAAGCCAAGGTGGTCCCTTTTCGCTCGCCTTTTCTCTCTGCACTGGGGTCACTCCCATGCATGAGCCACATCAGCTTCCAGGTCTAAATGGGAAGGAACTACTTTTCCCTTGTACAACCAGTCAGATGCATCTTCTTTGGATAATTCATTCAAGGTGTTTTGATTTATATGGCAATGAAACCAATTCCATAATCTGCTTGTTAATATACTACGTAAATGATTTTCTTCTTTTTTTTTTTTATTTTTTTTTATTTTGGTCAAATCTAAGTTAAAGAGGAAATATCAAACAAGGCAATCTGGAGTGATAAATAGAGGACATCTGTTGCAACATATGGCTTGACATAACAGCTGCATTGAACTTTTTCAGCAAGTAGTAATCCTTCGGAAAAATTCAGCTGAGCATATAATTTTGATGCCCCTGACTGAATGATGGACTATTAAACCACTTGCAATTTAAAGACACTCTGAAGTTTGAAATATTAACCACTTTCAACACAGAATACTTAAATTTTATTTTGAGTTTTTGTTTAGAAACAGATCTGAATATTTCACTTTTTTTTTTTCCCCAAAAAAATTAAAAGTTTGAGGATATGCTGGAACATTTTCATTCTGTGATGAAATTACTTTTTTCACGGTGGCCACTAATTTTATTTTTTACTTTTAGGTTCAGAGGCCAACCTCCTGTCTTCCCTCCTTTTATTTTGCATGTAGGTGCAACTTTATAGATAGGACTAACTTCCTAATTGGTTCTTGTGAGAAAGGAGTTTGGTACTTAAAGCTGTAACTTCATGTTCAGTTTTAAGTATAACATTTTCTTCTCTTTAATGGGTTTTTTCCCCAAACATATGTTTTGACTTCGAGTGCTAAAAAAAATCCTTCAGTAAAAAACATGTGTAAACATTGAAAAAAAATATAAATCTTTCAATTCATGTATGCAATCTTGTTTGATTTCCTTGTTTTTTAACAAAGTATTTAGTTGGAATGGTATTGCCATTAGTCATGTGTTAGGATGACATTTTGTTTGAAAACAGTTGATGTATTTTTTTCCTGTATTTCTCTCACTTAGAATTACTTGGTTTTGGTTTGGCTTTTGTGTTTTATGGGGACAGTCTAATTTCATCAGTTAAGAAAACAAGCAGGAACCACTGGTCTTTCCACAGTAACTTAAGTCAAGTCTTCTAATACTTGCTTTGCCACCTAACATTAAAGCTAATAACTGTCTAGTATTTTTGTCTGACAGTTCTTCCTCTCCACAGTTACACGTTATTTTAAAGTGTGCAGCAGAAAGAGCAGCAACATTAGGTCAAAATTCAAACCTGTGAAAAGAATACAGACTTTTTCAGTTAATGCAGTAGCATTTGGACAGAATTTGTTTGCAAGCAATATTAAAATTGGCCCCTCCTTTTTGTTTTAATAAAATCCTAGATATAATTTTGGAATGAAAAGAACAGTAGTTGAGAGAGAAAGAGTTAGCTTTTCAGAGGAAATGCCTATATTACTTACATTATATGTAGTCATGTACTTATATGTAGTTAAGATCAAGCTGTGTTTGTAGTTAAAAACCACAACAATAATCTTTATTCTCTGTGGAAGTTTTTGTTTTGTAAGGCTATGAGTGGCTGCAAAGGGAAAAAAATTCATCTGGCTGCACCTTCACTTACTGTTCCTTAAACTGCTGCCTGCTTATGACTTTCACTGAAATCCAGTTTTTCTCAATTTGCACTTTTCATGGGTCTTCTTATACACAGATAGAAAACCACCTCTGTGCATGTAAATGAGTGAATTACAGGCACGTGCAGATAGGTGTTCATTCAGTAACCAGATAAAAAATTTTTCAAGAAAATTGGTGAAACTTCCTCCTCTGTTACACCAATTTGAAACTTATTTTTATAGTGTGCTTTTAAGGAGCTATCTTATGAGCTGCGAATTGTCCGGGTGCCAGAATTCAAATCAACCACTTTTTGTTTCCTACAGAAATTCTGCTACCGAGACCGATTCCTCACCTTGTCGGCTGAGCTAGCTGTGAAGTCTTTTTGCACTTAGTATTAAGAAATGCCATGGTTGGTATTCGGCAGCTTTACAGCAGAACTTATGCGACACACCGGGAGCCTGCACCCAGCTGCCAGGCAGCGGATCCAGCTCTGCAGAGCGGCATTGTGATTATGGGGGGGGTCCAAGTGTCAAAGCTGCAGTAAAGAGACAGCAAATGACTTCTCTAGAGGTTGGGGTAGAAGATGCTTCTCCTAAAGACTCCGGCAAAAAATCCCTTGTGCTTGGCTTCTGTGCAGGCTGTTTAGGTCGCAGATTTCAGTCCCAATTGTCATGTTCATGAGGGAAACTCCCTGTAGTACCCGTGTGCCTTCAGCGTACAAACCAAAAAGCCTGCCAAAGCTGTGTTCGCTCTTACGAGTATGCTGGATCTCCCAGCTCTACCAAATGGCATTCTGCATCAGTCCATGACCAAGGTATTAAATTAAGATGGAAAAGAAAAACCTAGATGAGTTGGAAAGACTTGAGATTTTTATTTTTAATAAGGAGTATTAAATTAGCAAAATCTTGGTATAAATTTAAGACTGACTTAAGCATACCAAATTGAGAAGAATCAAACTCTTGTTTCTCCCAATAATACTTGTTTACTTACGATCCTTTTACCCTATAATTTGTTTGGCGAAGAACATCTTTTGCAGCACAACAGAAAAAAAAAAACCATAATGGCAGTGTGGCAGGAGCAATGCTTTTTGGAAAAGCCGACGTTTCCAGTTTCTTGGTTTCCATTTACATTTGTGGTCTAAGGTGTTCTAAGGATCCTGTTTATATATATATATGTCATAATTTGAGGTAGCATTAAGTCATGCACTGAGTAATTGTTTAGACTTTCCTGATTTCACACATGGTCTCTTGCTAGGGTGGTATTTTTTGCATGGAAATGTCCGATCTCTGTTTTCTTAACTTTGAATGGAATAAGGATGGCATGTGGCTCATCAGGTCTTTAGTTATATCTGACTACAGATATACATATGCAAGTACCAGTTCTAAGTAAAACACCGGGTAAAAAAATACATTGAAGAGTTTAATCAGGATGAGTTTGAGCTCCAGCCCGATTCAGAGATGATGGATTTTTGGCTCAGACTACTCCATTAAATTGAGTGACTTCACATTTTAAAAATATTTTGCTTGCTTCTTTAGGGTAAGTGATGCAGTATCTATTGCAATAGCTTAAATTAATTCATGTAAAAAGGAGTGCTGTTTCTAAGCTGAAAGTGTGATGGATAAGCTCTGTCTGCTCAGCAGGAGTAAAGTCTCATTCAGCCTGAACTGTGGTTCTTAAAGGGTTGATCTTGTCTTCAGTCTTCTGGACTTTGGCTAAGAGAAAGATAAATCAAAGTTTTCCTGGCTCTGTGTTCTCTCAGTTTCCTCTTCCAGTGGCAACAAACTTAAATTGCCTTAACAAAGATCTATGTGTAGTTTTCCTTATGAACTATATCTGTGCAGTTATGTCCTTGAAAAGGTTGATTATAATCTTTTAAAAAATTTCTAGGCAGTTGTTAAATTTGATCATCATTATTTGTGAAAGGCTCTCTTAGAAAAATTATTTACATTTTGTATGCTAAATAACCTCTTGAACATAGTAGATGCATGTCCTCTGATAAGCTACTCCAGAAGATTTAACTTGGTTCAGCAAGATCTCCATAGCGAGCATTCCCATGGACTCCTCCAAGAGTCTTTCATCTGATATCTGCAAGACTGGTAATTGTTCCTCAGATCCAAAATCCATCTTCCAGCAGGAATCAGATGAATCCTTTCACTAACAGTTTCTCCTTAGTTTTAAACTCAAAATGAGATTGCAGGATATTTTTTCCGTGAGCTTCAGTTTGTTATATGTAAGGATGAAGAACTTCAACCTGCAAATAGCCATGATCAGTCTGGTGTAGCTATTTTTCTCTTTCTATGTAGCATCCAACACAACCTAGTGATCTGCAAATAGAGACAAAATGCCTATTCTGAATGCATGACAACCTTAAAACCAAGGAGGAGATAAGATTGAATGCAAGTGATGGAGTAAGAAGTGTTCAGCACTGATCTGATCAGTTCCTTACTTCCCCATCCCTCCCAAGAGTCAGTCTACAGGTGGTAACCTGTTAAATTGGACTATTGAGTTGTTGGATCACCAGCTCTCTTCCAATCCATATACAGCAAGATGGGTCCCAGTAATAGTGCTGAATTGCTAATATGCCAAGTCTGGTCCCTTCCTGTGGGCAGCTGATGACACACAAATGATTTTTAGGGGGCAGTTGAGGTACCTCTGAGGCTATTCCAGGCTTGCTTATTGAGCTGAGAAACACAATTCAGTCAGGGCTTTCAGAGTAAGGTGGGAAATGATCTCAGTGACCAGCTCCTTACTATAGTCTTAAAGGGCATGTAATGCATACATACTTGAAAAATATGTTCACAGTCATATGGAAAAGAGTGGAGGCATAATGGAAGGTGCCTCAGGTAAAAGATTTTATATTTCTATTATTAATCACTTCCCCTTGCAAAGTCAAGAGAATGGATCATCTTCTTAGGCTTCACATAAATCTAGCTCCAGGTCATCTTAGCAAAAGTAATGGGAAGTGAATTGCCAATGCCCTTTAATAATTGCAGATCCTTAATTAAGGAGGGGTACAAGGAGACACTTAAAATGCCAACCTCAGCAAGTAGCAGACTCCACTACCTGTGAAAATAAATTAGAACTTGTCAGAATAGTATTGTTTTTTTTCATTAATGTGGTTGGTAGTATTCAAAGACTTGAAATTAGATAAATGGCATTGTTCTAGGGTGGAAGAAGATCATCTTACTCCTTAAAACTGTGTGTGAGGTCCAAAAACTTTGAAGATGGTGTCAGGCTTACTGGGCAGTACTGTTTTGCCTTGACTTACAGTCATTCTGGGAGAAGGCAGAACAGCTAATTTAGTCTGGTGATCCCTTCATCTTCTTACTGTGAAGGTTTAATTTCCAGTTAGTGAAACCAGGCCCCACTTACTGGTTCTTGGGTGAATATGTAGGTTTTTATTTGGATTTTTATTTGGAGCTCGCCTGTTACTATGGCAGTTTATTGAACAAAAGCTCATGTGCAGTGCCAAGTGGATTCCAAAAGGGACAAGGGGCTTAAAGAATATTTCTGGGCATCTCAGCTATTGCTGAATACCAACTTATCATGATGTTTATGTGAGTTTACTTTGAATTAGCAAAGACCTAGGGTGAATAGAAAATAGTGTATACATACACTTTTTAAAGCATTTTGCTAGGCAGGGCTCTTATGTTTGCTTCTTTTGTATTTTTTTCTGCTTTTTGCATTTGAGAGTAGTGCTTGAAGCCCAAAGTACTGGTTTGTTGCCATCAGAGCACTCTTTTCTGCTTCATTTCCAAAATAGAACTTCTTCACAAAGGAGCAACACATTGCCGTGCATAAGAATTCTGACCTTGAAGGGGGAAAGATTTGCATCCTGATTCACATCACTTAATCATGCACATCACTTACTCTTGTCTAGATAAATGTAGAAAAAAGGTAACCACATTGGGTTTTGCGCTGACTAAAACTGTCAGAATGCTAGGTATTTCAGGAATAGTAGATGTGCCAATAAAGCTTACCAAAAACAGGTCATAGAGAAGCATAAATATCTTTATGAAGGTCTTTATTCCTTTAAATACAGTATTACTTTTCTTAAAGGCATTCAGAACAGAATTCAAACAAAGGCTCTTTACCCTTTAAAGCAGCAATTCCTAAATGAAAGAAATGAACAGTATTCTTATTTATGCTTTTTTTTTTTTTTGGTCTGTAGATAAAGTTTGTCAGTTTCTGCCTCTTTACCATATACAGTATATTTTAAGGTTTGGGGGTTCTTTATTGGTATGGTAAGGAAATTTTTTACATTAAACTGCATAACTGTCTTTGCATACAGTTCCATATAAAATAATTAAAACATGAGATTGTATGACTTCAACAGTCTCCCCATAGAGGTAATTAATTTTAAAGGGAAACACAAAAATGTAGGCTGATTCCTGTTAATTACATGTCTCCTTCAAAACACAAAATGCTAAAGAAAGCCTTGAGCAAGTGGTATTCTTGCTGCTTATATTTATAAATGTCTGATTCTATGCTTATAAGGTCTTTAGCGGTTTCTTCCCACCACTGCTCACTTTGGTTTTTCAGTGTAATGTTCGTATTTGTAACCTCGTGTCTATGATTATGATAATTATTCTCTGTGTTGGTTCAAGACTCAAAAGCCATAAAGGGAAAACTCAGTTTTGCCGCTCAAGGTTCGGTTTGGGGCCAGGCTGCTGTCGCTGTAGGGAGGCAAATAAGAAGGAGTATGGGGGGACTCCAGAGGAGAGGCTGTGTGTTGGCAAGGGGGGAGGCAGGAAGAGGCAGGCGTGCTCGTACTGCTGCTGCTGGGAGGACACTGGCTAAAATCAGAGAATCGCAGAATGTGTTGGGTTGGAAGGACCTTTACAGGCCATCTAGTCCCACCCCCTGCAGTGAGCAGGGACATCTTCAACTAGATGAGGTTGCTCAGAGCCTCATCCAGCCTGGCCTTGAATGTCTCCAGGGATGGGGCCTCCACCCCCTCTCTGGGCAACCTGTGCCAGTGTCTCACCACCCTCAGTGTAAAGAACTTCTTCCTCATGTCTGATCTAAACCTGCCCTGCTCTAGTTTAAAACCATTGCCCCTCCTCCTATCGCTACATGCCCTTGCAAACAGCCCCTCCCCATCTCTCCTGCAGACTCCCTGTAGACCCCTTTCAGGTACTGGAAGGCTGCTGTAAGGTCTCCCCAGAGCCTTCTTTTCTCCAGGCCGATATAAAGACCAACAAAATAAAGACCACTGCTTCTTCAGAGCAGCCTGTTGCCCTCAGGCTTCCCGCTGCGCTCGTAGCTGCCCAGCACCAGCCGGCTGTTGTCACAGCGTGCAAATCAAATGTGCTTTTCCTGAGCTCTGGCGCAAATAGATACAAGGGAATGAAAGCCAGGGTCGGCTTTGCCACCAACAATTTCTCTGTGGCACATCTGCAGTGACCCTGATCCTTGTGGCTGTGCTCAGAAAGCTTTAGCTCTTGGCTTTAGCTCTTGATTCCTCTTCCTTTTCTTTGGCACATTTAGAATTTTAACAGAAGTAGGGTTTTTAAAATTTCAGTAAATCTCCTTGCAAGTTGCACCATTAAGCTGCTTGTTTCTTTGCAAAAAATGGTAGTGTTCTGTGACTTTAGATAGTAAAATATTTACGAAATAAAAAGTGACTTGTTGGACGCCAGTATAATACCGTACTGCTGTACCAGGTTGTGAGGGAAGTCTTTTTGCTTGTAGTACTAACTAACTTAGGCAGTTACTTTCATTGCACTGAATATCACAGAAGGAGTTAGGGGCTTGTTCTCTCAGTGCCTCTCTATCAAAAGTTATAGTCTTAGTGTAAACCAAAACCTATTTTCTGCTATTGGTTTTTATTAATTTTATTTAGAAGGAAGAAATCTGAAGTCCAAGCCCTAGAAAAATATATGTAATAGTCTTTCATTCCACATGTTATTCACAGGCTAAATAGGCCTAGATCATGACCAATTACTCAGTTTTTAGGCTTAGCTCTGAGAAATTTCCAGTGTTGCTGTGACTACTTGTCGCATATTCAGAGCTGTATTCCCACTTCAAAAGTGTGCAGGTATCATCCAGACCCATTAACTATGTAGTCTTGTTTTTTCTTGACAGAAAGAGCTTTATTAGGCACACTAATGCTATGAAATATTTCTGTTTTTTTAAAAAAAATGAGAACTATTTAATCTCTTTTTTTTCCAGAAGTGTTAATTATTAATCATTTGCGCTTTTTTGTAGGAGTTCTCTGGAATCTGTCCTCCTGTGATGCACTGAAAATGCCAATCATCCAGGATGCCCTCGCAGTGTTGACCAATGCAGTGATCATTCCCCACTCTGGATGGGAAAACTCACCGCTCCAGGATGATCATAAAATACAACTCCATTCATCACAGGTGCTGCGCAATGCCACTGGGTGCCTAAGGTGAGTACTGCAAAACATTTGCTTTGCCTTAATCATCTTGCTTCGGCTTGAATTGTTATTTCTCATTTTTAGGCATCTGTAAAGTAAATAATTGGTTTGCATGTCAGCTAAGATGATGGCTTTCAGTGCTGTAAGCTTGAAGTTGGAAATTAATTAGAAAACAAGCTTCAGGCCATTTAAAAAACAATCTCTAGAAGCACTGCTATGGGTTTTTCTTTTTTCTTTTCTTAACAGCTTTGACCGATCTCATCCAAGCTTGTATATTACAAGTGTTTTTCTCCTTGTAAGTTTGTCCCATTTCTCCAGTTGCATAAGTGAAGTCAATATGTTCTCACTATTATGCCCAATTTAATCAGCACAAAAAATAATGAAGATGTTCAGAAAAAGTAACATGCCTTACGGGTTCCAGATGCCATTGCTGGAGTTATGATAAGTATATAAAGTAGATTTTTTCCTGCGCTGTGAAGATGAAAAATGGATTCCAGTAAGAGAGCAACCAATTTAACACAGTGCAACTAAAAAATAGATCCTTAACAAGTGTGGTATCTGTTTATATTTATATTTGTATGCCAAACTTGTATGTCCAACACCAAGGTGCACTTACATAAATATATGCAACATGATCTATCTGTTCCTAAAAATCACTATAGATGTGAGAATGAAAACAGGATGAGTAAGAAGAGTTTTAGTTCTGACAAAGACTTACAAAAAGATTAAGCAATTTTTGAATTCCAATCCTTACCATTTTGTTGAAATATTTTAACATATTAAGCAGGTTCTTTTAAGCATTGTTTGTTTTTTCTCCTTGTGTATTGGAGATTCTGTAATCTGTAACAGAGACATGAAAATTGATTAGTTTATACTTTTACATACACCACAGGAAAATTGTTAGGCGAATAGTATGTATCAGTGATACAATCTATGTTGTATGCTGCATCCAAAGCAGATATCCATCAAAGAGCTAAATAAAAAACCATCATTGATTAGGAGTCAAAGTAAAATAGCAGTGTTTTTTACATATCTATAGCAAGCACATTTTTGTCTTTATGCTGTTCCATCAAATGAAATGTCACCCTTTCACAAGTGTTACCTGAAAAATTTAAGGGAAAAAGTAATAATTATTATTAATTGTTTATATGTAATCAGAAAAGAATGAAATGTAGAAAGTGATAGCTTCCATATTGCAAATGTACTGAACTTAAATGCAGGTATGTATATGTGTATACCAGCTATCCTGGGATACGTGACTGAAGCTAGGTATTTGTACCTGAGTTGTGCTGATTTTGAAAACAGTTTAGTAGTGTCGCATTATGTTCAAATTACTAGAAAAAAAAGTTAATCGCTGTGACAGAAGTCATTCCGTAAAGACTTGTACTTCCCACACTTCTGATGTTTAACCTGTGTTAGTTAAAGAGCCGCCTCTGAAAGAAGTGTCCATTATAAATTTGAGGCTTCACAGTGCTCCTTCTCTGAATGGGCATGCCCAGTGTTGGTCTCCCCACACCATAAGCTCTATCTTCCTGTTAATTTCTCCCAACTGCTTCTCAGGGACTGATGTCCATCCCTGATCCTGCAAACTTCGTTCATCCTACCTCATAGTTGATGGATTCGTTGCACATTGGTCTTGAAATCTTTCTTCTTTGTTTTTTTTTTTTCTTCATGAGTGTATGTGCACGCCCATTTGCAAACTGATGTGAGCTTACTGTAGCCTTCCCTGTGGGTCAGCCTGAGGACTTGTGGCCACGTGAGAATGGTACGTTGCCAGATCTAACACACTCTGCTTTGCAGCAAGGCTTACTACCAAGTGCTTGAAGGTACGCAGTCATAGCAGAATGGCTTCTGGTCAGCTCGTGCAAGATAAGCTCATATCTGCCTGCAAAAGACTGTGCATATTATATCTCTTCAGTCCTTCCCAGATAGCTGTTACGGCAGCTCAACCGGCTGTCCTGAGCAGGCTGGTCTTCCTTCTAAACCCAGGCCTTTCAACTATAGTATGGCTTTTTAATATCCTTCTGATATCAAACCCTGCCTGTTTCCCAGATGCATCTTGCTGTCCTCTCTAATGGCTTCAGATATTTATTTGGCCTTCATCCATCTTCTTTAGACAATTTCATCCCACTTAGTCTGTGTGGATGCTCTTTGGCAGAGCCAGAACATTTGGAGAGGGTTGAACTTACTTTTGCTTCACAGCAGTGGGAACTTTCTTGTTTACTTTTCCCCAGTCGCTGTTGAACATCTCTCCCTCTCTCTGAACAAAATGTCAAGTTTGAGTTTGTGCAAGGGAGAAAAGTGTAAGTTGACCTCTGAGATGGTAACTGGGTTCTTGTGTTGAATTCATGTAAGATAATGGGGCTGGAGGAAACAGTAGATGTCAGAAAGATGAGAAAGCTCTCTGGAGACGACTGGAGTAGCGCATGCTCTGTGCACGTAGTAGCTCATCTAGCATTCCTAAAATACCCACCACCCCCAATAAACTGAACAGCTCTCCCACTTTCCGCTTGTGACTAGCTGCAAGCCTCATTTTTCCATTTCAAGATCTCACTGGACAAGGGAGGTAATGTAAGTGGAGAAGATGGTGGTTGCTGGCTGAGATAGCCCTGTGTTTATCAGGTAAATGGGAAGTCCATTGTCATCCTCCATGGGAGAATTTCTGCTAAGACTCTAGTTTGGTTGTCCTCTGCTGTTTTTTCTTTTTCTCCTTTTGCTACAGCTGGTTTTTGAAGGGACGCTGGTTAAAATTCAGGTGCATCAGGATTCTCAGTGACGATGCTCAGTATCATAGGAAAAGCAGTGGTGTTCAGAATACTTGTCAAATATTTCTGAACCTGTAATCTTGACAGATTTTAGAGACATCAGGTTGTAGTGCATAAGGTTTAATGCTAGCAAATATGCCAGGCAGATATGGGGGTTTTTTTTCAGTCTTTGGTGCCTTTGGTTTTCTGATGCATTCACTACTGAAAACTTTAAATAGTACCTGAAAGGTGCTGTAACACAATCCGTCCCGTATACAATGCTAATAAAGAGTTTGCAATGGCCATTATATAGGAATAGTCAGATCTTTGTATTGTGGGTTTTTTTCACTACAGTATATGAATTATTATTCTTTCTACTGATCTTCCCTTTTCTCAGTTTCTTGATGAGAGTTTCTGATGCTTTTTCAATTAAAAAGTTGCTTACTAACTACAATTTTTAGTACTCTTATCTGCTTATTCATTATCATTCTTAACCAAGTTAAGTCTGCAACTCCAGTCACACAGTAATCCAGCTGAAATCAGTATGAAATCATAAGAAAGACAGCAGCAACATCAGACCTTCTTTTCCTGTTATTTTCATTTTTCCTTAAAGATGTTATTTACAAGCTGCACTTTGCATACTCCTGTGATTTGAAAAAAGAAAATAGCTTTAATGCAATATTGTATTAATTAAATTTATAGGACTTGAATATTTTGAAATGGTTTAGATAATTCAAAGCTCTAAATACAGCGTTATACCTATCACTTATAAATTTAATCTTAATATTCAGCTTTCATAAGTTGCCAGACCTCATTGTGACATGTATTAGAGTAATCACCCAATTTACTCGGCTTCCCACTGAGATACTAGTACCTTACCTCATTGAGCTCTGTGAAAGTTTGACTTCTTTTTTCCCTTCTGTATTTCAGCTGTGACTGCTTTGTTTGTGTTAGGGAAATACAGTATATTTGGTTTCTAGTTCCTGATTCATTTAGAGTTATTAGGGGAATTCAGGTGAAAACTGAATTTGGAATGCCAGTTGTGTATAGTGGGGGGTTTACAGTCCCTAACCTGAAATACAAAAATCAACAGGAGGCAAATTGCACAATGTTGTCTTAACCTGAAGTGTCATGCTTGCTGTGGTGGGCTGACCCTGGCTGGACGCCACGTGCCCACCAAAGCCGCTCTATCAGTGCCCTCCTCAGCTGGACAGGGGGAGAGAAAATATAACGAAAAGCTCGTGGGTCAAGGTAAGGACAGGGAGAGATCACTCACCAGTTACCGTCGCAGGCAAAACAGACTCGACTTAGGGAAAATTAATTTTATTTTTGCCAGTCAAATCAGAGTAGGGTAATGAGAAATACAACTAACACTAACTAAATTAGAACACCTTCTCCCCACCCTTCCCTTCTTCCCCGGCTCAACTTCACTCCTGATGTCTCTACCTCCTCCCCCTGAGGATGGGGGGATGGGGAATGGGGGTNACTTATCACAAAACTAGATCTCTGTACAAAAACTATCTGAAAAAAAACCCAGACAAAAATATTTTCAGGAGTTTTAATCCTGATGTACAATCTGGAACCTTGTTTTCTCCTATGAATTGAGTGTGAATATAAGTTAATAGAATCTCAGACTGAAGACTTTAAGGAATTTTGAGGATTTACTATTTTAAAGAGTTTAATCTGGGTTTATTTCTTCCATGTTCTATTTAATTTTATATCATATACTGAAGGTACAGGGTCAATTGCTTTAAAAAAATGAATTGAATGTAACTGACCCAGTAGTATTTTCTGGAGATAATCAGCTTTTGGAGGGAACAAATTACCTTGTTAAAACAATTTGTGTCAATTGTAAGGCCTGAATATCAAATGGGTTTAACTGTTTTGTGGATGAATGTCTTTCACAGACATGTATAGCTAAAGCAGTTATCCCACCATCTTTCTCCTCCAGTTCTCTTCTAGTTATCCAAAGTCTATTGATTCCTATTCTCTGTAATCTGTTTTGAATATGAAGTTCTGCTGCCTATGACAAAAGAAGATGTGGGAGCAGCATAAAATAAATAGCACAGGCTGTATTATTCATTATCTGTTTAGTTTCTAAAGAAACATACATATATATGAAGAAACATTCTTTTAGATATATGTGAAACATGTTTCTTAAGAAACTAAATTGATACATTTGTCTTACATGCATGAGTATGTGTGCGTTTATGAGTATATACATACAGATGTAAAAAGGCTGATGACTGAAGCTAAAATAAGTTTGTGTCTTTACTCACTGGTGCAAGCTCTGAATACCTTCAACTGGGTGTAAACAGAGGTGGCTTCTTATAGTAGGACCAGGACCTTTGCTGCTGATTTTATGATTCTCCTCCTATCAAGAGGACGGTCACATTTGGTCCATCACTGTGTATGCCTTAGTGGATATAGAGATGTTGGACTTGCCAACTCATCTCAGTATGTCCCTTGCTTTTTCTAGAGACCAGGATCTCTTCTCAGGCTGACCTTGCAATCTTGTGCATCAGATATCAAAAAAGCCCATTCTACGTTAAGAAGCCTGTCAGAATCCAAAGTTAGGACAAAACTCATATTAATTGTTTATGTCCACTGGTGGTCTACTCAAGGGAGGGACTGTTACTAGAAGCAGTTCCAGGAAGCAAAAGGCATGGGAGAGAGGCAACTACCCAGAGGGATAGTGAAGCAGGGTTATCCCCTTGTAGAAAGCAAGCTGTCCAAATGCAGTTTTTCCTCCTCTTAGCCTTTTCAAACCCAGTCTTATCCTGAGGAAAGGGGTAATCGCCACTGTTCTTGTCTTTTTAATTTTTGAGCTACTGCGGTTACAAAGCTGGTGTAATTAAAATCCAGGGATCATAAGATCAGCAGATTTGATGCCAATTATCTAGCTACATTCTATAAATGTATTGTGGTGAAAGCCATGTTATATTTTACATAATCTACATAGTTGCACACCATGCGTTAAACCTCATTTGGACACAATTAGGCTGTTGAGTCAAGTTAGAGAGTTCCTAAACTCCAGGGTTATACTAGCGATACTAGTGTGTCCATTTTTAAACAAATACACGCTCCCCTGACAGCTCTCCTCAGCTTGGGAATTTCTCTATGATCTGAAGCTGGAAGTAAGTGCAGAGGAAAGCCTTGTCAAGAACCTAAGGAAAAGCTCAGTTTTAATGTCAGGTTTTGTGAAGTTCAATCCCTTTTCTCTAAAATTTAAATTCTTACTAAAACTATATCATTTATGCTCCTGGTTCCCAGCAATGACAAGCTGTGGAGGAACTGAGGGGCTAATGTCAACTCTCCATTATTTTGAAGAAATCAAGAAGATTTTGTGACGTGTACCATATGAATGACTACCAGTAATTTCCAGTTTAATATAAATGAAGGTATCTTGATCAGAACCCTTACATCTTGCTTTCCAGGTTAAAGCTGAATGGCATTTTGCTTACTTTTAAATACACTAGCTCAGAAGTTCCATATTACTTGTAGATGATGAGTTCTGAAAAACTGTCTTTAACAAGCTTGATAATGCTTCCCAGAGTATCATGCGGGAACACAGATCACAGGAGGGAAAATGAGCTGAATTGTTGTTTCTTGTCTTTAAAAACAAGATAGAAAGGAGTAAACTCCAAGTTGCATTTACCCAATGGCAGACATTTTTATCAAGGAGTAGGTACCTATGTGAGAGCCTGGCTTTTAGAGGCTTTGAGCATTTCTAGGTTAACACTGACACACTAGCTCTGAAAATCATTTACAGTTTTGATGTTATTGGTAATGAGTTTGTCTAATGTCAGGCACCCCAACTGAAAACTTTCAGACAGGCTGCTTTCATGGGCATGAACTATGCAAAATGTATTTTGAAAAAGGACTAACATTTTCACTAGCTCATGTGTAAACGTTTACGGCCATATTCCTGGTCTTCTAACCACAAACCAAAATGGGAAAATCACAGGAAATGAATAAGAGTCATTCTGCTGGGGAAAATGTACTTCACCTTTTCAAAAAGCTGAAAGGTCCTGTCTAGAAAAAAGTCACAAACCAATATGAGAGGCCACAATGATTGCATCCCAGTTAAGCATAAAGTTTGGGAGGTGAATTTCTGCAAGATATGAGAGAGATTGTTGGTTACTGAACGCTGTGATAGTTCAGAAATGTAGCTGAAGTAAAAATCTGACGTTAACATTCGGGGGGAGAGGGAGATTTTAGTATGAATAGATCACTGTCCTCTGATTGCTGCTGTAATATTTTTATTCAGATGATACTCGAGGGAAAAGTACTAACAGAATTAAATGTGTAGCTGTGTCAAGTACTTAAGCACCCCACTTTTTGTTCACAGTGCATTTACTCCCACTTTGCATATTCATGAACAAATTTATAAGGTTTATACAAGGTCATGCTGTATTAATTATAGCAGTGGTATTCAACTAGCACTCTGAAGTTTAATGCTTTTTCAGCATTTCTGGTAAAAACATTCCTTCAACCTATCAAACTGATGCTACAAATTCCATATAACTCTGGAAGTTCATTCTGGGCTCAAGTTGATCACAATCTCAACCAGAAATTTTGTTTTTAAACTAAATTTTTGGGTTTTATACTAAAAATAATTCCAGCATAATTCCAGACACTTTTTGCTCTCCTATACTTAAAAGCGTGTAACAAGCCTCTGTGGTGTACCTCCTTCCTCCATCATTTTATCTGATAAGAGACGCTGGGCTGCTCTGCCTCAATCTGCCTTCAAATGCAGGACAAAGTCCCAATGTGTTGATTTTGCACTGAGGTAGCCAAAAAGTGATCTGTCAGCATCCATCCTCAGAATACTATTTAGGTGATCCCTGGGCAAAAAAGGAAACTCGTTCATATTTCAATGGGGCCTCTATGTTTGGTTACTAATTAGAAATACTGGACCTATATGCCAGACCCTGATAAATTTAGGACCTAGCTGAAATTTAGTTCCTATTCTTCAACTAGGATCTTTTATTCTTTTCAACATGAATGTATTGGGTTTTTAGGGAAAAAACCCAACAACTTACTGGATGTCTTACAGTTATAAGTATTTACTCGTTGCTATGGCAGGAGTGGGTTCTTCCTGTAATTTACTAATTTATTGTTGCTGGAAATTATACATACACGTGTGAAAAGAGTGACTGTGCCTCAGTACCTTTGCTTTCATCTTACAGTATTCTTAGGCTCAGCAACAATGACAAAAACTGTCAGCTGCTGCTTCTCAGGCTGAATGGCTTACAGTATACTCTAGCCTTGGATTAGGGATGTGTTGAATATCTCAAGTATGTGTTGAATGACTGACTCTTTCCCAGCTTTTGGTGGTTTTAATTCCTTTCAGGTTGAATGCCTGCAGTTAACTAGTGCCTAATGTGAAAATTAAATGTTCGCTCGTATTTGCATGGTTAGGTAGTGTTAATTTACATTTCCTTCTATCAGAGGTTTAAGACGTGTGGATGTGAATGCTCTGAAGGAAGTAAAATTGTTTATTTTGTGAAAGGGCTTAGATTCTGTGGGGTTTTTTTTCATTTAAGAACAATTTTCGTTTATGCAGTAGTGAGTGTTAGCTTGGCAGACACTGTAATAAAGTATGATTTGAATCTTGGTGGCCTGCTGACTTGCTTTGGGCTGATTCCAAGCCCAGCTGACTACAATGGGCCTTCTTCTCGCTGGCCAGCTGCAGAGCTGAGTGTCACAGTGGCACAGCTATTTTCTTTTTGGGAAGAGTCCCCAAGCCTGTGTGGCACCACATCTATTTTAGATTGTGTCAGCGCATCCATGCAGTCACTGCGTGGGAAGCTGAAGGGATGGAGCCAATTCTGTCTCAACTGTCTAAGCCCACTGGAGAGAATCACAAGGACCACAGGTGTCAGTGGGAACCGGCATGTACCTCTCTTGTTGAAATGCTGACTTTCCAAAATCCTGGATAGTCCTTTCCAAATGGGTACTTTGAAAAACCGGTATAGTCTGGCTCCACAGAAATACTCTTTGTCTCAGCATGAGACAAAAACTGATGGTGACAATTCTGTAGCACCACTCATGGTCATGGTGACTGATGATAGAAGACGATGTTTTGTTTACCCAAGGAAAATGAGAAACAGAATCATCCAGAATTTGCATGCCCACTCAATTCCACCACAGATAGTAAAATAATATTCGGTAAGGTTGAGGTTGTGTGGTGCTAATAGCTTGATTGGTATCTTAACTAGCTTTTCTCATCTTAAAACTGCATTGCTGGGCAATATGAAAAAGGAACATAGGGCCCTGCACAGTGAAGAAAAGGTAGGGAATACTTGTGCAGCTTTCCCTCATTACCTTATGATAGACTGCTTCAAATCTGAAGAAACTTCCCCTAGGAGTGAGAAGATCATTTGGTCTTTTTGCTCAGTCTGAGGATTTTCAGTAGAGATATCTGTTTGAAGTACACTGAGCTTGCTTCATCCTTCTGGATAAGCCGGCCAACATCACAGAGTAAACATTTTATCACCCCCTTTCGAAATGTTTTGGGCATGTCTCACTTCGAGCACAAGAGTAATTAATGCCAGCAGCTCAAGTTGAGCCAGTGCTCAAGTCTCTTGCTGCGAGAAGGCTTTGATGGCATTCCACATTTCTGCAAGTTGGTGAGCTATTGAGAGCTCGTGAGAAACGCTCTACGGTAATACCCTTACCACTGAAGCTCTGAGACCTGCAGTCCCCAACAATCACACTTAAAAACTCTGTTACTTTTTCTATTTTGTAAGTATTTTCTGAGAAAGCCTCCTGATGAAGTAGGTAAATAAATAAAAATACAGCTCTTGGGGAGTGTGATGAAATAGGCTGCAGACTGACAAGCCTGCTTAGCTTACGACGTCCGAGCAGTGGATCATTTCTGGATGCCATCTTTTGTGAAACTTTGCCCAGTGAATGTTGAGCTTGTGTTCTTACTGTCACTACACATCTCCATAGAGAAGTTCTAGCACTTTGTAAGATATTTCCTTGAGTAAGAGGACAATCTGGTAAGAACACGTGGAGAAAGGAAGATGAAGTTCGTTACTTGCAATCAAATGGATTTCCCCCTTTCTGAGAGAGTTAGAAAAGTGGACAGTTAATTTGAGGGTAAACTGAGGCTTTTATAAAGACTGAAGTAAAAAGCATGTCATGCCTATCACTAATTCACTTTCCTCAATGTTATCCAATTTGAATGTTTCTCTAGACATGATGAAAACACAACTCTCCCGCATGTGGAGTGAGAGGGTTCAAAGCTGGGGCAAGGTGGAAGGTGATGCTGGTTTCCAGCCATAGTGCACTGATGTGCACACAGCCTTGCAGAAAGGCAACGGCAGAACAGGGTGGGAGGATTTTTCTGGCTTCAGCCAACAAAGTCTGGGCTAAATTTATGGCAGGCAAGGTGGGAGACTTCCTGCTTTCGAAATGAGTTAAACAAAGATATCGGAGGTTTGTGGGGTTTAGGGGTTTTTCCTGTTGCCTTCCTTAAATGAGCTTCATATCGTATTTTCAGCTTCTGTTTTACCATTGAGAAAGTTTCCTTCAGAAAGAATACATACATTCTATTTTTAAAAAAAGTTATAAAAATCCTGTATTTTAACTGCATCTGCATGTACCATATAAAAATATTTAACATCTGCCTAATAGTATTTTTAGCTAGGATCGCGCACTACATACTGAGGATTTCCATGACAAAGTACTTTTGAAGTATTCATCCTAGTGTAGCTTTTTTACTTTCACAGCTCATTTATTTTTGTCAGGTACTCATTTATTATAGTTAGTTGGTTACAGCTTCAGCGTTTTCTCTTGAAGGACAGTAGCATTGTGAAATACCTCCTCCTCTTTCCCTGCTGTCATTCATCCATCTTTATATCTGATTTACTATGCATAAAAGTACAATAGTTGGAAAGTGTTTCAAAAGAGATAGTCGTGAAGGGGCACAATTTAAGTATTGTGCATATGCAAATGTGGGTGGGGTTTTTTTTAGTCCCCTAATGAAGTAAAAAAACATAATAAAATAGGAAATAAAAATATGTTGTTTACAAAAAAAATATTCATTTAGTTCTCTGGGCTCACTGTTTATAATTAATTAGTGTTGAGGATGTTTTCCAGTAGACTGGTCAAATTGATTGAATTTGATTGATACCTGCTGTCTTTGGTTGCGAGACTTCATGATAAGAAGGAGCGTTTTTTAATCTACGCAAGTATGAGAAAATGCACAGTATCATCTGTAGTTTTGGTAGTTATTCATGTGTTGCAGTCAATGGGTAGACTTCCGCCTGCCTGGCCTTGGGCACAGCTTGTGACCTCGCTAGGATTTAAGTTTTGTACCCCCACAGAAACAAGGGAGATCTATTTAGTTAGCAAACTGGGTGGGGATGGGAGGTCATCCTTTTTATAGCCCATGTGATAAAGGCGCAGTAGAGCCAAATGACTCTGTTTACCTTCACCTACAGCATGACCAAGTGGCAGAGACAAACATTGAGGAGTTTGTACAAAGATTTGCTGTGCTTAAAAGAATAACCAGTTCCTGGGACAAATTTAAGAAGGAAGATGCAGATTTATTAACTTCACACTAAGGATGGTGATGTCTTTTACGCTAGACATCATCTGTCTGGAAAATAGCATAGTCCTCCTCACCCCTCTCCTTGGCACAATCGTGTCACCCTTCCCTGTCACGAGGTTGCAGAGGTCACTGAGGACAAAAGCTCAGTAACGAATCCACACAAAGGCACAGGATCCACCAGCAAAATCAGCTGGAGCGTGGCAGCCACTGGGGTGGCCAGCGCTGAAATGGGGGAACGGGAAGTTCAAATGAATTATGCATTTTTCTGAACTGAAATTTTACATGATTTACAGTAACAGTGTTGGAATTTTTAATTGTTTTTACAGGAGCTCTATGTTCACTTGTTTTCTTTTGTTTTGCCTTTACTTTTGAGAGGACTGGTAGTTTTAGTTTTGCCTTTGGTTAGACTGTAGAAAAGTGAACTAAAAGAGTTTTTGGGGACTGAAATAATCCCAGATTTCCCAAAAACTGGGGAAGGGGGGGTTGATTGAGCATTTTTTTTGTTTGGGTTTTAATCAAGAAAACTGAAGTACGCAAAGTTAAGTAGGCAGCATCTCCACTTTGGAGGAGTTAAGGGAAGTTAATCGTCCTCCTTTGATTATAAAAGCAATTTATGGCTGGTTTTAGGTGGCTTGTTTAACTAGGCACCTGAATGTAGGCACACTGGTTGTGTAGAGGCATACTACTGCTGTATGTCACGCTTGTGTACACACAGATGGCCTGTAAATAATCAGTTTGGTTTACCATTTGCTCCTTCAAATGTACAGGTACTTTAAATACTTTGATATTATTATTGCTATTGATATAATGAAAATATATCATTACTTGCTAATAAACTAGAAAAAAAGATAGGGGGGTGGGCTTGTATGTCTTTATATAGCTGTATCCTTTCTTTTTTCAGTGCTCTTTGGCCTGAATAACAGAAGTTAGTAGTATTTCTTTTAAAAAAGTGGAAAGTGACTACATTAGCACAAACATTTTGTTCTATAATCGTGGATCCATATATCATGAAACACATGGAAAGCATTAACTGATTAATTATACCCCATAATGCTCTGACATATCTCTGTCTAGACTATAATGCACGCAGTATTGCTTCTGCCAGGATTACGTTGACCTTATGGCAGACATACAGTGTAATTACTAAATGGGGGCTAATTTATGTAAACAAATGTTAGTTTTTCATAGCATGAGCCCTATCATTACGTTTTATTGCTAGCGGATGTGTTACATAGTTGGCCATTCTTCAAGATCTCGGGTAGATGAGTGTTGTAAATTGTCTTTATACTGTAAAGTCTAAAGATTTAGAGTTTACAAAGTGCAAGTATCCTAATCCCTAGATACGGTTTTTGTTTCCTCTTCTCCACATACGTGAGAACTTTAACTGATCATGCTTAGCAAAGTAAATATATCGTACTTTGTATAAGGGTACTCAAATAATTCTCTAGTTAGTACGCAGTGAGTTTGGGATATGCTAACGCAAACCACATCTTGTATTATCAAACATAATAGGTAAAACCAAATATGCTGGAACTGGAATATGTGCAATACTTTGATAACTGTCATGTATTATCCTTCATCTATCAAAACCCTTAGAGGTAGCTGCCAGACAGTAAAAATGATTGACTTCCACAGCACCTTATAAGCCAAGCTAACCTAATGGCTCCCATTCTTAAATCGAGTGCGGGAATGTAATATGAGGGTAATAGTGAAACTAGCCACCAGTTTTCTTCTTGGTTTTCAATGATATCAATAGTACCTTTTCTTTTCTTTCCTTCTTTCTCATTCTTATAGCAATAAAGGAGGAGATTGATCATGCTTACAGTGCCATCTGAATAGCTGGAGTTTTCCTTGGTCCAGATATGCAGCGGTTTTGGGAATGTGACTCTTGGCAGGCATCTAAGCTTATTCATTCCTTTCCTGCTTAATCATTTCACACTTACTCTTCTCTGTTGGAGGTCTGTCCTTGTGCTGTTTATTTTGTGAATGTCATGCGTCCAGCAAAATATAAACGATTTCCCTGTCTTATCAATAATAAATATTTGTTCATGCTCAGAACCTGCCGTCAGAAACAGAACAGTTTCCAGCAGATGCCAGTTTGGAGTTTGCTCTGCTCTTTTCATAGTTCCTGTGAAATGAATTTAGTGGCCTCAGCACAATTCCTGCTACTGTCTCACTCAAGGCAATACTCCTGTTGCCAGACGTTGATACCCGGGCAGGAAACAGGAATGATGTTGCAGTAGAACTGGAAGGCTAACTTGCAGCCGGGGGTAGGTGTAGCTGCAGCAGCTTCGCATCAGCATGTTCAGCCAGCACTACAGACTGTTGCATCTGGTATAAACCTCCTGTGGGCCTGGACTTTACATTTAGGTTGTTATTCTCAACTGCAGTGGCATACTTTTCATTTTAACTTTGGTTGTTAGCCATACCTGCCTATGGTTTGATCATTCCTCCTGGCAGCAGCACCAGTGTTTCCATGGCAGTCACAAATTCAATGGATTTTGAAGTCTGTGAAGCTGCTTCACAGGAGAAGGGTGCACGCCAAATTTAAAAAGAAAAACACAACTCCATAAGAACTTGGGGACAAATCACCCTGTTGTACAGGAAGACTGGAAATTATGGCAGAAGGGTCACCTGGTTAAACAGAAAGCTTCCTGAAGCACAAAACGAAATGAAGGACTGGAAACCAGAACAACAAAGGAGTATGAAAAGCCTTGGTTCTTGCCTTGCGGATGAAATGAGGAAGATCAAAGCCCAGATGGACCTAAATAGGTACATAAATGGTCACAGCAGGGCGTTATACAGGCACCTGTATCCTGAAAGCAGTTGGGAGGAATGGCAGTCCATTGATGCATGGGGAAGTGAAATCAGTGACGGACAAAAGGTCTGAAGAACTCAACACCTTTCGTGCCTCAGTCTTAACAGGCAAATCCTCTTCCCAGACTCCTGTACATTTCATCCTGTTTTAGGAAGAAGGAGGAGAAGCTAGCAATGGGCAAGCAACAGGCTAAGGTCTCTGGAGAAAATTGGTACATTCAGTTCCATGAAACTGCATAGAATTCACCCAGGGGTATTGCAAGGGAAGCTGGTCCGTATGGCTGTGAGGCACCTATCATGCTGGTGTTTGGGAGAGGTGTCTGAGGGCTGCAGGAAGGCTAAAAATATATCTGTCTTTGAGGAGAACAATGAAGACAGTCTGGGGACCACCTTTACCTCCAACCCTGGAAAAACTATGGAGCATGAGATTTTGAATCCACTTCCAAACTTTTGAAAGAGGATCAGTCAGCATGGATTTACCAGTGGCAAATCACGCTTAATGAGTCTGATTGCCTTCTGTGGTAAAGTATTTGTCCATGAGGATGAATGGAGAATGCAATATACTGATGAATCACTTTATTAAGTGTTTTATCAGTGCAGGCTGGAAACCCTCTGACTGAGCAGCACCCATTTTGAAAAGGAACTGGGATGTATAGAGGACACCAAAACAAATATGACCCAGCAATGTGTTCTCCTCATGAATAAGGCAGACTGGGGTACGTCTGTGTCTAGCAGGTCCATAGAAGATTTTCCCCCTTTGCTGGGTACCGGTGTGGCCCCATCTGCAATACTGAGTCCAGCTTTGGGCCCACCCAGTTCAACAGAGATGTGCAGAAACTGAAGAGGCTGCAGAGAAGAGATCACAAGTTTCAACTTGGAAGATTCAAATTGGGCATTATACTTTACCAGGCAGGTAGTGCAACACAGGAACAGAGAGGTGGTGGCATGTGCATCCCACCTTTGATGTCTTTAGGACTCTCTAACAAAACTAATGACCTTTTCTTGTCTGGATCATACTCCTTCCTCAGGCAGCAGGCTGGACTTGGATGACTTCCCACATGTTCCTTCCAACCAGCATTTATGAAATTCTGTGAGTGACTGCAGAGTTTCAAGTCAAGCCCCCAGAAAATGAGGGGTACAGAAATTGCAGAGCTCTGAAACAAAATCTGGAAGAGAACAAAATTCCTTTACCTCCTTTCCCTTCTCAGGGCCACTATCTCTCTTCCCTTGTAATTGTCACAGAGTACTTGCTGACAGAGCGGAGCAGGTTAACAGAAAACAACCCCTTCTACAGTGTAACTCTGATTCACATCAAGTTAAGTCCGTCCAGTGCAGTGGATGAGGCTTGAGTCCTATGGAGGTGAAAAGTGACAGTGTAGACAGTGTCATGGTCATTCTCTAGGAAGGGGTTGAATTACAGTTGCAGAACCCAACTTAATTTGGGTACTCAGTGCTTAACTTTCTAACTGAACTGTTCTGTAAAGTATTTTATAATTCATAATGATGAACTGATTAGCAATCGCAAATATAATTACTTTCAAACGTCAGCCAAACAGCTAGAGAAAGATTTGTATTTGAAACATCTTTTTTAAATTACAGTAGTGTAGGTTAATGAGTGTTCATTTTGTTTCTCTTAATTTTTGTTAGGACTAATTTTAAATCATAGAATAGTTTATGAAGTAAATAAAGTTCTGTGAATTAGTAAGTGGTATTTTGATGGGATTTTGAATTGAAATGCGTAGTTATGACATTGGACATATGTAGTAAGATGTTTATTTAAATAGACTCTGTTCCACACACTGCAGAATTAAATAATCACCGTGACTTGAAACACTAAGCAGACAGTTTGAACACAAGGTATTTAAGTGGCATTTAATTGTCAAAGAAGGAATTCCTTCCAGTCATATAGTAAAGGGAGATCTGCTTGTTGCTCTTCGCATAAATATCATTGCAGAAATGCAGTGGGATCACTCTAGAAAACTTAATGAAACTATCTGTGGAATGAATGAAAACGCTCTGGAAATGAATTCTGAAGTGTATTATTTGTGTATTATAGTAGCATTATGAAACACACCGTGAGTATCTGCTACTTGAGCTCAATGCCAAAACTGCCTCCTCCATGGCATGAAGTCCCCATCTAGAGAGGGGGGGTCCTGCTGCCAAGCACCCCCAGGGAGATCCGCCCTCGCTGATGGCAGAGGAGTGGGGCCAGGCTGCCCATGGAGTGGGCTGCTCTTCTCTTTGGGAGAGTGAGCAGACTGATCCACTCTTTGCAGGAGGACATTTTCAGCTTGTTTATGTGGCAGCACATGGCCTTGGTTGAATGAACTTGTATTCATCCCATAAACAACGTATGTGTTTTCTTTTCATTAAATTTCATTCTTTACTGGCCTCACACAGTGGAAGTCAAAAATACAGTGTGACAACGGAAAAGAGAGAAGTGGGATTAAAAAAAAAAAACAGATCAGAAAGACATTAATGAAACAGTTTTTCTGGAAGAAAAAGACTGAGGGGGTTGTCCATCAGTAACTGCCACTTTTTCAAATACATATTTATGATTAAAAGAACACAATCTCAGAACTGCAGTTACAAGCTGCTGTTCATAATTTTTGACATCAAGATGACATTGCAGTGAGAAAAAAGTATTGATCTGTACATGCACAGTATCTAAAGGACCATTTGCAAGTCTCTAAAATCAATTAAATCGTCTCAAAATTGAGATCAAACGTCAAAATTCTATGCAAAATATTAATGTTACATTTTTTGAAGGCGTGGAGGTAAGGGAAACCCAGTGGATTTTTCATTGTTTCATTTTCCTAATTAATAAAACTTTGGAACATTTAGGTGTTATTTTTCGATCTCATTGAAACCTCCATATTTTTCTGGAGTTCTCTGGACTTCTATACTGAAATATTTCCAGAACTCCTTGCTTTTTCAGAGTGACTTCATCATTAGACTAAATAAGCATAGTTGGTTGCACTTTATCTTTGAAGTAGTTTCAGAGTTTATGCTTGTTACTGCTGTTTTTTTCTGGGTATTAATAGTAGCAATCAGTTTCTCCGGCACTGCAATTTTTTTTGGCTGTCGTGCTTCTTCCAGTTAATGGGGTAGATTTCTAAAGCAAGTTTACAGTATGACAAGCTGCCTGAATCTTCTGGGGCAGGTTGTAGTGCCACTCTTCAAGTGGAGTTTGGGTTATACATGTGTAAATTGAAAACCTAAGTCATCTAAAGCAGTTTTATCTGGGGAAATGGGAAGGGAGGCACACTGAATGTCGTGAAATGATTAAGAGGTTACAACAACTAGCAAATGCAATTGATTTTGCCGTTTGAATTATAAACGTTAAACAGCTCAGTGTAATTAGACATGTTCTGAAAGAAGATTTCATTGTGCAGGTTGAAATTCCAGCATTTACTGACATGCATTCGAGTGGCTTGGCCTGCAGCTTCCACAGCAGTACCCCTGGCTGGCAGAAGCAGTACGTGGAGCAGCCCACCCAAAACAAGCACAAAAGCTGTGGGTAAACACTGAGGTTCATGCTTTCCTTCCATTTGCCAGGGTGCTGCTTTCCATGGAGATACTCAGAGAGCAGATGACATTCATGACTGATGTTGCGTGGCTTAACGCCATGATGCTGAGGGCAGTGTTTTAGGTAGAATGATCAGACCAGAGTGCAGACATGGTTGGTGAGAAGTAGGCTTGAGGTTTGAGTTGAAGCTGGGTATAGGTTACTTCTGCTACTTGTGGCTGGGCTAAACCTGTGTTGTAACCAAGAGTTTTGTCTTAGGGACTTTTCTACGCAGCAGAAAGTGAAGAACTGCAGAACAGTTGTTTCCCAGTAGTTCTCCCTTTGCATACTGTCAGGGTAGACCACCTGTCGCCAGAAGAAGTTAGTGCAGGATAAATACTGCATATGGAATTCAAATAACTTTTTCTTAAGCTTCCTCAAGTCTATACAATGCCTGCGAGCTCCTGGTGTGTTCAGTGGCTCCCATCGGTGCCATTGTGTGTTTCTGGAGTGCGAGTGTGCAGCTCTGCCCCTCATGTCAGCATTGCTGTGGTTTCATACAGCTGAAGTCTTGTTCCCAGAGCTGTGCTCACAGGGACACTTATCTGCTGCTGGCATCCGAGGATGCAGGGAGAGGCACTTGTACCCAGCAAAGCCTAAGTTGTCTGATCCTGACTCTAGTGCGGGGAGGAGGAGAGGTTGATCCCTGGCTGAAGCTCCTCCAGTACCTGTATCCCACATGGCAGGGGAGGATGTATGGCCCTCAGCACCATAATGTCCCATGGAACAAAATACACAGGATGGAGAGGAAAATACGGGATTGATGTGACTCCCGTGTGTATACATACATAAAATTATAACAAGAGCTGACTTCAAACTTGACATAGCTAGGGCTTGTGGTTTATTGAGGAGCTTAGATGGAGATCTTAGATGGAGACCATATACTCTGCACTTCTGGAGGCCAATGAATGTCTGCCTAGTCTGATTAAGTATGCAAGTCTTAATATTCAGAATAATAGACCTTTAACCAAAAGCGCTACTCGGTCTTGAGTGGCTCTAAGAGTGGAAAAAAATGGAACATCAAGATCAGTACAGCAGATTTGAGGGAGTCAGCTACCAAATGAATTGTGTTAGGCAGCAGCAGGAGCGGGGATGCTCCCTGGGGTCGGCGAGCTGGGAGCTGAAGGTAGCCATGATGTGGATGGGCAATGCCCTCACCAACAGGCTCAGCCAGGGGAGCAGAGTTGGAGGGCCAGCAGTGGGTCCTGTTGGCACTCCAGGCAGCATCAGGTGACAGCAGGGGATCAAGCCAGGTCCAAGGCTAAGGTGGGGAATCGAAACACTGAGCCAGATACAGGGCTGGGGTCCAGCCCTGCTGCAGCATCGCTGGGACAGGGACAGGGCACCAGGGTCGACTGCGGGGGGGTCGTAGGCCATGGGCACTGGTATGTAAAGCTGGCAGGTGGGTAGGTAGGTATGTAAAATGTGAGCTAAATCAGATAATACAGAAGTGGTAGGAATAACTTCAGTCATAATTAATAAATGGCAGGGTAGTTCTGCCTTTCTCAGTGCAGTGTGCGTAAATGAATCATCTTGTGCAAATTAGACAGGTAGTTTATCACTTACCATCACGTGAGCCTCCTGTATCCCTCCTGCTCTGGCCGGAAAGATAACTCAAGCACAAGGAACTGGAACATTGCGGTACTTGTTTCATGCAGTCATCATCTTGATGGAGTGGCATTTTACCAGAGCCACCTGTTCAGAAAGGAAAAAAAGCTCCACTAGTTTTTGGTATTAGCGTATTTATTTCAGCAAGATTTGGCAATAGAAATCAGCTCTGAGTTGGGGAATAACAGCTGAGCTTCCTATAGTTCTGTTAAATAATTTGCACTCTTTTATACCTAATACGGGAAATTTTACTGTGGTTCAAGGAATCGTGTTTGCACTGTACCAGAGGAAGCTATGTTGCTGAGTAATTGATAATTAACTGAGAATGGTAAAATAATAATTACAAAATTAGAATGAGTGTTTATTCATAAAAGAACAGACACCTTTGTAAGCTGTAATTATCTTTTTGCTAATTTGGTCTCTGACTGGCACACAAAGCATACAAAAGATGAAACTCTTGCCAGGCAACACACCGCTACAGTCAAAGCACTGTGAGGTTTGTACACGGCGTGTGCTGTAAAAGCAGGTCACACGGGAGCAAGTTGGATGGTGCTGAGTATCTGTCACTCAGGGGATGCTTATCTGTCAACTGAAGAACGATCACAACTGCAGAAATCCCTTAGTGTAGGAATAATTATCGAGAGGTTGGGGCTGAAGGTTACCACAGCATCAGTAACTTTGAAAACAGCTCTCAGCTTTGTCTGGTGGTTCAGTTTGCATAATTCTCCCCCTGCTCTTTTTTTGGTGGTGGTCAGAACACAAATGCGCTCTGCCCCTTGGCCCAAAGAACATATAGTAAAGCCCCTGTGTAAGGTGAGACTTGGTGGAAATAGGATGCACAAAAGTGATCATGGAAACACAGGGATTCTCCAGAAGCCTTTGCTCATTCAGATGCTCACAGCTCCTGCAAAGTCCTTTTTTTTTGAGGGGGTTGTCCTCTTCTTTCACTGCATACAAGCGTTTTGGTTCAATTTATAGGAAGAATCAGAATGAAGCAAATACAGAAACATGCTAAATGTACACATTTGCGGATGGGAGGGTGAAATATCTGAAGGCAAGCAAACTAGTGTATTTCATGGCAAAGCAAATGACAAAGTGGAAGAAGAGAGCCTGCTCTTCATGCAAGGGTTTCATGAGCATCTTGAGGCACCAATGGGAAGTTTGAATTTGGTGTTTAACAGCAGCAAGTGAATTGACTCAGAGGGTTTGTGTTAAAATGGAAAGGGAAAAATGAAATCTCCGACAATAAGTAATCTATAAGCAATTACTGTGACATACAACAGAGTCAGGCACTGTGGCAGAGCACTGTAGGGTTTTATAAGAGGCTGGTTTCAGCAGAAGAGCCAAGTCGTCAGCCAACATCCCTGGGGTATAAGCCAAAGGAGTAGAGAGCATTGACATTAGTGCTGCTAGTAGCAGAGAGCATGTAGTCGTCGTTTTGTATGGCATGGATTAGGTAGGGGTAAGTAGGGTTGAGGTAGAGTGATTCCCTTCTTTTTTTACAGGTTATTTCGAGCAGCAGTGATGCACAATGACTCATTAGGCTGAAGGGCACGCTAGAGGGTCAGTTCTTTCATCATCTCTCAGTATGCACATAAAGCCGTTTGGAGATAGGATGAAGTGACATAATCTGAGGTAGGATACACACTCTGGCAATTTCAGGTTAACTGTCATGAAAATAGGACGGGAACATACATATTTATTTTGTATGCTGAAGGCACATTTAGCCAAAGCGTAAGAATTATAATCCATTATGCATCACATAAAATTATTTTTTTACAATTAGGCAATTTATGATAATGCCCTTTTTTACCAGGTATTTAGCTTAAAAAGTCATAACACTGTGAGATGTTATTAGGGAGAAGCAGCATAAATACCTTGATGTTTTCAACGGAGATAAAGCATAATAAAATTGAGGGGAGAGATTGTTCTAGAAACAGTAAAATGCAATTTCATAGGAACAGTATCATAACAATGAATTATGTGACTATAAAGAAATAACATGAACAAATAATAAAGGAATTTTGAGATGCCTAACTGAAAATTGTGAAGGAAAGGCTGGTAGTATAGACCATGTGGATAATGATAGTTAAAACAAAAGTTAGAACTAATATACTTGAAACTAGTCGTGCTAGGAACTGAGAGAAATGGCATATAAGACAGCATTTATAAGCGTTTGTAGTCTGATAGACTAGAAAGACCCCTCTTTGGTTTGGAGAAAGATTTCAGATGGAGAAATATCTGTAGTAGTCAATTCACTGGCAGTTTCAGTATAGACACAGTTGGAAAGCATTTGACTTCTACTTTTCTATGCTATGTTGTAACATAATTTGTTTCATTGAGAGTAGTGTTTCATACTTTCTAATATTCTAATGAGTGTTCCGATTTGTGACTTCTTATCCTTCGTATTAAAATTTCTAAGTAGCTGATCAGAAAGAGATGAACCTAATAATCTAATGAATTGATTGGTGGTGTAATTAATTGTGCTCATCTGATTAGTCAACAACCTTTCTTCTCAAGGCTCTGCATTGATAATGTTTTTTTCAAGACTGCAAAACAAACGCAGGAAGGCACTTGAAACTCAGATGTGACAAGGAGATTGCTTTGTAGGTTAGGGGAATCATCTTTCTTAAGCAATCATGATCCTATTTGTTTGTTCCTCCAGGTTGATAGGATTGCTTATTGCAAGTCATATATTTTTGTCTGGAACCTAATCTTTATTCATAGGATTTTCAGACTGGTAACTCTGCTGAATATAGCTATTTACATTGTTTATGGTCTGATTTTGGTGATTATCTTTTTCACTTGATTCTAAAACCAAAGCAAAAGACCTTTATAACTTTCCAATATTTCAATTCATAAGACCTGAGAAGTACTGCATTTCTTCTTTTAAATGCTTTTAAATGTTTCAAACACAAGGCCACATGCAAACAGACTAACTGAATCTAAGTGCCTACTGAAGTATATGAGAGCAATATGCAATATGTTGTAATACCTGATCCAAAACTCGTATATGGGCCCACTGTTGACTGAAACAGGAGCCATGGTGATGGAGGATGCGGACAAGGCAGAGTTATTGAATGCCTTCTTTGCCTCGGTCTTTACTGCTCAGCCCAGCCCTCAAGAGCCCCAGGCCTTGGGGAAAGTAACAGGGAAAGAGGAAGACTTCCCCTGGGTGGAGGAGGATCAAGTGACGGATCAGTTAGGTCAATTAGACATTCACAAGTCCATGGGCCCTGATGGGATACACCCGAGGGTGCTGAAGGAGCTGGCGGATGTCATTGCTGGGCCGCTCTCCACCGTCTTTGAAAGGTCCTGGAGAACAGGCGAGGTGCCTGAAGACTGGAGGAAAGCCAATGTCACTCCAGTCTTCAAAAAGGGCAAGAAGGAGGACCCAGGGAACTACAGGCCGGTCAGCCTCACCTCCATCCCTGGAAGGATGATGGAACAGCTTGTTCTGGGCGTCATCTCAAAGCATATGGAGGAAAAGAAGGCCATCAGAAGTACTCAGCATGGATTCACCAAGGGGAAATCATGCCTGACTAATCTGATCGCCTTCTATGATGGTGTGACTGGATGGATGGATGAGGGGAGAGCGGTCGATGTGGTCTACCTTGACTTCAGCAAGGCGTTTGACACGGTCTCCCACAGCATCCTCCTAGGGAAGCTTAGGAAGAGTGGGTTAGATGAATGGACAGTGAGGTGGATAGAAAACTGGTTGAAGGACAGAGCCCAGAGGGTTGTGATTAGGGGCGTGGAGTCTAGCTGGAGGTCAGTGATGAGCGGTGTTCCCCAGGGGTCAGTACTGGGCCCAGTGCTCTTCAATATATTCATCAATGACCTGGATGAGGGGATAGAGTGCACCCTCAGCAAGTTTGCTGACGACACAAAGCTGGGAGGGGTGGCTGACACCCCGGAAGGCTGTGCCGCCATCCAGAGAGACCTGGACAGGCTGGAGAGCTGGGCGGAGAGGAACCTCATGAAATTCAATAAGGGCAAGTGTAGGGTGCTGCACCTGGGGAGGAATAACCCCCTGCACCAGTACAGGTTGGGAGCTGACCTGCTGGAGAGCAGCTCTGAGGAAAGGGACCTGGGAGTCCTGGTGGACAACAGGATGACCATGAGCCAGCAATGTGCCCTTGTGGCCAAGAAGGCCAATGGCATCCTGGGGTGCATCAAGAAGAGTGTGGCCAGCAGGTGGAGGGAGGTCATCCTCCCCCTCTACTCTGCCTTGGTGAGGCCCCACCTGGAGTACTGTGTCCAGTTCTGGGCTCCCCAGCTCAAGAGGGACAAGGAATTGCTGGAGAGGGTGCAGCATAGGGCTACTAAGATGATTAGGGGACTGGAACACCTCTCCTATGAAGATAGACTAAGGGAATTAGGTCTCTTTAGCCTGGAAAAGAGGCGTCTGAGGGGGGACCTTATCAACACTTATAAATACTTGAAGGGTGGGTGTCAGGAGGATGAGGCCAGGCTCTTTTCGGTAGTGCCCAGGGACAGGACAAGAGGTAATGGGCACAAACTTGAGTATAGGAAGTTCCACCTAAACATGAGGAGGAACTTCTTTCCCTTGAGGGTGGCAGAGCACTGGCACAGGCTGCCCAGGGAGGTGGTGGAGTCTCCGTCTCTGGAGACATTCAGAACCCGCCTGGACGCGTTCCTGTGCAACCTGCTCTAAGGTGGCCCTGCTCTGGCAGGGGGGTTGGACTAGATGATCTACTAAGGTCCCTTCCAACCCTATGATTCTGTGATTCTGTGATATTTGGTTTAGTTAAAACAGTGTCAATGTAAAAATCAGCATAATAAATGGAAAAGTGAAAACAGACCGTAAAAATACAATCTTATGTCAAAATGCAACCCAGAATGCATCTGTAATGGCATTATTTATTTTCTTATTTGTACAGCTAGAAAGTCACATCTGAATTGTCATCTAGTCCAAGTAGAAGACAGTGTCATGAGATCCTGTCCCAAGATTTAAATTAGTTTACCTTCACACGGATGCTATTCTGAGTTTATATGTATGGAATAAGCTTTTTTTTCCTTTTTTTAAGGTACAGCTTTCGTATGTGCGTAGACACGCACTCACATCTGTATATCATCGAATTAGGAGATCTCATTTTAGCTTGCCTCCATTTCAAAGTGTCCACTTGTTTTGGAATGGAATTGTCTGCTCAGTTGACTGTAAAATTAATGTAGAATTACCTGAATCTCAGATTTGTCTTTTTGCATTGTCCTGTAGAAGGGATTTGACAGTTGAGGCACAGGGCCTTTTACTGCAGAAACTTGGTTGGCCTCAACTGAATTTGTGTGACTGAAACTTCAGGAGGTCCTTCAAATACATGGCTAGTGGGTCTATTTGGCATAAGGACTTTATTCCACGTAACAGGCTATTCATTGGATATTTAAACTGCCTATTTTTTTCTGTAAGACTGACCGACTCCTTGGTGTTTCAATTGCAAGTATGAACAAAAAAGGAGACCCAAGTAATAACATCAGCAGGACAGGGAACTATAATTTACTAATTAAAACACTTTTTTCTTCTATAGTGGAAAATTAAGAGAAGGTATGGACGACAGTTGAGATTCACTAGAAACAAAGACAGTCAATGACTGAGAAAGTTTAAATGCAGATATTAGACTTCAAATTGCTTTCTTTTTTAGCTTCTTCTGTGGAGTAGCACAGCCATATTCTTTCAGCAGAGACTTCTTATGAGCTTGCTGGAGACTCAGTTCTAGTTGTCTCATCAAAATAGAGCAGAGGATGGCTCCGGAGAGTACAAACTCTCAGCATCTCTTGGGTTCATAGTTTCTTGACAGAGGAAGAAAGGATGCACAAACTAGTCCTTTAAGAAAACAAGATATTTAACAAATAAACTTCAAAAAAGCATAACCCAAAGTCTATTTTCTGTGGGTTTTGGTGTTTGCTTGTTGGGTTTTTTTTGTTTTTTTTTATTCCAAAGCCTATACTTGTGAAACTTTTTCACAGATTTTTTGGTTTGGAGTTTTATTAAATCAGCAAACTTCTCCATTTGGAAAAGTGTCATGCTTTTTTAACTGTTAATTTTATGTGATGGTCTGATCCTTGCCTATTACTGTAGAGACAAGTATGTCTTCTGTAGCTAGGACATGCCTGATAGCAGTAAACAATTTCGGATAAAGCCTGGAAGCGGGTCAGGAATGCATGTTGGTGCCACGCTGGATTCTGAAGTTGCAGTTTTATCATAATCAACTCAGGCGTTCAACATATTTCTGAGTGTATAGAAAAGAGGCTTGCGTGTATCCCTGAAAAGCACGTGAGCTAAGCTGGGAATAAGTCAAGGGGAAAGAACTGTCAAAACCAAAGTGTTTTCCTTTGTTAGTACTAGCTGCTCTTAAGCTAAAACAAGGTGAAATACATCAGAGGATGGCAAGAAACTTCACTCACTATGTGAAATTGGCTAAATTCCTTTTCACAAGTTTCAAGTATGAAAGAAAATCCTTTTCCCCAGCTGTTGTGTGTGTTAAAATGTTGGCAGAAGGAGAGCGATATTTTTTTTCAAAATAAAAATTATATTAAAAAAATAACATTCAAAGGACTCTATAAAGTGATCTCAGCAGTGTAAGACATGCTAATAAATAATATCTTTAAACACTTGGTAAATTACTGTCTTTTACAGATAGTATATTTCTTTGATGCTTATTCTGAGCTCTGAAGCATTTTGCCTGCTTCTTTTCAATTTTTCTTATGAATGCAGCTGTAATGCCAAGTTTTTGCTAAGAATATAGCCTACAGAAAAATAAAAAGGGGAATATTTTTCTTCTTGTGGAAGTATTTTTGCTAGTGCAGCTCATGCAAGACAGAGACTTTCCCACAGGACTAAAAAAGACAAATACAGACATCATCTTTTAGTACAGGAGAAAAGTAGACAGAGATGGTGAAATATAACCTAAATGTTAATCCTTTAGAAATTGCTTTAAGAGTTAATATAGACGAAAGCAATTAAGAACATCAAAACAGACCAATTCATTAGCATTTGAAGAAAGTAATCTGATAAATAATAGGTAGAATGAGGTTGATTGAAACCCATTTATGTCTGATCAATGCTTTTGTTCTGAATAAGGTAACAAGCTGAGGAGTGAAATGAAGAAACAAGAGAGACTACTTGACAATACTAAAGCATCTGACACAATATTTTTGAGTTTTCACTGTCACCAGTGTAGGTGACCAGGGAAGAAGAAATGAGACCAGTTATACTTCCTCGGAGCATGCTCCCACCGGCCACATGTGTGTTTCTCTGGGTGCTGGTATCAGAGGGGTATGCTTGTGTTTAACAGCCTCACTGGCATCCTTCTCCACGAATTTGTCCTGTCGCTCTTGTGTCCATGCAGATGTTAAAAGCTGCAGTGTCCTCTGGCAAGGAATTCTGTGGGCCAGAAGTGCTTGAGCTCAAGCTGGAACAGATAGTTCAGGTTCAAGGAACAACGCGGCTGTACCAGCGTTTGTGTTGAGTTGGTCATCCGCGTGGAGAAGCAATCAATGAGAAGCTGATGAGAGGGCCAGCAGTGGCTCTTGCAACTTGAGTAGTCTTGTGGCTCTTTCAGAGCCAGCTTCTGTGTCCTCACTGGCTGCTCTACTGTGCCTTGTAGGTGCACCTCCATTTCTGCCAGTACTAGCGGTGGGGGACCAGAAACCCCTCTGGACTGTATACATCCTTTCTTCTTCCATATTCAGCTGTGTTTATTACCGTATAGAATAATATTATTTAACAAAAGTTGGGAAGTGTATGTCTCTCAGACCATCAGAAGCCATGGCTGAAATGCTGTACATCTCCTCTTCTTCGGCTGTTGGACAACTGTTCAGATTGCCTCTTCTCTCTGGGAAACTGAATGACACCTCAGTGTTTCATTTGTACATAAGATCAAAAGAACAGGCCCAAAGCAGATTTCAGGGTTAAATCCAGGGTTCTGAATTCGTGCCTTTTCAGGTTTGCTTTTCCTTTTTGCCCTACCAGCCTCTTGTTGGCTCCCAGTCTTCCTGAAACAGATGTGATTTCTTTGGTTTTAGTAACTCTTAATAGATTTTTCTTCTATGAGCTTGCCTCCATTTGAGACCATGTACGTTTTTGTCAGCCACAGCTTCTTTTGGGCATGGCATCTACAGCTCAACTTCACTCAGCAACCATCCCTTTTTTATCTGGTTCCAGCTGATGACACCCAGTTTTCAACTGAGATTAAAAGTTGATTTCTATCCACCTTCTCCATGACCATGACTTCATAAATTTTTATGGTATTCTGTCTGTCTGTCTGTTATCTGTCACTCTTTCAACCTGCTGGGGTCTGGCTTACTAAATTCTCCCTAATGCAGAAGTTTGTACCCCTCCTCTGCATCTTCTTCAGTTCTGCCATATCATTTTTGAGATGAGGGAATCAGAATTGCACACCACAATACGGACGGTGCGTACAGCGCACTGTTCTAGTTTACGTCTCCTGCCTTGTATGCCATACTGTCCGTTTTGCTTATTTGTCTGCTATTGAGTATTGAGCTCTCTCTTCATGGATGTCGGTTGTAATTCCAAGGTTTCAGTGGTCAGTTCTGAGCCCAACCTATTGTAAGTAAAATTGGGAATATATGGGATTTTTTTTAACAATTATCTATCTGTCTTCCCATGGTTGCTGTATTCATTGAAGTACGTTTGTTAGAGATCTTGTAAAAAGTCTTTTGAAAAGTTAAATAAATATCCATAGTATTTATGAATATTTATTTAAGATAAACATATGAAAATAATATATCAATAAATCTGTCCTTTGTCTAACATGCTTATTGCTTATGCATTTCATCTTTGAAGTGCAAAGGTAGGATTGTGAATCAGCCCTTTTGATTTATCTTATTTATTCCTATGTCCACTGCTTCTGTATTTTATTATGGTTTGCTATAGTTCATATAATTTTTCAACATACTGTTGTGTTTACATTCTTCCAGTCCTGAGATACCAAGGTGGTTTAAAGTCAGAGGCTGTACAACCTGATTATGGCAGGTCACAGTGAACAGTTCAGACACTGCCACTAGAGATTCAAATAAAGGCCTCCTAAGATCTGCAAAGTGCTACTGGCTGAGTACAGTAGCAAAAATAATGGTTGAATTGTACCTGATACCTTCTCATTTAAATTCAACCAACCTTGTGCTTGTCAGTGGAAAAGGCAGCTATTTGAAAGTCTTAGGTTTGGCCAGTTTATTGTGCTCCCTCAGGTAAGGAGGAAAAAGAAAAGACTTGACTGGAAAAAGGAAGTCTGCTTTTTCTCATCCCTAGATTTGCTCCAGTGTCTGACCATGTATGAGCAGCTGTGTGGTGCTTGGCTGCCAGCCGGGCCACCACGCCATGCCATGGCATGGCATGCCACGCCACACCATACCACACCACACCATGACATGCCACACCACACCATGACATGCCACACCGGTGTGCAGTAGGCCTTTAACACATGTAGAGCTCCTTTTTTGTTCAAAGCTTCTGATTAAATCCTGGGGAAGAATCGAGTTGGAAACGTTGCAATTCCAAATGGAGAAAAATGTCTTCACATTGACAGCTTTAAACTGTTCCCATTATGATCTTCAGAGTCTGCGCCACAGCAGCTTCTTCCCAAGGGCAGTAAGTGACACAATATTTCAGCTCTTATGAACTGAAGGAACATTGGTCAAACTGACTCACCTCCCGCAGGTAGTGCATTGAAAGTGGATATATGCATAAAGAGCTGAGCGTTACTGAGTTTGATGATTTTTATGGAGCAAGATACTACATGTCAGAGAAATGAACTATCAAATCAGAAATTTTCTGCAGAATTTTTTTGTACCATAATTTAAAACATTTCCTGAATACAGTATACATAATCCTGTGCACAGTATATAAATAGAAGTTGCACTTCAAATGAAAACACATAGCAAAAAGCAAGGGGGGAGTTAGAAATATTTTTTGTTTCTTTCAGATGAGGCTATGGTTCATTATACCATGAACCCTTACCAAAAATACTTTTTGCCATAAAATTTTGTTTGTTTTGTTTTAGGGAGACAATTTCTTTTAAGATGTTTATGGCATCCAAACTTTATGTTAGAAGTCAATTGCTTCACAGATCCCACAGAGCATTCATTAAAAAGAGTGCATTTAGCCTAAGGATTGGACATGCAGAAGCACAGCAGTAAAAACTACCTGTTGAGTACTTGACTTGGTAGGCTAATTGCTCTGATATTTTGAAAATAAAAAGGTATGGCTGAATAATCAAAGCTAAATCACATTGTCATAGCATTTGATAGAAAGGTTAATAACCAAAACTGTATCCACATTAGACTGTTGAATGTTTGTCTAATTGCAAAGTATGCTTTTAAAGTGAATGAATACCTAAGAGATAAAGATCTGGAGCCTAATTCCTTGTTGATATAAATTGGTCTTGTTTCTTTAATTACAGTTGAGCTATTCTAATTAATAGGAGAGAATTTGCCCCCAAACCTGTTATTATTAACCCACATGCAGGATCAATAAATTATTATTGCTCTGAAGGCCAACTTATAGATAAAGAAGTCTGTAACTGGTACTCAGAACATTTAGCAAGAAGAAATCTTGATAATACTGTTCAAAGCAGGCAAAATTGCAGGGCGGATCTGTGGCAGCGACTGAAAAATATTTTAATTTATCATTACTTCCAAACAATAAGCTGATTTTGTAGTCACTAAAAGCCTAACTCTTAGAAACTTGTAATAATGAAGATGAACTATCTTGTGTTTTCTTATTTTCTGTCTCACTGCCTTGTTTAAATTTGTACGTTGTCTGAGAAATAGCTACACTTACCTGCTAGTTTAGTTCTCAGCATGAATCTCAGGGACAATTCAAAAAGGTCTTGGTGTACAAATAATGATAAAAAAAATTAGAATATGTCTAAAAGTTACAGTAGTAACCGTAACTACTACAGCCAATCCATTTATAGTATGTCCAAAGGCTGCACTGAGAATGTGAAGATAAGCCAATGTGACTCAAGGTCTCCTCCATTATGAAAAAGCCTGTAAAATTGTGGAGTTGTCAAGGGGCTGGTGATGACTGAGCACACTTGCTGGATAAGTGCGTGCTGTTGGTTGCCTCTTTTTGCTGACAGTGATACTACATTAGACCCTCGCAGCGAAGAGCCTGAATGCTCCTGGAAGCAGCTGGAAGTACACAGCAAAAGTAATAGCTTTTACATGATCACCTGCTACATTGCAGACCAGCTCAAGAGAGTCATCACCAGTCACTGCAGAGTGCAGTGGGACTGGGGGTGCCAGCTTGCCACCGAGGCGAGGCTCTGTCCCTGAGGGAGAATGCTTAGTCAATCATACAGAAATAAAAATAGGCAGCATATAAGAGAGCACAGATACAAGAGGCCACTATCAAGGATTTTTTAATTTTTTTTTAAGTATATGTGTGTTTTAAAGATGAGTATTTAGTTGCAGCTCCGTTATTCAGTATTCTCCTGAGGGTTTTTTCCCTTGCTACCTATCCTCAGGGAAACATAAACATGGTTCCTACATTAATGGAGTTTCTTGAATTCTTGATTTATATAAACTTTTCCCCCTTTCTGTGAAAAATCTCTTTTGGGTGATCATTTTAGCAAGTAGAAGGATGAAAAAGGTTGAGGCTGTTATGATTAGTCCATCTTATACAAAAATTTTTTGAATGAAGCTATATATTGGACACATTTAAGTTTTCATATCAAAGATAACTTTTGAGTTCCACCTCGTTTAGGATATTCCCCTTCCTGTTTCTGTCCTTTCTTATATCATATCAGTCCATAGCAAAATTGTTACACATACTAGATATTAAACATGCTTCCTCTTTTTATCATGGGGCTTTAAGGAGGACCCATCTCAATTTCATCTTTGCTAAATAGGCATAATTGGTTCTCAGCAGTTATCCTCCACAACTGCAGTTGGAGTCTGCAGACCTGTAGCTGATACAAGAAAGGTCAAAGTACTTGATGTGACCTGAGCATGCTCAAGGAGGGAACGTGCTTTTGTAGATACTTTATTTCTGTCTTTGAGATTTCTATAACTCCCACTGCAAGTAATGTCAACAGCTTGCTAAATCTTCCCATATCCAGAGGAGATGTATCTCAGCACACTGGCTTTCTAGATCATCTTTCCATAGAACTCCATGTCCCTCCCCTGGATAAGGCAGGTGGACTTAGTTACCTTAGTCATAAGGATATTGCTCAAAGCCTCACACAGTTTGTAGGAGCGTATGGAAAATTACTCTAAAGAAGAAAGAAATTAGTTGGTACCACCCATCTTCCCCCACCTCAAGTCCCACCAATTATATATAATAATCCAAGTGCCAGAGTTGACAGGAATCAGGTATGTGTTGCACAGTGCATTCCTTTACACCACACGCTTCGTATTCATAGAGCATTGGATTGATACCCCTTAGGTATGTTTGGAGGGTCATGTCATCAGGTGGTGACATGATAGCTGTGACACATCTTCCCATAAAACTGAAGTTGAATTATTGTAGTTCTCTTTCCATTCGTAGCTTATTAGCAAAATCAGTCTTACATTGGTTCAGAAAGCGGCACTGTGATGAGCCATGTGTTCAAGCTCCTCTTCTGACTACCTGTTCTTGGTGTTCCTCTCCTGAGAAGAAGCTCTTTACGATAACTGGTTTTTGGAGATGTGAATGGGACCTTCTGACTAAACTGAGAGTTATTCTGCAGCACTCAGTATTCTTGGTATTCCTGTGTGACTAGACTCCATTTGAAAATAATTTTACTGGTTTATGGAGGTCTGAAAGACTCCTTATCCTGTTATATTCAAAATGTCAGCCTATACTTCACATACACCCTGTGAGTAGTTTCTACAAAGTATCAAAATTCACAAGGGAATGAAGGTTTTCCTGGGCTGCTGTTACCATGGAGAAGTATTTTTTTCCTGAAAACCTGTGAATTGTATCTCCATGTCTTTTCTAAAAAAAAAAAAAAAAAAGACAGAAAATGTGGTTTCACCAGTTTGGAGACCAGCACTGGAGAAATATGCTTACTTACTGGGGCGTTTTACCAACAGTAGATACTACTAATGCTCCAGTTTAAGGTTTGCACAGTGACCTGTAAATTCACAAATGACAAATTGTGTCTTACTCTCTGTCACACTGAGAGCCACAGCACGTTTGAGTTAACAATGAGAAATAAGAAAATTAAGATGGCAGCGTGTTTTCTTTGATAGTGCAAGTAATCTGTGACTTGCTTCTCTTTCACAGAACTACATAGCCTGAACACAGTGGTATTAGAGACCTTCTGTGAAAGATCTCAGTTAACAATGATACCTTCAATTGAGGTGAAATGGGAATAGTTAGATAATGGGATGTGCTTCTTTTTAAATACTCAGATTATTATTTCTGCCAAAATGTTGATGCAAGGTTTGGATTTGTCTTCTTTTTTAAGCTATTTCCCATGTAAATAAATATGCCAAATGTGGGGAGGGCTGTTGTAGCTGAGTCAGTGCAGAAACTAGACAGAGACTTTTAAAAGGAAAGGAAAAACAGTCGTGGGAATTCAGTATATTCACCTCTTAATTACAGAAGCAACTGGAGCATAATGGGGAGGAATGATAAACAGAAGAACTGAACTCCACAGCTCCTCCACACAGGGCAAAGAAATGCATTGTCTGCGCAAGATGGGCCCCTGGTGTGTCTGTATTACTTTGTATAAGGGTCTCATCTTCTCTGTTTGGCTGGAAATGAAACAGGCAGGCAGCTCCCAGCTCAGGGATTGTAAGGTTGTCTGCATTGCTGTCTTGGTGAGAAGGAGCTTCTGGTGAACTTGAAGGAGCCGAGAGGCTGCCAGTCTCTGCACGCTCTGGAGAGTCAAGGTGACGTGCATTTGGCCATGCTGGAGAGAAGGAGAAATCACTTCAATGCAAAGATCAGGGAGAATGTACCTCTGTTTCTACCCATGGCAAAGTCTATGCATTTTGAAAGCTTGCACTTAGTATATGTAATTGCAGAAAATGAAGGAGCCTGGACACATTATGATAGTACAGATTGTTGCATCTACTTCTGTTTAAAAGGATTCAGTAATATTTCGTCTTTTTTTTTTATTATTTATAGTGGTGCAAGGAAAGGTGGTGTGCTGAAAGCACTTCCTCAGCATCCTCCTATTGTAATTTGTGCAATTATTCTTTTAGAGCTGGATACAACTCTCTCTCTCTCTCTCTATCTTTTCTTGGAGGGTGAGAGAGTAGATTTTCCAATAGAAGAAGTCCACCAATCCTGCTTTGTTCTCACTGCCCACCCCCAGTGCACTTTTCAGATCCATGATTCTGCTTTTCCTATGTGTGCTGCCCTTCAGGAATTTCAGATGGAGCTGTTACCTTTAATAAGGAGACAGTCTACTCAAAATACACTTTAGGCAGAGTCCCTAGCCCTGCAATTATAAAGCACGGCAACTGTTTTGGGAAAACCATGCTCTATAATTTTACCTTCTGATTTCTGTCATGCAAAGGGAAGTCAAAAGCTTTCCATCACTTCAGAGAGAGAGACAATGGAAAACTTTTTCCAGTTTATGATCCCCAGACCACAGTTCCTGGATGATAGAAGAGGATTTCCCTATGAACTGGAGGAAACCTCCTCATCTGCTGCTCTTATAGCAGCAGAGAGAGTGGGGAAGAGGTATATAATTCAAGGACCAAAAGAAGAACAAGACAACACAAAACTTGCAAGCCATTATGAAGGGGACACTTCTGATGTGTAATGTGGGGTGAACTGAGGAAACCCATCAAGGAGAATGGAAAGCATGAATTTGTGTGTTAGGGAGATAAAGGAATTCATTCTAATGCTTCCTTTGTTGGGCTGGCTGCAAAGGTGAAAGGAACAGTATTGAATTAATTGGGGCAGCTTATGTGGGCGAGAGCAGAACTAATCAGGACTAGGGATGCAAATATAGATGGAAAATCATGTGTGTTTAGGGAGCAGGATCAATTAGGAACCTGCATTGGAGGGGCTGGGGGATTGTCCAGTTCTAAGATTATTTGATTAGGAAACCTCAGTGCTTTGTGGGAACGGAAATGCTTCTTTTCAGATGATAGGGAGGCACAACAGGATGAAGTAGGCAGAGCAAAGAAAGAATTTGTAAAAAGCCATCTTTACCTCCTCTCACCTTCCTCCATCTAAAATCATTCCGTCCTGCCCCCCGCCAAGAGTCTTGTCCTTTTTCCTTCTTTAATGCAGAGGCAATTGAAAATAGCATAAGAGGAAGAAAATGCCTTGCCTTCTTCCAAAATCAAAAGGCCAATGGCACCCTTCCATTTCCATACACTGGAATTAAGACCGTAGGGCTGGTGTGCTCTTCTCTGTTCTTCCTTCGTGTAAACTGTAGTAGTGGGGAGAGAGGAGCTACAGAGGAGTCACCTCAGCAGAGGGTTGTCTTCCCCTGCCGAAGGAGACTGCGTGAAAAGTTTTACTCCATTCCGGAGATAGCTGATTCACCCGTTTCCAAATCCAAACTGCTGTGCAAATTTGAATGCAGTTTTTCTCAGGGAGGCTTGAAGTTAGCGAGTATAAATTCTATTTATATATGCTCATTCATACATATTTGTTTTGTTATATACCAATATTTTGAACTTTATGACACATTATGTTATGCAGTAAATTTTGTTTTAATTGCGTTTTTATAAATGCGTTCAGAAAGGCCTCTGGCCCTGTCTGAGGAACGCAAATTACTGTAATAAGCTGAGGTTTTGAATTTTGCAGTGTAAAACAACTTGTGAGTAACTATGCAAAGAGAAGATTGAGGCATTAATGCTCTCTGAAAATAAGAGGGAAAAGGAAACACTCATGTAAAATGAGAAGCAAGCAATACCAGGTGTTTATGTTATGTTTTGATACTATTTTTCTCTCAGGTTAAGAGCCCTAACTACTGGGCTCTTCAAATCCTAGGAGATTTCTTTGGCAAAACCTCTAGACTTTTCAAAACCTGATTTATATGTACATATGCACATTTTTAAAACGCTTTCTCACAAATGCAAAACCTACTCTTGAAAAAAGAAAAAGAAAAAAAAAACCAAAAATCATCAGCCCTTCTCCAAATTTTAGTAGGCGGTGAGTCTCCCAGCTCCGGTGGGCGCATGCTGCTTGGCCTCTCAGCCCTTTCTTGTGGAGAACCTGATGACTTCCATTTGTTCCCCTTCCTGTTACATTTCCTGAGCTCATTCACAGCTGTCTTCATTATTCACAGCTCTGAGCTGATGAAAGGAGGAAAAAACCCCAAGCCTTGTTATCTGTGTGTTAATTGTGAGAGCCCTTCAGGAGGGGAGCGGGTGGAGGTGGTGACCCTTTGCCATTGCCTTGCAGGAATGTCAGCTCTGCTGGAGAGGAGGCCCGCCGAAGAATGAGGGAGTGTGACGGCCTGACGGACGCATTGCTGTACGTGATCCAGTCTGCTCTGGGGAGCAGTGAAATTGATAGTAAGGTTTGTCATCTTTGTCTTTTGAGGAGCAAGAAATCCAGGTATTCGGGGTACATCAGAACTGTAAAGTGACGGGTTTGCTCTATTTTTTTTAAGTGGATTGTGAGAGATGCCTTAGCAAAGCCTAATTTAGCCCATTTTTTTTTTCTTTCCCTTCTGTTGAGCTGTGTATTTTTGTGTGCTAAGCGTTGGATTTGTGTCTACCTGTGTCATGTGCACAGGTAAGCGTGTCACTCTCACTTGAATTATTAAGGGAGAAAATATGATAGTAGTTTAAGAAGAGTAAATATGTCATATTCCATGTAAACTTCCTTACACTGCTCTGCCAGGTCTACCTTAAAATTGATTTTCAGTACTCAGTATGAGACAGAGCTAGTAACAGTAAGGTAGGCTTACAAAGCAAAGAAACAAAACAAAATTGTGCAATTAATAGGCAGTTTTGCAGTAATACCAATATTATTTCCTCTTTGAAGAGGATCAATGAATGCATTCAATAACAACTGTTTTAAGATGTATTTTTATGTCAGCTTTGCTTCTCCAAAGTACTAGGATATGAATGTGCTTCTTCAAAGGTGAAAGGCACTGCCTAATTAAAAAGACTTCAAGCATTTACAAATTGAAGATTTGTAATACATTGAAGTATTCCAGAGAAGGAGAGAAAAGCTAGTTTCAGATACCCTTTGCTTCCAGGATATGGTACTAAATTAATTACAGTTGCTGCCTTAGGGCAACCTTAGTCCATTTGCAAACCCCTAAGAAGGAGAGACACCTTTAGCATAGCAAAAATTTTGAAGTCCATTCGGTTTGTATTTCCAAATGATCCTTCACAGATAGTTATCCATGCACCTCTGTGGCTGTGTAGATTGCAGAGAGATAATGTCCAGAACTTTCTGGTCATTAGCCTGAACCAAACAGGTGAAATTTGCCTACGAATTTGGGGGAGGGAGAGAGAAATTCTGAGAGGTTTGTAGCATGTGCTGCTGGCCATGGTTTTGTTTTTTGAAAGGAAAAAAAAACACCCCAAAAACCCCACAACCCACTACTCTATAATCATTTTTCCTCCACTTTTGTAGAGGAAAAAATGAAGAAATTGGAGAAAAATTATTCTCCTTGCCTTAGTAGTTTTAACCTCCTGTCTAACTGGTTTTTAACCATATGACATAAAGCAGTTGTGCAGCTAAATACAGAAGACCATAGTGTAGCCTCTTACCTTGCATCTTTATTCCAAAGTAGAAGGTAACTTTAATTAAATTAGCTATTAAAATAACTGACTCAAAATCACTTTTTAATCTCGTTTCAAAAATGGTGCGATTAGCACACAAAAATATTGAACTTTATTTTACAGTTAATAAATGCTATTTTCCAAATGCCATGACAATTGCCCTATTACATAATTTTGTAATACTGTTAGTGACCAAAAACTGAAATGCTGAAAAGCAGATCCTTGTTCTTGCAGGCTCTGAAAGAGGATGGGGGACTTGCAAGCACATGAGGATTTGTTGTTAAAGTCACTCCTCATGTTGGTGAAGTTAAGAGTGCATAAATCTTAGCAGCATTGCAAGCTTCTTAGCAGCAGTTTCATATAAATGTGTAATAAGAAAAAGCTATGCTAATTCAAGTGAAAGTATTAAAAATGAGTGACTTGGACATGCTTACCTGACAAAGTTACTCTTCATAATTTCAGCTTGGTCTATTAAAGTAGAAAGACTCCGGAACTCATATTTAGTCCCCTTACAGTGAAACTGAAAAATATCTGTAGGAATGAGGAATACAAGGACCCTTGAAAGTTCAAAGCTACAAGTCAAGGAGAAGTGAAGTCTGTCCAGCTTCATGACCAGAAGGTTTTTGGCTTGTAGTGTTCACCTCAGTGAAGAAGGTGTCGGTTGCGTTTGAGCCTTGGAAGTTTGCTTGTCAGTTTTTAGTTTGAGGTAACATTGTTCTTGCAGTGGACTCAGTTTATTTGTTTTCAACATGATGAGAATTTTAAGTGTGAAAACCATTATTTGTAAAAAGGGGAATTAAAATTTAGAACTGTAATCGACAAACACAAAGCTTCAACTTCAGTGCGCTATGGCTGTGCAGAAGTAAATATGAGCAAGATTGAATAAAATTCACATATGGAAATCTTAATGAAAAGTAGAAGAGGCAGAAAACTTTTTTTTTTAAATGTATGGTCACTGTGAAGTCTGCAAAACTTTCAGGTATGAAAGGTGCATTAAGAACACGTTCTACACACACATAGGTATATATATTTCTACATGTGTTTATGTATTTGGCTGGAGATTTCAAAAAATACAAGCGTAATGTGAAAATTCATCCATGTTTCAAAAAAAAAGAGAAGTAAATATTCCTGTCTAGGTGAGTCTGAGTTCAATATAATCTCTGGAACTTAATGTCATCACAAAAATTGTGTGCCAAGTGCATACCTGGCGTAAGCTCGTACAGTATATGAAAGTAAATGAATCCCCATCTGTTTGCCTCGCTGGTGAATATGGCAGAGCAAGACAGAGATGAAAGCCTCCCAGCCATTCCGTTCTGGGTTAACAGCAGCAGAGCCGGACGGAGTGACTATTGTTTTTTATCTCCATGGAGCATTAGGCACAGTTGAAATAAATATAGATAGATACAAACTGGCTTTTTTAACCGTGCTTTTCCCTGCCTCCAGAAAATTAAGTCATGCCCTTCTTATTAGGGATAGTCAAACCAAATTGAACTAATTCATTGAGTAGGCTTTAAGTAAGTCTAAGCTGAACATCTTTTAGACTTGCAGAGGCTATGTTGAATTATCAGTCATTTTTCCTCCACTGGGTCTCACTCCATTTCTGGATTCCTGCCAGAAAGCACAACCTTTTAAGGGGACAAATGGATGAAAGGGAAAGGCTGCTCCTAAGGTATCTGCAGCCTGGCTAGAAGCAGTAAAAGCAGCAAGACTCTCACATTTCTAGTCTTACTTCTGGGGCTTGGGAAGCATCATCTCTTCGTGCTACACGTACTTGTGAAATGGAACTCAGATCCCAATTTTCTGGTTATTTACATGGAATTGATGCCAGAAAAAGGTTATTTTTGGTTTTAAGAACAAACAAAACCAGACCCACAACCTACTGCCATTTTCTGTTTGTAGCATTTTCTATTCACTGAGGTGGGAGTTTGCTGTCATTCTGTGTGTGTTCAGGTTCTCTTGATTGCTTTTTACCTCGGCTTATGTTTTACACTAGGCTCTGGTGCAAAATTTAGAAAATTCCATAAAAATTTCTAAATCTCTTAAGCTGTGGTTACCTGGGGAGCACACAGAAATGAGCAGATAAGAATTTTGCTGCGAAAATGTATGTGTAAAGTTCAATGATATTTCCTTTGCTTTGTATATGGAGTGAGCAAGGGGAGGATTTTATTTTAACTGTTTTCTGGTTTTGTTTTTTGTTGTTTGTTTGGGTGTTTTTGTCACACTTTTCAGACCGTTGAAAACTGTGTGTGCATTTTGAGGAACCTCTCATACAGGCTAGCTGCAGAAACATCTCAGGGACAGCAGATGGGAACAGATGAACTTGATGGATTACTCTGTGGTGATGCCAATGGAAAAGACGCAGAGAGTTCAGGGTGCTGGGGAAAGAAGAAGAAGAAAAAGAAATCACAAGATCAGGTAATGAAAGATACTTGCAGCTGTGTTGGGAGTAGATGAAGTGCCCGTCATTTAAAATATAAATAATTAATGCACTGTATTAGAAATTAAGTGCATGATGCATAATATACAAAACTGTTGCCTTTGTTAATTAGCTGAGAGCTTAAAGCAGAGCATGGCTGTGGAGTAATGAAAGGAAATGTGTTTGCTTGAGAAAGTTGCACATCGTGTGGTGGCACCTGGAAACTCGTCACAAGTACACTGTGAACGCCATAAATACTGCAAACTGCTCGGTCTGTTGAAGGAAGCCATTTATAATGAAAAGTGTAAGTCTTAACATTCAGATGTAATCTGCATAAACTTATCACTGTACTTCGACGCAGCCACGTGCGTATATAGAGGCCTTGATGCAAGCAGACATCAGGCTTGCATTTGTATGCTTGTTTGCTTCAAAGTTAGTCTTGTACTCTGCAACTACATGTTGAGAGAAAACTGTGCAGGACTGAATCAAGCAGTATCAGTGAATGCTTAAAAAAGCATGCATGTTTTGATATATGTAATGTCATTACCAGGCAAAGATTAAGAAGTACAGTCCTGATAGTTCCTGATAGTTGCTGCGGGTTTTTATTGTAGGTGGGTTGCCTTTGAAAGGGTATTTATCTCCTTGTTTTCCCATTAACAACTTAAAATTTGGAGAATGCTGACAATGATATTACAGACAAAGACATTGTTATAGCAGTAGACACACTAAATAGCAATGAGAATAACTACTGATGTATTAACTTTTTCAAATGACCCATACTGGCAGCAGGTAGTCCTCCATCTCTTCCGACTTAGTCTTTTCCGGTGCCATTTATTTCTGTTTCAGATTGCTGAAAGGAAATATTCCTTTGAGTAATCAATTAAGTACACAAGGTATTTGAATAAATGATATAAACCAGCATTGAAAATATTCCTGAGTACACAAAGGCAAATTATGTTAATGTGGAAAAGTTATAGGAACATTAACAAGTTAAGATTCAGGTACTGAAAAATGTAGTGCTTATGACTAGTAAGACTTTAATTTCAGCTACTCTTCTAGTTAAACAGTGTAGTCATCGGATGACTTGAATTTATTATGGCCTTTTGTTGGGGTTTCTGTATTAGGCTACAGCGAGATAAAAAGTGCCAACACAATCTAGTTTTACCCCATAAAAAGTCATCATCTCTGTTCCTGAATTAACAGTTCCCACACGCTACACTTGCAATTATTGAAAGTGCAGGAACAAAAATAGCATGTCTGGATATGAATGGGTCATACCGCAACTCGCTTTTCTCTTTTGATGCTCTGTTTACCAACACACATGCATGCACACACACACACAGAGTACATAAAGTCTTTTTTAACTCTTCCTTTTATATTCCTTCAGTGATTTCTGGATCTCAGGTTCATACTTTTAACTCTGTACCACTGACTGTTTCATTGTTCCAGTCAGACGTCTCTGTACTTTTAATGTTCCCTATAAAAGATCTTTCTCCTCCTCCAGGCCAAAGAACTAATCTCTTTTGGCTGATTTTGACTGATTTCCTTTACAATATACATGCTTCTGCCTGCTCTTAGATATCTTTTGTCTGTTTCTATGAGTGTTCATTATCAGTGTACAGCATGGTGAAGGTCTCCTCAGATCTGCTTGTGTTTGTCTAATGGAAGAGTTTAACGTAATTTTTAAAATCCAAAGAAAAGTAAAACTATGCACATATTTTCAGGTTTATGTTCACTAGGCTTTTCTGTGGCAAGAAAATAAACTTACTCTTTCCAGAACTAACCATGTGATGCAAAGAACCACTTTGCTTTACAAACATGAGAAATATTTTTCTAGTGATTTTTCATCTTTCATCTCCTTTCCTTTAAATCTGGACAGCTTACCTCATCTTGCCATATACCATTTCTGACCTGTGGCTATTACTCAGTTCAGGAGTCTGAGGAAGCCCTGTGAGCCTTCTGTAGAGCACGTTATTCTCACTCCATGATCCTTGGCTGTTGTTGACCATACCAAACATTTGAAAATACATTATCAAGTTAACTAGAATGCTACTAAAAATAAATGAGACTGAGGTCTATCAACAAGATCACGATGCCAGAAACAGCTCTCCCAAATGGAAAAGAAAAATAGAAGAATATTTTTCATGTAACTGTGCCTTTATATTAACAACATAGAGCTTGACCCCCAACTCAAACTGAGGTAAGGGTAAAGGTAATTTTTTTTGTCCTTTTATTTTGGAAAAAAATGAGCACACAACTATATTCAGTTGGCTTTCTTTCTGGAAACTACACAGTCCAATTATGTTAAAAAATAAAAGAGTTCTTTCTGCTTCTTTGGCTCCATCATTGTCTTGTGGTTTTTCAGGACCCCACTACCTTTATTACTACTGAAAAGTAGGACTAACTGGAAACCCAGATCATTTTCTTTTTCTGGACTGTGTCACAGTCGGGAATACTCTGTTTACTGTTTCTCTGTGTGTCAAGAAAAACGAGTATTCTTGGGTGTTTTGTTTGGGTTGTTTTTTTCTAGGCAAGAATCTTTAACAACAGGATCATCTTGGGTTCCTCACCTTAGTCAGAATTCACCCATCGAAACTAAGCTCGTCAATGCTTTCTGCAGCTTGCAGGAGAACGTGTTCATGTGTCCTTGTCTCCTTATGTGCTGAACTGCTGCCTCATATATTACACATACGTGTACATATTCTTTTACAATAATCTCATCGTTTTTCTGCAAGACTTTTAAATTTTTCCAGGTAATGCCTTTCATAATCTCTTTTCAGTTGCAGTGCTTAAGCTGTTGCCTGCTGCTTATTCTGTCCCTCAGAACAGATCTTGTGATCTTCTTGGGGTGCTATTTCTAGAATGCTTATTCCTTTAAGTGCCTGAGCAGGGAAGCTTTTATCCTCTGAAATATCTAGTTCTGAAGATCAAGCTCATGATGGACAGTGTTCTACATGTCAATAACCAGGGCATACCTATGGAATCTTCATATGTAATGATCTACAACATCTGAAACACTGGAAGTGCTGCACACCACCATAGATTGGAACCTGTGGAAGGAAACCTCAAAGAAATGGAAGACAATAAAGATATAAAAGTAGTTGCTTACCCAGATGCCCCATGAAGATAAGGCATTGAGCTTCACGTTATTTTTAATAGATTGCACACAGTAGACTATATAAACTTGTTACCTATCAGAAAAGTTCATCACAAACGTAAAAATAAATCTTTCTTCAGGGTCCTTAATATTGTCATTTACAGATACACAAAGTGATGTTCAACCCAGTATTAATTCCCAAATTCTTTATCTGTGTGACTCCTTTAATACTTGTTAGAGTTTTGCTTGTCCTGTCAGGCAAAGCACAGGGCACAGACACATCTCTTAAGAGTTGTGACACCTTAGTACAGAGGACTAGTTTGCAGTTCTGCAGCCTGCTACATTTTATGTCCCCAGAAAATACATGTTGAAAGTATAGGTATCATTATTTTTAGGCACTGCCATGGGGTTCTCATATAATAAAACTGACTGTTTCAGTCTTCCTCGGAAAATAAGATTCACAAAAGAGTGTGTGGGGGGGCGGAAATGTTCAGATTTAAATGAATGTAATTGTGAAACTTTCCTTTTACTTTCTCATTGTTTTTCTCTGTAAAGAAAATAGAAGTTAATTTCTTGATTTTATGATTTAGGAAACAATTACCGCTATTTCTCTAGGTTATATTTCAGTAGTAGTCACATATAAGTTTCCTGAGGAGCAGAACAGAACTGAGCTATAATATCAAATGTGCTTTTCTTTGAAAGGCCTTTCAAGAAAAAATTGGAATATATTTTTCATTAATGACGTCAGTTGTCTGGACCAATGGCAACTTCTCCTTGTCTTGGAATCAAATAAGAGATGTTTCTTTGTTCAGTTCATAATTAAGTCTCATGTCACCTTTCAAATGACTTTATTTAAAGAGTTCTCTTAGGATCGTAGTTTTCCCTACTTCAGAATAAAGGTGGGTTTAGTTAAAAGCGCCCACAATCCTACCTCTGGCTTTCTACCAGGACTCAGACGGATACCCGAGCTGTGTCCTTTGTCACGCAAGTTTAATGCCCAAAGAAACCCAAACCTTCTAAAGGTTTGCAATAAAAGCCAGGTATAGCATCGGTATTATCTACAGAAAAACAGAAAGCAAAGCTTCTATAAAGGCTACAGGAAAGACAAGTGAGGCTCACCAGTCTTCATTTCTGTCTCAGATCCCAAGGACTGTAGTTCCCTGCCGTCGCTGTTGTTCATTATATTCTCCCTGCAGCTTACCTGTGACCAGCTGTTACTGACCCTTCATCCCACAAAGCTCCCCAGCTGTAGAGGCTTCATCTCCAGCTAGCACACTGTAGACATCGACCTCTCTGCCTTGTATCGTGTCACTTTTCAGATGGAAATGGATTTTTCCACTGTGGAAAATTTTGTTGCTGCTGTTGTTATTCTCACTGCTGCCAACATTTATTCTTTGAACTCTACAAGAAACAAGGATTAGGACAAAAAGCAGTGTCCTGGTTTCAGCTGGGATAGAGTTGGGGTTTTTTTCCCGGTAGCTGCTGTATTTTGGATTTGGGATGAGAATAATGTTGATAACCCATAATGTTTTAGTAGTTGCTAAGTGATGTTTTCGTTAGTCAAGGACTTTTTCGGCTTCCCATAAAAGCTGAGAGGGAGCATAGAAGGAACAAGCTGGCCAAAGGAATATTCCATACCATAGATGTCATGCTCAGTACATAAAAGAGGGTTGACCAGGGCGGGGTGGGAATCCGCAATTGCTGCTCAGGATGGATTGGGCAATGGATTGTCATGTGGTATTGTATCACTTTATTTTCTATATTCTTTTACCATTATTATTATTATTATTTTCCTCACTGTTACTGTTCTATTAAACTGTCTTTCTCTCAGCCCATGAGGGTTTTTTCCTCCTTCCTTTTCTCCCTCTTCTCCCTAGCCTACTGAGGGAGGGAGGAGTGAGCAAGCAGCTGCGTGGTCCTAGTTGCTGGCTGGGGTTAAACCATAACAAGCAGTTAGGGAACGTAACTTGTATGGTCCAATTTCAGTAAAAGAGCCAGGAAGTTGTCATTAATCTTTATTTTGTTTCTTGTTACGCAGCCCATTATATACACGTGTGGCACTATTTCATTTCTTTTCCTTTCTTCACAAAGAAGAAACAGGCTAACTCCTTGGCTTCACACTCCCCTCGAGTTCCCCATCTGCGATCATTCTTGTCAGCCCAGAATCTAGCCCAAAATCTGATTTTTGATTGGAAGTGACACTTTTGAAATGAGCCTGACCTTCTCCTTCACCTTCTGTCAGGAGCCTTAAGGTATATCAGCAACACTTCAAGTCATATATGATTATCAATTGATAGGCACACCTCTTTAGCATGCCAGCTAAATGGGCTGTAAATTCTTCTATCCAGGTGAAATAGGAGGCTTAAGGCAATAATATTTCAAAAAGAATAAAAAATAAAGCTGACAGATATGCTTTTTCATGTGGTGAGACCACTATTTTACGAAGTATATTTCAATACTCTACGAAGCCATACCAAATTAATAAACGCAGAAGCAGAAAAATTGTGATGGCTCCTGAGTTTAGCTAATGATCTAAACTGAGATTAGGAATGAAAGACTTTTGTTACCATTATGTTCTGCTCAGGGAGGATATTATTCCCACTTGTTGCTTCCTTGTCTTGCACAAGGTGGTTATGTCAAGTATCGATTAGCAAGAAATCAACTATCTTGAGCAGTTCCTTACAGAGCTTCTTAGCAACCTTTTCTAAATTCTTGCTTGCCTGCACAGAAACATCTCATATACCCTGGGAATCTCTCAGTATAATGTATGAGCAAATTGTTTTTGAAGTCAAAACTACAGGGTTATTAAGTATAATTTGTATTTGTCAATTTGTGGAATATAGTGCAAACCCATTAGCTTCAGCTTCCTATGGAGAGGAGAGGGGTAAGGTGAAGGAGGTTTAGTGAAATGCCCAAAAAAATTGTTGTCCCTGTATTTCACTCCATCCTGTTTTATTTGAGGGGGGGCTGGTTTTAAGCAAGGACAAAATGTTCAAATTGAATGAAATTATTTTTCTTCGCAAAGTGTAATAATACTAAAAAGTTGAATAAGGGCACTGGCAATTATTTTAAGAATGTAATATGTAATATGAAGTAAAATTTAGATTTATTTGTATCTCAGATTAGTAATAAAGATTCAAAATACTGGAATGTTTTGAAAGCATTCTAAACACTTTTCCCACAGTTGTAAACATTGTTGCATCAAACTGGGCAGGTTACCCTTATTTATGTAATAGACTGTTTCTGAAATTGTCCAGTTTTGTTGGGACTACATGTTGCTGGATCACTGCAGCTCTGCCCTCTCCCACCCTATTCCTTGTAGTCTCTGTGTCACTGGACACCTTCAGCTATATTCGCCACCTTTCTTTAGGCATGGATGCCTAAACTGAAATTTGACTTTATCTAAATAGTGGCATTCCTGCCTCCTTTGTATCAGCTGCAGGGATTCTCATCACCCCTGGAAGCAAGCTCTGTGATTTTTTGTTGCTTAACTTTAGATCTCTGCTCTTGACAGCATTGGCCAATGCATCTCTTGTACAAAGGCCTCCAAAAGAGGTTGTTGACATGCCTAGGGACAGCTGTCATAGGCTGCTGCAGCCACAGCCACTACCATACCCAGGGTGAGAAATCATTGTCCTCTTAAGGAGCCTCTTAGTTTAAAGTCATTTAGTCATTGCTGGGTTTTGTTTAAGTTTTTTCCTAGATTTTCTTTTTTTTAGTATTTTGCACAGGCTGGAGGGGAAAAAACCCTCATATTTAATAAATGAAAATAAACCACTGTTTTTGGAGAACCTGTTGTCATGTGATACTCCTTAATGAGAAACACCACCAACTTGAGGTTGTTAGTACAAACCCCAAAAATATGGAGAATGCATTTCCTTACTGAGCTGAAGCCTTTCCTGGTAGCCAGTACTATTATATTATAAGCATGGATTTGCTTTCATTAAAATGAGAGAGAAGGTGGTAGATAATCTGTTGTGTGGCATGGGGGAGCATCTTGCTGAGTGATCTTTTTCTCCTCTCAGAGTTCCTTAGTAATGTGAAAACTTTGGAAACTTTATTAGAATACTCTTGCTCTAAAAAGTTGTTCTTGGAGATCTTTGTGGTTTTATTCTTCTTGACTTTCATCCTTTCCTTGCACTAGTTTCAGGAAATGAGAGATTTGTATCTCACCCATGTAACAAACAGTTTGTCAGCTTCCACCACAATATATGTGGGTAATTTCAGCTGAAGGAGGGAAGCCTGGAAGGAATATTTGTTTATGACTTTTTTTTCCACCTTAGCATAATCTAGGAAGAGTAATTGCATGCAGTCATCCTCTTTTTCAGAGGCTCCCAATACACCCACAGCCTATCTCAAATAGACCTTACTGATCATTCCTGATCGCCTGCAACAATACAGTAACTGTTCCAGTAATTCACTGGGTAGAGATGTTTAGCACACGCTGCCTCGCTTCATTAACATTGAGCAATGTGAACTACAAAGCAACTTCTGCTATGCCTTAGCCACCACTTGAGAAAATGGACTGTAATATCATTTTTTGGGAAAATATTTTTTTTTGTTCAGGCAATGGATGTTTTTATTTATGAAATGCAAAATAACTGGGGGAAGATCAGGAAAATCTCCTTTACAAAAGCTTCTTTTCTGGCCTGTATCAGTCCTGCATGCCCTGCAGCAGTTGGTCTGTACAGCTGCAGGCACTGGTCTCAGCTGCGTGGAAGATGCCAGAAGCCTTTAAGCCCTTCAGTGAAGGGTTAGCTGAGATCACACATGCAGGTGCAGAGCGGGTCTGAAACATGGAGACAGGGAGTGCATGACAGGTCATAGAATCATAGAAAGATTAGAGTTGGAAGAGACCTTAAAGATCACCTATTTCCAACCCCCCTGCCCTGGGCAGGGACACCTCCCACTAGACCAGGCTGCTCAAAGCCCCATCCAGCCTGGCCTCGAACACTTCCAGGGATGGGGCATCCACAGCTTCCCTGGGCAACCTGTTCCAGTGTCTCACCACCCTCACAGGAAAGAATTTCTTCCTAATACCTAATCTAAATCTACCTTCTTTCAGTTTAAAACCGTTACCCCTTGTCGTATCATCACACTCCCTGATAAAGAGTCCCTCCCCATCTTTCCTGTGGGCCCCCTTTAGGTACTGGAAGGCTGCTGTAAGGTCTTCCTGGAGCCTTCTCCTCTCCAGGCTGAACAACCCCAACTCTCTCAGCCTGTCCTCATAGGGAGAGGTGCTTCTGCCCTCTGATCATCCTCGTGGTCCTCCTCTGAACTCGCTCCAGGATCGTCCATGTAATGCTTGTTTGCGCCCTCTGCCTCCCAGAAAGTGGCTGCAGTTCTGTCACCCTTTACAGCATGACTTTGAAGAGGCTTCCGTAGGCACAGCACGTATGTTACGCATGGTTGGCAGTGACACCCTCCCTATGCTCTGGGTGCACACACTACATCTGAAGAACAGTGCAGGACATTATCCAATGTCACTGGATTTACTGCGCCTTCACTGCAGATGCAGGTGCGGTACCAAAGACTTCCATCACCCTTACAAGGACCCTGAGGCATCACAGTGTCTTGAGAAAAATGTCTTCCCCCACAGTAGCTGATAAATTAATACAATCAGGCGCTAAAAGTGAGTAGAAAGAAGGGCAGGAAAATGGCAGTAGTTTGTCTCACATTTTTTTTCAAACGTTTTCTCATTACCGGGCAGAATGGCAAAACCACATTAAATATTAATTTATCTGCAAGTATCATTTCTAGTGCTTTATAAGTACCAGCACAGCACAAACATATATGCAGCTTTATTTAAATCAGCTGATTTTCAGCAGTCTTTGGGATTGTAAATATCTATGTTTTTAAAAAATAGTTATATCCACACGTGTGTAAAAAATGTATTGGGTCGATCTCATACCCTTCATAAATTATATGTACTTTGTCTATGAAATACTGTAATAAGTACCCTATACAAACACTCTTCAGTTGCATGATGTATCCATAATTTGTGCAAATTGGAATGAGGTGGAAGAAGACCTGAATTTGTGCCCTTGGACATCACAAGTCATTCATTAGTGGACTCGGTAAGGTACAAAGCCTAAATCTGTTGTGAGGTCAAATTTGACCTGTAAGATATGTTTCTCATTTGTTTTCCAAAAAATTCTGCCAGCACAAATGATTGAATTCTGAGAGTTAAAATAAGAAGCAGGCTTTAATGTATTTTTTATGAGCTGACGAGAAGTCGTTTTCTGGCGAGGATGGTGATTTATATGGAGAAAAAAGGGGAACTGAGTCACGTGCAGTGAAATCAACCTATTGGTTTAAAGGCAGAAATGTATTAAAATATTCAAAGGCACAGCCCTATAACAGTGTCATTTAAAGGGATTGTTTCTCTAGAAGGCAATTTTCCTGTCGTTTCTCAACCACCACTGGGTATTGCTGTGCCAGTTCTTTTAAACTATGATAACTTTTGTCCAGGGCAGTGAGCTTCGTATCTGAGCAGCTTTCTGATTTTCAGTAACTGCTCATGTGTATTAAGGGCTCCTACTAGCTTTCTACTTTGGTGTTTGTTCTGATTTAATTTAGAAAAAAATAGGGGTTTTCATTGTTAATGGTAGTAATCTAGCAAAACCTTGTTAAACTTCAGTTAGTTGTCATTAGATAAGACTTGATTGGTTGTCCCTTAAACTATATGTAGATTTTTAAAGTTAGCTTAAATAAAATGGTGATTGATACTTCATGAAAACAAGAGATTCTAGGTCTTTCCCAGTACAGGTACTGTTGTGTTGTTTGACTTACAACTAATTAATTAACTTTTGCAGATTTAAACAAGGGATTAATTTGGCTTGTGCTATCTTTGTATGTCTTGTAGATGTTCAGTGTTACGATACGCATTTTTATCTGCATAATCACAGTGAGCTCTAACCCGAGGCATGAAAAGGTTTGCGTTGTATCGTATCATGCAATCTGGACATGTCAGAAGTGTTAGAAAAGCGATTGTATTAAAAAGTCAAGGCTTGTTCCTAACAGTGGTATTAAGGCTATGAATTTTCTAAATCCCTTTATCATTACAAAGCAAAGCAAAATATATGTTACACAGATAGAAAACACATTTAAGATTTCATTAAAAGTGCATTACTTTTGTTTAAAAAACACAAAGAAGTTACTGATTTTCCTTCTTTTAAGATGTTTCACACTTAGGTGCAAGTATCGTTCATTCCATTGGAGAGGTGAATCACTGTTCTCCTGGAATGAACTTTCTGTTAAGAGTGGGTTTTGTGCAGTAACCTGCTTTTTGTCCAGGTTTTAATATCGTCCATTTTGGATATCAGATTAGGGTTATGTTTGTGGCAAAACTCTATATGCAGTGAGAGAAAGAGTCTGTTTTGTGAGATGTGTTTCTACTGACTACATCGGAGTCTCAGACCATACGGCTGGCTGGCTGGCTGTATGGCCAAATGCCTCCGGCACTCGCACGGTGAGAAGCCAGAAGGAGTTGTGCAGTTGAGGAAGATTTGGTACCCTTGGGCTTTTCAGGGGAGGGAGGGCTCATGGCCTTGAGCAATTTAGTTTGCCACAGTAGTGTTTCATGGTGTTGTTTTTTTCCTCATGAGAAGAGAGAGAATGTGGAGATCTCTTCTTCCCATGCAAGTTCTAGATTGGCCTCTTAAGATATTTTCACATTCACTGGGCTTCTGTTCCCGCACAAAAAATCAAATGCCATAAAAAGTGGTTTTGTTATGTCGGCTAGCTAAAACACTGTGATTTCTGCCAATGCAATAGCTCTTCTACAAGGAGCATTAAGTAGGAAATTTGGGTTCTCTATGAAGACTCACAGGATATGCTAAAATTGAGAATGGCTGCTTGCGGGCAGATGCCTTCGCGCATGCACACGTAGACGTTATAACTTCAGCTGAGGCAATTATCAAGTATTTCGCTGTTCTTTGCTGACAATCTGATTTGTACTTTCCAACAGTGGGATGGCGTAGGACCTCTCCCAGACTGTGCAGAACCGCCCAAAGGAATCCAGATGCTGTGGCACCCTTCAATAGTCAAACCCTACCTCACACTTCTTTCTGAGTGCTCAAATCCAGACACACTGGAGGGGGCAGCAGGGGCACTGCAGAACTTGGCTGCTGGGAGCTGGAAGGTAGGAATATTAACCTGATAAATTTTTCTTTTTCAGTGTGGAAAAAACCCTACGATGACAGCAAATTGGTGATATATAGGTGTCTGAATGCTCCTGGTAGTGGAATAACCTTCTGTTTTCACAGAACTATCTGCAGTCAAATTTGGGATAGTATTTTAAGTCCTCTGAATTGATACAGATAGTCATATCATAGCAAAAGTCAGCATGCGGCAGTGAAAATCACATTGGTCAAGTCAAGTATGAAAAATTGCTGCTGAAAACCAATATCCAAATGAGGAAAAGCAGCTTCTTTATGAATCTGGGTGACAGAGCCATGAAAAACGAGCCAAAAATATCACCAGTGACAATCAAATGAAACCATATTGTTTCGTTACTGCAGAAACTGGTTGACATTCTGTCTCTTAAGAGAAACCAGCCAAGAGCAGAGCAGGATATAAATGATGTGACACCAACACAAGTGATCTTGCCATCTACTTTTTTAAAAAACAAGACATTATTAAAATACGTCGACAATATGATTAAAGATGTACAATGAGCAATGAAATGCTCAATCAAAGCACTCTATTCCAGCTAATCCTACTTTTCAATTATATTCAAAAGATCCATTTTTCTCACATGTATTATTTGCTGTGAATTGAGAAAAAAATTAAGAACTCATTTATTATATTTTGAAAATATTTCTAAATTTAGAACAAATTACTAAAATTCAAGATAACAGTTGAGCCTGGTTTACTTTTTAGGGCAATTTCTTCATTGCTGTCATGATGGTAAACTGGCTTGATTGTGTGAAAGTGCTTACTATCTAATCCTATTGTAGAAATATAATGCGTTGATTTTAACTCTCAGTGGGGTTTTTTCTCATTTACTATGAAAACACACATGTATGGGGAAACACAGTTGTCAGAGTTGAGTCTCAGAAGGTATCCTGTTTGGTTTTCCGCAGTTGGTCATTCATATGTGATGTGTAAATACCAATTTAATTAGGCATTAGTTTTAAAATGTTAGCCCTGACGCTAATAAATCACTTTTTTTTTTCCCATAAAGTTTTATTGGAAGCTGAGTTGGCACACTCAGTAGATTTTCAGAGGCATGTGATCTTTTTTGAGCACTGTGTTCCAAATGCTTTTGACTATTGCATTGAATGGCATATGAAATAAGTAAAAAAGTATCTGTCCGGTGATTTTTCTCCTATGAAATGCTATGTATATGCTGTGCCTGAAAATCATTATGCTTTTATTATTCTTATACTGTAGACCACATCAGATTGTGTAATCCTGGCACAGAAACACGATAAATGCGCTTTATCCATCTGGGAATGGGTGTAGTCCTGGTCCAAACAAGAAAACAATGCGTGTGTATTTGCCAGGAGTAACAGGCGTGCTAAAATCCAAGCGGTGCCCCTTCTCCCATTTCTAATAAATCTGTGTACCTGTCATCCTTTGGTTGGCAGAAGTGTACAGGGAGGAGAAGGAAGGCTATGCAGAGCTCTTTGGCAAGTGCTGTGTTAGAAAAACTGATTTGAACTTTTAATACCATCCACGCTGATACTATGGGAAAAGCTCAGTTGTTCTCGTGTTGCTCTATTTTTCTAAAGATTCACCAATTCCATTACAAGTGATGTGCAGACACAGAATGAATATCCTTAATTTCACATGTCGTGCTAGCCATTTTTGTGAGGGGAATAATCCTCTTTGAGGATTACATAAGCATTGATGTTTCCACCTTTTGACCTCTCTTTTCTACTGCTGCAGTCTTCTGGATATAAAATGACTGAAATAAAAGATAAAAAATTCTTAAAAGAAGAGGTTATTCCTAAGGGAGATTTTCATTTTTCTAAGTTCTTCCAAGAAAACGTAATTGTATAAAGAATAGGAAAAGATTATTTTTTTTTACTTGAAATTTTCAAGAAGAACTTTAAGATGTACTGAAAGAAAGAAAAAGAGCAAACTGCATTAAAATAAATAATGTTGCTATTAATATTAATAGCAAGAACAATTGTGGGGTATTTTACAATTAGCATTATTTTAACGACAGAAGAATCACAGAATATATGAGGCAGCCAGTGCACGAGGCATGTTCACGCACTGGAAGATGAAGATATGGTGTCTTCCTGAACAGAATACAGTGCCATTGATACACTTGCATAATTCTTTCCTAGCTGTTTCACCCTTTTGGTTGCTCCAGTATAAAGTTGTCTAATCCTCTTCGGTGACCAAGAGGTAACACTTTTAACACAGGCAGTGCTTAGCCAGTGCCATTATGAAAGGAAAGCAAGCAGAGAAAAGGAAGTCTGAATAATTTTTAAAAAATAAAAAATTATGTAGAGGATTTAGATAAATGTCTGCCGCTAGAATTAATAGATAATATGTGTCCAAATCCCCTAGACTGCTTTCAAAAATTTCAAGGGCAAAAAGAAAGCAGCAGTACGTAGCTTTAGGGATTGATTGCTGAGAGAGGATGGAAGTTTTCATTATTTCAGGGAATATAGTTTCTCATTGATACATACACATAAGATCAACACATGCACATAATAAATCTTAATCTGTAGAATATTTTTAGCGTGGTTTCAGTTCCAGAAATTCTTTCTAAAACCAAATACTAACAAAAAAGAAAAAAATGTGACATACATATGTTTGCATATAATTTTTCTACGTCAAGATGAAACACTTTTGACCAAAGTCTTGCCATACATTACCCATCTACAGAGTAAACTTGTCTTTTTTTACTGTGCAATTATTACCAGAACCAAGGCAATCTAAAACAAATCAAAAGAAGGAGCATATTGGTGACAAATACATTAACAAGTCTGAATTAAAATTTACCAGTAAAACAGGATACTGATCTGAGGTACGAGGAAGGATATTTTCAATGCAAAAATTTAGCCTGGGATGGATCACATCTTCGTGTCTTAACTTTGATGTTTCTTCTGGTTCTGAAGAAGAAATTGACAGCTTATATTCAAAGCAGAACTCAATTTGGAAGAGGCTGTTTCAGGTGAATATGCAGGTTTGTTCATCTCAGTCTTGTGTACCAAGATGCTGCTACACAGAGAGGATGCTGGTATTGGAATCTGAAGGAAGCAAACCCATTCCTTTCATGGAAAAATACATACATATCCTTACAGATGTCTTTTTTGTTAATCTACGCATAATATGAATGGCTCTTCTAGGGTAATACATATGGAGACATCCAAATATGTATGCTTTGGGGTGGGATTTGACAAGTTAAAAGTGTTCCACATCATTGCCAGGATACCACTCTGTTTAAGGTCTGACTGCTGTTTTGCGCAGTGGCCTGTGACACTGGCAGTTGGTCCTTGTGTGTCCCCCTCCTGATGGGCCTGATGGCCACTAGCAGTACACACTCTGAGTACACATGCAACGTGGTAGCCTCTGAGCTAAAACCTGAGTCAGGTTTTTGGCGCTGTATGTCCACGAACCTACCCCCGTCTGCGGAACTCAACTGCTGCTGGCGGGTGGGTGGGTTTCTGCTTGAGGGGACTCATTGCTTCCCAAAACATTTTCTCTCATCAAATCATAACCAAGGTAATTTCACTGCATCCTAAACTTCCTACAGGCAGAAGGAGCAACACGTAAGAAGGATGGCCATTTGTTTTGGTTTTGCTTTCTTTCAGTGCCACTCCAAGATATATTTTTTTACCAAAAGTAGACTTCTTTCTAATTATATTTAATATGAACTTGCATTTTAAAGCTGTTTAGTAATATGAGATAAAAATCTTGGCAAATGCATTCCTCATCAAGCGTAGCTGGAGTTTTCCCTGGACAAATAAGGGTTGAGACAGGCCTTTGGAAGCAGTGGAGACTCTTTACTTCCCATTAGGTATCTGCTTTCATTAGGAGCTCTGTTAGTTTTCTTTGACATATAATTTCAGTTTTGCCAAGTTTGTGCACAAGTGCACAACTAAAAATAGGATGTTTTGCTGACTCACTCAGCTGTATTCTGAAGACACTTGCCTGCTTCTTACAAAATTTCTCTCATTACAACACTTCAAACCTGAAGTCCTTTCTGCATCCTCTTATCATTATTTATTTTAATAGCTTGGCTTAAAAAAATTACAAGGTATAAAATTACAAGACATCCTGTAAAAGGAAATCTGTAGTCTGGCATCAGTATTTTTCCTTAGATGGTGGGAATAAAAGAGGAAAGTTCTTTTTAGTTTTCACCTTGGTCAATAGGCTATTAATACATTAAATCTACTGAGCATGTAAAAAGTTATATGCAAAACGTCCTAGAGTTAACGATGTCAAGAATCCAAGGTTATATCCCTTTTGAACAAAATTTCCCTCTCAGGAAGAAAGGAGATATTGGAATATCTGTATATTACCATGGCTATATGTATCTGACAGCTAAATTTAGGCTGATGTCAGTGTATCTGCCAGAGACATTTCTGCAATACCTGTTGCTGCGAACTCTTAGAATCACAGAAGGGCTGAAGTCAGAAGGGAGCACAAGAGGTCGTCTGATCCAATGCCCTGCTCAAGCAGGGTCACCTAGAGCCAGTTGCCCAGGTCCGTGTCTAGGCAGTTTTTTGAGTATCTCCAAGAGTGGAGAATCCACAACTTCTCTGGGCAACCTGTGCCAGTGCTTGGTCACCCTCACAGTGAAAAAGCATTTCCTGATGTTCTGCAAACCTCCTGTGTTTCAGGACCTTTGGTCCTACAATATTGTCTTTTCTATTACATGCACTTAAAAACAGTTTTGGCACCATAAGTAGGACTTCCATAGTTTTGTCAAATCCTTCCTCATTCTTATGATCCTGTTTTGTTTTAAAATACTATTATAACTTATATAGGTAATGCATACCTTTTAAAACTGGGAAACAAGACCTACAGTGTTTCTGTTGGCAACATAATGGCTTACATTACAGCAGGTAGCACACCTGCTCTGGGCCTTGGTCAGTCCCTTCTGTGTGCCCAGTCTTCTGTCCCAGTTGCTTTTCAGGCTTTACAAACTTCCCTCATCTGCTTTAATGACAGGTTGATCAGTTGCATTTCCTTGAGTGTCTCTTAGTTCCTTGGGCTCCTCAACATCAGGAACAAGTGCTGCTCTGTTTGTCTTGCCGTTGCCTGAAGCCATAGCATTCCTTGACTAGCTCTTTCTACCTCCTTTCCTTTCACTTCCATGTTTGATCACACTCAGCAGGGAATGATAAGGCTCTTTGGTTAGACAACTGAATGTTCTTGCCTTTGATCCCTAAGAGGAACAATACCCATGTGAATGGGGTTTATGGGTCATTGGCCTGATCTCTGGAGATAGCTAGATGAAATCTCAGTCTTTGTTCCTTAGGCAAGTAACTATATTTGTTTCCTCAGTTCCATCCTAGAGAAATTTGACTCTCAGGGGATCAAGAGCTCCATTAAGTAAATTATTAGATAAGGAAACTGAAAACATAAAAGGGACTGATTCAGTCACAAGGTCAGTGCAGCTACTTCAAAGAGTAGTATGAAAAGAGTTTCAGGCTCCTTACTTACAGAAGAAACTTGCAGAAAATGAGTTATTATTGGCTAAAGCGGCAGACATCTAGGTTATCAATCTTCCTCTTATCAGGCAAGGACATATTGTGGGTTCCTTGACAGACTTTTCTGATTACTTTAGTTATTTACATAGTAACCCTTTGGAGTTTCATTGGACTGTTCCAGGAGCAAGTTTCTGGATTACAGTGAAAAGGTTTACGTTCATTTTCTCAAAAAAATCGATATTATGAATCCTTACGTGATAGGATAGAGAAGACGGCTTTTAACACATCACCTAATCAGCAAAGGCAAACTTCTAAAATAACCAATGCATTATTCTGTCAGGAATTCTTACCTGGATGGAATCCTCGACATAGATGAGGCAGCATCGGTTAATACAGAAAAATGTACTGGCTGTATAGGAAGGAAGCCAAGATTAAAGGGACAGGACAGCATTCAAGAAGCAAGACCTGCTGCTGCAAACACCTGTATCACAGACAGCATGGACATCAGTTAGTGGAATGGGATCACAGTAGCTCGTGGTGAATTGATGCTCCAAAGTACTTCCTTGTAAGGAACACTTGGTCACTTTGTTTCCCATGAGAAACTTATGTTCCCATGTCACTTATGTCTCAAGCCTTTCTCTTTTAAATTATATTAGATACAACGCTTGGAAAAGTCATTGTAATGGTGCTCAGATTGTTTTGAATATACAGTACATACTTGTACTGCAAAACCAAGAATCACAGGGTGCAAGGGCAGTTCCTTCTGAGCTTTACCTTCCTCAGTCGTTTCAGATATCTTCTGTTAACACCATTTTAGTTTTCTCTAAGTTGTTTAATTAACTGTATATCTTTACCCACCAGATTTTTTGCTTTCTCTTTAAGCTTGGCTAAGGTCGTGGAGCAAGAGGAAAGTAACTAGTTAATACTTTTCTTTTGTCCCAAAACAGAGATGTAGAGAACTTATTGGTGGCCTAACGTATGTGATCATTTCCGAGAACAAAACACTGCAGTCAGGGAACAGAAAGTCCCTGGAAAGTGCTTACACTCTTCAGAAACTGCAAAAAGATAACCAAGCTTGCAGAGCCTTCCTCTCTGTCAGGTGGTGTGACTTCACGGGGATCCCAATAGAGTTATTTGAGTAAAGTAGATCTGTAATTTTCTAGGTGGAATGTAAAAATACTCTCTTTTGTTTCCTGATGCATGTATTACATCGAGTATGATCAGACAAAGAGGAATATTGATCTTTGATTACGGGTTGATCTTTGATTATTCAACATGCAATTCACTTCCATGGTCTATTGTTCCACTACTGTTAGCAGACAGCTCCTTTCTAAGCCTCTGACTAAGCAAATTCTGAGTCTCTCTAATTTTCCTGGTTCTTTTGGTAATTTAGTTTGCTTTGTCATGCTTGCTGCCCTGATTTGACTTTCATTTTGTAGTTTGGGTCTCATCAGTTCCCTTTAATATCTGATATCTCAGTAGTCTTTGAGTCACAGTGTCGAACTGTACCAATACAATGCAAATTCTAGTCAAAACTGAAGTATGTGATCATGAAATATTCTGGAGGTACTCCAGTAACGCTGATGGCAATGGCAGAAAAGTGAATCCATTCAAAATATCAAGTGTATGCAATTGTTGGNGCTTCATAGGAGAATAAAGAAAACCATATGAAACACTAAAAGGAGCTAACTGCCTAAATACTTTTCAGTTTTTCTGAAAAAAAAAAAAAGAGTAAGTTTTATCTAGATTAATTACTCTTTTGTTGAGGTTCAACCTAATGTAATCTTAATCCCCAGAGGCATTCAGCTCTGGAAAGGGTCCTTTATAATAATAGCTGTGACAAACTAAAAAATAATTTTCCAGTTTACTGTATTTTTCTACTTAATTACCATGACAAAAATAAAAAGGGAACTCCTAATGAAAGTGGACATAGAGATGCACTAGGTACCTTCAAAGTGATGTATAGTAGTTATGCCCCCCGAATTCAATTATCTGTAAAGAGTATTCATGCACAGATTGTGGCTTCTGTGCTTGTCTCTGATAATTTAGCTGCAATCTGATGCAACAGTAATGATTTTATTTTATTTTTTGGCTCCTTGTTCCCTCTGAAGTGTTTGCTTCTCCCATAGGAGCCCTATCTCTTTACAAACTGAACAGTTATTTGATCGTTGACCCTGCCACTGATTTGTGAAGTAACAGGATGATTAAGTATATTGGCAGAGTGCCTCATTTACCTACTGATAGGCAACAAATCCTTTGTCTCTCTTCTTTTTTACGATTTTTCATCTCTTCTCTTTTATAATTCACTGAGCTCATACTAGCAATTGACCCACAATGTGGAAATGCAGGCGCGTTTCACGGTGGCTTTAGGCAAACAAAAGGATTATCAGTATACGCAAGAGCGAATCAATTTTTCCATTCTCTGCGAGAATAAAATAGCCGTTTTGAGGCATCTCAATTTGAGTGTTCCTGAAATCCGCACAGCGCAGCGTAATTGCTTGCAGAGACTTGTCCTAATTGGCAGCTTAAGGAAAGAGACACAGACAGCTCTTAGCACTTTCCACTTGGAAAGTTCTCTGGAGATTGTTGAAACAATAGACATTTCTGTCTTTCTGCCTAAGGTGCATGACTTGAAAATGCAGATGAAATGACAGCAAATCACACATTGAGGATTCTGTGAACTTTTCCCAAAACGGATGGTGTTCTCTGGAAAAAGAGAGCTGGGGGGCAGAGGAATGCGCAGGGGAGAGGAGAGGTTTCGTACATACTTTTCTCTCTTTTCCCCGTTGTTTTATGCATGTGTGTGCATATGTGCGTCTGTAAAACATTATATCTGGATTTTTCCCCTATGAAAACTTTGGAGCTGTATTTTTTACTATTGTAATCGAATTAATTGGTTTATTATGGATGCTGAATTCTTGCATGTCATTTATTCAGTAAGGGGGGTTATATTGTCTCTTTTTTTTCATACTGAGTTATTTCAATGTTTCTGCTACAACATCTTCTGCTCTCCCTTGGGTTAAAAAAATGACATTTTATAATTTATTTCTTTTAGACTTTTGTTTTGGAATGGATGATGAAAATACTACAACCCAAGAAGTCTGTTGTAAACCTGGGTTCCATAAAACAAGCGTTTGTGTTTTCCCTTGGTAGCTAACTAAAAAAAAAAAAAAAACCAAAGAAAAACTGCTTACTGAGGTTTTAATATGGAGGTTTTTATAATATAGCGGATATCTAGGATATCTATAGGATCGTTTTAGATTCTCTCTGGTATTGAATAAACATAAGTAAGATTTTTCTGCAAAACAAACGCCCCCACTGATTCCCCGTGTAATCCGTATTGGAGGCGCTGCATCTGCGATGTACTTTTGCACCGAAGGACAGCATCTCCCAGTGTCCCGCCTGCTGGCCTGCACTCTCACCTCAACCAGACGGGCTCACTCCTTTCTCGTAGTCTCACCGCCACCATGAACTCTGGCTCCGGCAGTCACCTCGTAATCACAGGCAAGGTGGTGGAGGCCTCCCCTGGGAGAGGTGCAGGAAATAGAGCAGTGGGAGTTTTGCAAGAGCAAAGAGCTGTTGCTTTGGGTACTCCCAGCTGCAGGTGAGAGGGTGTTTAACTGTCAGGTAAATGCATGTTTATTAAAACAGGAAGCTTAGAAAGAGTAATTTGGTGTTTTCATAGCATCCTTTATATTTAACATCCCATTAAAATCAGGGTATGGGAAAGACATTATTTTTCCGCAGATACTTTCAGTAAAACTCACTGATGCTTAAGATATGTTTTAGTTTCTTATCTGACTATCATCTTCTGCAGTGGTTCTAGAGAGAACTGGAGGGAGACCGGAGAAAAGAGCCTAGAATAAGACCAATCAAGAGTCCCGCTACCACTTCTTCTCTCACCTAAGAGCTGTTTGCTTTGCTGCAGAAAATGATGGCGCATTTACATTTTAGACATATTACATTACTGTGCTCGGTGATGCCGAGAATCCCATGTCCCCTTTACCTGACTTGAAAGTTTATCATAACCATTATCACTTTCTGTCTACAGAAAAGTCCAACCATCTGGATTTTTTAATGCATAGTTACTACAGAGGAGAAATAAGAAAATAATATTATTTAACTGCGGGTTCCTTTTCCTTTTTCCCAGTTTCCCCTGAATGACTTCACTTGGAATGAATTAGCACTCCAGATATTGTGTCCCTTGTCTGTCTCCGTATCTACTGTTCTTACCATGAAATACATTCTGGCTTTTGCTATTCAGGGCACCTCTCTATAGTATAAAGAGACACTGGCTTTTAAAGTGAGCACCTCAGCTGTGGTCGGTAGAGGCTGTATGCAGGGATTAAGCACAGTGTGCTGCCAGTGAGCGTGCTTACCTTTTTATAATGCTTTATTTCATTAAATTTGTGTTCACTCTTTCTGATTATGGAGAATGTAACTGTTCTTTAAGGTGTGACGTAACCGTTCTTTAAGGAAAGTTTGTCGAAAGAGAAGGGTCATCATGATCTGAAAATCCTAAGGCTTATTATCATTCTAGATTCTGAAATACTTGAAATATTTCAAAGGCTAAGGGCTTCCAGAAGTGTGTCTTCGCCTGCCAGGTAGGATGGCAGGGTAATCGTCCATGTCATAGCACTGAAAGGAGGGACAAACTCTGCTTCAGTAAGTTCCTTTCAGCTATCAGTACCAGGAGTGTGAGTGTGAACTGTATGAAAATCCCAGAGAAGAGTTCAGGATGTGGGAAGGAATATATATGCCTAGTAGAAGGCTTCAAGTGGGCTGTGCTGAGACGACCTGCACGTCCTGCAGGTGTCCAAACATCTCAAGTTTGGCAATACCCGTAGATTTTAAAACCACAAGGTCGCACTTCTGGTCTTGTTTACATTTTTTACAACTTCTGGAGCTAATGGTGGAATGAAAAAGAGGATAGCATAGTTAATGTTTCATCCCTTCAGGTGCTGGGAACCCCAAGCTGTGCAGCAATGGATGGACCCCTTAGTCACAGCACGTTGCACAGATCCCATCCATGGAGAGGTTCACTGACATGATTGTCTTTAGAGTTCTTAGAGGATTTTCTTAGAAGCAAACGACTCTGTTAGTCATTTCTACTGTCAAACTAAATGGATGTTCACAGGAGAGCATCCTGCTTCGCTTTGAGATAAAGACAAGGATATGCCAGTGTTGCCGTGGTCACCTGCCAAGTGGGAGATGCCTACAGGCGTCTCCGATATGGCCATCCACTGGGTTTATCCTGCAGCTGGGTGGTAAATGCAGCATGACACAGCACTGGCCTAGGCCTGCCTTGGGCCAACTCTTACGGGGTTCTCTAACTCCTCGATGTACAATAGTCTTCTGGTTAGGACCACTACAGATGCCAAAACCGAACATGTGGTTTTCCTCATTTTCCTTCTGAACAAGTTGACAGTCACAAGAGAAATTATAACAGCATTGTAATTTTTAGACTGAATATTTCTTATGGTAATAACAAATAAATACTCAGAGCTCTGGAACATGTTTTGTAATATGTGTTTTGTAATATAATTTTTGTTGCTTTAGCATTGAACAAGCATCATTAGATGTTGCATAGAAAATGCTGATGCAAAGCAAGCGGCCTGCAGACTCGAGCTGTAAAAATGTAACCAGGTGTGCTAGGAGTAAAGTCAATTCATCATTTAATTTCTCTGCCACCATAAAAAATCAGTGCAAATTTCCAAATCAAGTGGTTGCCTAGCATCATAAATGCAATTATTTCCCCTCTTTTGAGTTTGCATCCACATGCTTCTCTTACCCCTTATTATGTATCTGTTATAACCTCGTATGCCTTGCTTTCTCAGGTGGATTTCTTACTTCTTCACACTCTCCCATCTGTCTTTACAGTGGTCAGTCTATATCCGCGCTGCTGTCCGCAAAGAAAAAGGATTGCCAATCCTGGTGGAACTGCTTCGAATAGACAATGACCGGGTGGTATGTGCAGTTGCTACAGCTTTACGAAACATGGCCCTAGATGTCAGAAATAAGGAGTTAATAGGTAAGTTTTTTCCAAACAATCTATATATTATGTGGGTTTGGGTTTTTTTTTTTCCAGTTTGCAGCAGAATGAGCACAATGAAAACAATTATTCTCACATTTCTACCATAATTTCTTTAATTCCTTCTCTAATGTGTCATATTCACATTTTATGTGACAGCTTAGTGTTATATTGCAAGGAACTGTTAATTTAATTAAACATCATGTAGTGTTGCATGATCTGTCATACTGTAATCTCCAGAAGAAAAGCAATGGCTTTGTTCTGCTCTAGCACTTTGTTCCTAGGCTGGCAGTAGCACTTGCATCTTCCAGACTGAGGATCTAAGCAGAGCAGCCACTCCTGATCCTCAGATTATCAATTACAATTACAAGTAATTTTGCGGTCATGAAGGAATAAATCATAAAGATTTTAAGATGGCTGCAGGAATTTACTGAACAGAGTAGTAGCTCCAGCAAGAGAACTGGAAGATAGGAAAGGACAATAATTTACATAAATCATTGTTGCCTTGGAGTTCTGATGGTATGGTGAGCAAACATCTTGGGGTTTTCTTTATTTTATTTAGGTTTTTGGTGGAGTTTTTTAGCTGAAATTCATCCAAACACTGCATCATTGAACTTTTTTGAAAAATAATCACTTCCTTGAACTATTTCAACAGTCATGACAAAACTATTTCTACTTCTTCTGTACATTAAGAGCATATTTTTTATTAATTTTTGCTAACTGGTTAATTTGTTATCATTACAGCATACTTCTTCTCCTCTGCTTTTAGTTACAGAATTCCACGAATTCATACTTTTATCATAGTGTTTTATTATTTGTATCCAGTGCTGTCTCAGGGTTAGTGCTTCATTACAGCAGTGCTCTGCAAGTTGTTCAAAGAAGGCAATCACTTCCCTCACATATTGTATGAACTAGGGAGACTTCACTGACAAAATGTTGTACAGCAAATAGAGGTAGGGGTTGGTGAGTAATGCAAGCCTGCTGTGATCACCCAGGGACTGAACTCAAGACTGACGCTTTACCTGCAAGACCAGCCTGCCTGTTCAGGTTTTGCTCATGTTATAGTTGATAAAATTGGCATGAAATTAGATTTGTTCGATGTATTGTGTTCAGCTTTCAGGAAGCAGGATGCTGCATATGTGTTCCTAGTGTTTTTTTCTTGTTTTCTAGGAATTTTAAAGTAGAAATTACTGCTGAAGCAAGTGTATCAGGCTATCTGATCTGAATTAATAACAGACCTTTTTTTTTTTTCCTCTCATGATCCACCTCCACATTCAGTTTACAGTATGTTAGAGTGTCTAACATCTTATTTATTTGTGGGTCTTCCTCTACAGGGTTCACAAACCACATTCATGCTGAGTTTTCTTCTACATTCTCTTATCTCTACTTATTGACATCACAAAAAACTCTTTACAGTTGAATTTACTGATTATCAACATGGTTTGTAATGCCATGAATTAGACTACATACGGTTTCCTTTATGTACTCTGCTTATTATTTTTGAATTGAGAGTTTTATTTCCTTCCCAAATTTGCAAATTTTATTTAGGAAAGTAAGGCTAAACATGTGAAAACAGAGCTGTCTTAATGTGATGTGCCATTCAAAATGTTCAGTAAATCATGGATAATAAGCTTGCACAACCTCCACATTCTAATATTTCATGGAACTCTTGGAGAACATGTGATATAAATAAAGATGAATTTTTAAAAGGCGGGAAAAATTGAAAATAATTACCTAATAAATTCATTTATGTAGCCAACCAGTAATGGCTGTGCATTGCTGCTTAGATTTAAATTATTCATGGGGTCGTTCTGGGGAATTTTACTTTACAACTGCAATACAAATTTGCTGCAGTTTAAAAAAGTCCAAACATGCCAATATGACAGGGACATTATAATTGCTGAACTGTTTCAGCTGTGATCTTTATATGTTCTTTCTTTGGCTTTCATCATTGGACTTAAAAGAAATAGTAATAATGGTCATTATTTGTCTTGTTCTTCAATATTTTTTAGCAAATAGGGCATATCATAGATCTAATTTTCAGAAATGCCAAACACCTGGAGTTGTCAAGGATTTCAACTCATATTGTAGGCAGTCCATTTCTGTGAATGTTCCATGTGTTATAGATGCCCTAGCTGTTGTTATGGAAAGGGGGACTCGAAAGGCGCTTCTTGACGTTAGTCATGCAAGCATCTTTCTGCCTAAGCAGAATCAACATCCTTTTAATCTTTCCTCTTTGCAGTTTCTGTTTGTGTGTCATATTCTTGCGGTGACAAACTCTACCTCACAAACTAGAATTTTCCCCTTGAGATAACCTTTTTTAAAGGTGAATTGTTGTACTTCATATGTAATAAAATTATATGAGTAAAATTGATTTATTTTTTCAAATGCATCTGTAAAGCTTTCTTCGCAGTGGTGCTGTGGTTCCATTCCCAGCTGACAAATTTTTACTGAAATGTGACAGAGAATGAACCTGTAAATCAGTGTTGAAGCATCTGGCAAAATATATCAAAAAGCTTGCTAAAATCCAGATTCACCTGTACAGAACTACAAAACAAACAAAAAGACTCTGTCTTTAAGTGACCTGAAGTTTCCTTCTAGACTCCATCGAATTGACTAATCTGTTTTGGTTTTCACACAGATGTATCAAGTGTGGTGTTACATTGCTAAAGGTTGGTGCCAGGCTTCTCTTATAATTTTTCTGAGCCATCCCCATACCAGTATTTTCTTTATTTATAGCGAGGTCATCTTCCTGGGTTTCATTTTGGGCATGCTCCATATCCTTAATATAACCTTCTTATTTCTCCTTCTCTGTCACTTTTGCATTGTGCTATATGTCTTTAGACTGAGGCAGCAGGCATATTCATCTTCCTCCTTCTCAAAATTAAATCGCACTCAGACAAAGACATGGTAAACTTGGCCTATTTAGTACTGGCACTAGGTAATCCAGCACGCGGTTTTGCCTTCTTGGGCATGCTGCCCAGTTGCATTCCCGGTGACATTCAGACCACATTCGTTGCCTGCTTGCCTTTCAGGACATCCAGCTGCATGAAATAGCACCCACTCTGTGTCACTTCCCAAGCGTGCACCCCATGGGAAGGTTTATCAGCCTTTTTCCCAGCAGTGCTTCAGATGAGGGAAGTGGGTCTTGACAAGACCCATTTCTGATGTTGCCTGTTTTGTTGTTCTTGGGTTTCAGCAGTCAAGGCTGCACAACACCTCTGTGTCCATCTGGTACCTCAGCATCTTCCTGCTTCTTTTTGCGGCTCCGTAAGCATTTTGGGAGGCTCAGCTTCCCTCTCTTCCTCAAAACAGGTTCCGTCTCTGCTAAGCTCCTTCATGGCGCTCCCTCCAGCGTCCCTAGAGGCCTCCAAGTTGACCAGAAATCACATTTTTTTGCCTTTGTTCATTCACTTCAATAGAGAAGAATCACTTTTGTCCCACAGTTCCTCCAAGGGCTTTGTCAATGACGTCTGTGCAGTTATGTCATCCCCATGTTCCTTTCTTCTTCCTTTCTCTTTCCCTCTCTCTCTCTCAAAAAATAAAAGGTGAAAAAGTAGAACAACAAACCTGCCCTTCTTTGTCTCTCAGCACTGTATAGGTGCCTTAATTTGACGATATGGCATTGTTGTCCCTCCCCCAGTAACCTCACCTACAGGTAGTTTAGAACTTGAGGACTACCTGCAGACCTGTTGCTTCTGGCAGTGCCGTGGCAGGGTGGCAGTCAGGCCAGCGCCTGTGCCGGAGCTGTCGCACCATCTTCCCTGCAGTAAGTGCACCTACAGACTTCTGGTCTCTAAAGCCACGCTTTGTTAGAATGATGTCAAAAAATTGCTAACTTAGAATAAGTTTGTTTTTTTCTTTAAATAGAGGAAATTTGGATCAGCTCTGGCAGGGCAGAAAGGCATAAAAATAAATCCATCCCCTGTAAAGAGCAATCTTTGCAGTACAAATTGTTTCCTTGCAGTCTGCTCCAGCAACCTTCAGTGGCTTTCCGATTCGGACACCTTCCACACCATCCTCTGGGCTTCTAGAAAACTTTCTGTGGATCACTGTAGACCCGTGTCCTACTTTAGACGAACTCTCTTTCCCTCCCTAGAGTTTCCCATTCAACAGTGGTGCAGCAGCCTCCCTCTTTGCTCTTCTCTCTCCCCACTCTGGATGTGAGAAGGCTTTCAGAACCAAGATTCCCCATTCAATCCCGGGGAATGAGCCAGCTTCATCTTTCTTTTATCTGAAACACAGCCAACAGTTTTCCTCTCTGCTGCCATCCACAACCTCTTTAACAAAAGAGAATATGAAACGTACAGTTAATTGAAAACCGTGACTTGTTATTCTACCTACACAAACAGGTACAGACTGTCCCTGTCAGTGAAATTTTTAAAGGATGAATCTCTGTCCCCAAAATTTGCATTTGCATTGTTCTTGTATATGCACGACATTTACTTTTGATTTTAAATGACAATTACTGTGGCTTTTTAAAGTGCAGTAGGTGATCTTTCAGAGTTAAGCTGATTTTTCAAGCTGCCCCAGATGAGAAATTTGTCACTATTCATATGCAGCAGAATATGTACAGTATAGGATTTGCCCTCTTGAAGTACAATTTGGTACTTGTATTAGTATTGTGTTCATACTGTTTAGTGACAAGCCCTCAGGGTATGGGGCTTTGGTGTGAATGCAGAACTGGAGGTAAAATATATAAAATTTCAGTGCACAGTGTTGTGCTTGATGTCTTTCTATCAGTTTTCCCTTATCCTGACAGTGGTTTCTAATGCTATTCTGGGCCAGTGTTGATTGCGAGAAGTATTGTACTAGTAATTCAAGAGCACCGTTCTTTCTCTTGGCCTGGATTTTTGTGGTTGAGTAAAAGATGTTTTTAAAGACTGGAAGTATTTTGATCACTTACCCTTGGAAAAAAAAAAAGAGGTCAATTCCACCTAAAGGTTTCTGTTGACTTCTTGTCCTGTGTACAAGATACATCCTTATGTATCTCTTCCCTTAAAATGTGTAGAGAATCCTTGTGTCTTTTCAGGGCACTAGTGTCTAGAGAGTTTGATGGGATAAATTGAAGTATTGCAATACTTAAGACATCTTTTTGGGGGCTATCGCTGTAAAACCATGATTCAAGTAAGTGTAGTTAGTGGTACAATTTCTACTGCATTCACAATGTTTTGAATCAAGTCCCGAAACAGGGCCTGTAGCAGGGGTCATTTTTTAATAATTGTTCCTGAGTTGGGGGCTACAAGGTGTTGGCATTGAATTATTCTCAATTCACAACTCATCTGTTGGTAATTCAATTATAAAATATGCATAAAATTCAAGGGTAGCATATCAATTAGATTGTTGCTTAATATGTATTGGAACGTGCTTAATTTTGCTGGGTGTCTAAAAGTTTGGTATCCAGTAGAAGATACCTGTATTAGGCTCCCTTACAGTTGACTGAGAGAGAGAGACTTACAGAAAGTGATCTATTATATCAAACATGCAATAAAATGGATCTCACCCTATGTTACTGTCTTATCATGGTTGAGCAATGAAAAAATTCAAGGGGGCGTGTACATTGCCACTGAGTGTGTGCCTTGCCATCTCATGAACAATGTGGATCTACTTGGGTGCCTGAAATAACTGGTGTTTGTTTCAAAGTTTTATCGCTAAACTTGAGAAAGTTTCATTGAAAGATTTCACAACTCTGATGAATTGTTAAACTCACAGAATAATTCAGGTTGGAAGGAATCTCAGGAGGTCATCTTGCCCAGCTTTGCACTCAAAGCAGGGTCAGGTATATTATTTCAAAGTGTTATTTTGATTCACATTTGGAAAGATTTGCTTTCAGGTGTTAGGCTGAAAACACATCAGAAACAAGTATTTGCATCCTCACAGCAGAACGTGTCTTTTCTGGAGCATAACTAAATACATGGGGTTCTCCTATCTTAGAACATGGCCACATTTTAAGACCACAACTTTGCTTCAGTAGTAGTAATAAATACAAGTGAAAGCACTGTTCACTTTTTTAGTTAGAAGAACAGCAGCTGTAAGATATTCTAAGTCCTGGTAATGTATATTGATAGAGAATATGGGGATGGGTTGGGAGATGATTAAATCAAATATGCAGCTTTCATCCCACTTAGAGTGTCTACATGCAGTTTTCTCTTCTTTTTAAATGTGAGCACTTCTGAATTTCTCATACATACATCTGCAAGGATCTGAGAGGCGCTGAATTTTTTTATTGAATTTTTAATTGACTTATAAAGTAGCTTAGTTACTGAAATGTTAAATTGACATAAATTCACAATGCGCAAGATGCCAGAAAGCATTAATCAGGGATCGTAGCCATTTGTTTGGAAGAAGGTGAAGACAGAATATATGCTGCAATTTGTTTAATTTGTGTCAGTTTTTATTGCACTTCATTTGTTGTTTTGATAGTTGAGCTGTGCAAAACCTAGATTACAACAAGCAGATACCTGAATAAGAAGAGACTGTCATCAAAAAGTTGATTTAGGAAATGGAAGATATGGTCATGCATTAATAGCTGATGTTCCTTACTCTATCAATGCAGAGAAAGATGTCAGTTAAGGTGGTAAATGCATAATTAATCTTTGATGTTTTATAACACCTCTATGGCAAAGTCCAGACTCCCTGGTTTCTAGTGTTGTATGCATAAGATAGCTGAGAAGTCAAACTTTTAAAAGTTTAAATGTTACATATTTTTTTCCATTACAGTGTAAAAGCTTCGTGTCAAGGAGATTTTGACTTTTCACGTGCCTTCAGCCACTTGTGCATTGCCTTTTTATCCAGTTTATCTCAAATACATTTCTGACAAGCAGACCTGGTGGTTATAGAGGTTAGGAAAGGTTTCCTTCCTCAGCCATTTCTTATTAAATAACATTCTCAAGTGAAGAGATTTAGGGAGAAAGACAAGGTTGGTAAAACTTAATTCTCATTTTTAGTATCAAAGTCAAGATCAAGCATTTTCAAGACTAGGTTAAGTCTTTTACAACTGAACTTCCCTATTGCCTATGGCTGTTTGGATTTGAAGGGAGTTTTCTCTACCGTGAACCATCTAAAAAACCTGGTGTTTCAGTTAGTTGGGTAGGCTTCTGCTGTGGATAGTAGGGAGAAAACAGCACCTCTAGGTGTCCCTCTCACTTACCTCTGTCACGTCAAGTCTTGGATATTAAGGTGGAGTGGGTCCTGTGTGAGAACCTCGAGAAGTAACCAGAGATTTTGGGTGACTGAAGATAAGCAAGTAGTATCCCATCATAAGTTGTTCTGATTATACAGAATAAGTACTGTTCTGCTCCCCTAATTTAATTAGCTTGGTAGACTTTGCAAAGGCAATTAGTGAAAAGGTACTGAAATTTTTCATTGTCACTCAAAACAACAGAAATAACTGTATACAGGCTCAGATCCAGGATTACAAAGAATACCACTTTCACTGATCTGTTTTTCATTGTAATTCCAAGTCAAAGAATCACACAGCATTTCATCTCCATAAAATAAGATCAAGATGCCTCACAATACTAACCACAAACCAGCCCCAGGTCAGCTATTCCTCGTAGTAGAATAACCTGTGGGGAAATGCCTGGAAAACGCATGTGTTTCTATTTCAAATGCCAGAGTCTCAAGAGAATCATCTTCGGCATTGCAGCACAACAGCCTACCTACATTATAGCAGTAAATTTAAATGATGCCATATAATGTTTTAAGGTTTATAAACCTTAAAGCTTTTATTCTAGGTTTTATAAGTTTATAGTTATTCCCACTAATACTTAAGATTAAATTCTGAGTGCATGTCATAAAAGTTGCACAGTCTTGTGAAGGTGGCCCAGGAAAGCCTAGAGTCAGTGTGACTGCCAAAACCACCACCACCAAAAAACAACAAGCAGCCAACGGATGTGCCTTTTCACTTCATTGATCTGCATTTCACACATAAGAAAGTGCCCCAACCTGCACCTTACATTTTGTTTGAGATAAACAATTTCTGATTGGTTCTGTTCTTCTGTACAAGGCAGAAAGCAATTAAACTGTAACCGTATCCACTTTTCTCACTCAGAAGAGTGACATTTCAAACAATTCAGTATTAATTTTCATCTCTGTTTCTCAGTATGTTCAAGCTGAGAACTGCTACTTATCGTTTGAAAATTCAGAGTTCTGATCTAAAAAGTGCATATAATTCAGTTGCATATTCCATAAAACATACCAAGGTAGAAATGCAAATGTCACAAACTGTCAAAGTAATTTTAAAAGTAGTTTTAAATCCACGAGGAATTATCCTAAATCTGCAAAGCGGTTTTGAAAATCCAGGTTTTGTGACAGCCTTACATTAACAGATAAGTGTATCAAAACAGATGTTTCCAGTCTGTTCTCTATCAGCTTCAATTCATGGAAAAGTGAGCTTGTTTTATTCTAGGTAAGATGCAAAATAGCCTTTTCTCCTGAAATCCTTGTCAACGGAAGCCATTCTCAAATGATAGAAATAACATACATAGCATTTTTTACCAAAAGCACTGTTCTTTGAAGAAAGTAGAACTCCTGTTCTATTCATGACACTTGCTGGAGAGTAGAACGTGGCAGATGAATTAGCATTTGACAGCGGAAAGCGACATCCTTTTCTTCTCACATGTGAAGACCCTGGGAATGGGGCTGGGGCACTGTACTTGCAAAGGATGGTGGAGGTGGAGCTGAGAAATGGAAAAAAATAATAAAAAAAAAAGGATGAATGCATGTTGATTAAATTTAAGCTAGCTATACATTGCTTCCAGTCATATTAATAGTAACTTTCTCTGTGCATCTCCATCCTTCCTCTCTAAATTAGTGCAATTGTTCTTGCAAAATCTTATACGATCATAGCTCCCGAGTTAGAAGTTGACAGGTGAATTGGCAGTACAGAATGTCCCTCTTCCCACATGTGGCTTTCAGACATACTCAGACTTCTATTTCAGGGTCCCCAAACTTGTCTTCTGCATGTTTCAAAGCGCTGGTTGCTTAAGAAGGAAGAATGTTAAACCCAAGCACCCTTCACAAAGGTGACACTGACAGAAAACTCAGATGGCAGGGACCTAAAAGATTTCTGTCCCCCTGCACAGGAGGGCTGTGCTGGCATGGTGTACGCTAACATAGCAGTAAAATACCTGTGGATATGCAACACAGATGTTTGTCATCATCCATTAGATAAATATTTACTCTGTAAAATGTCTCATTTTCCCCACAATAAAAATATGACAAAGGTAGAAGGTATCAGACAGTCAGTTTTCAAAGAATGGAAGAGTAAGAGACAGTACGGATGTCTGGGTTCTTACAACTGGCATCCTAACTAAATCTCAATGCAGTTAAATTGAATTTAGTTTTTCTTTCCATTCCTGACCATTATGTGATTACACAGCATTGCCGGTTGTTAGCAGTTGCCCCAGTATGGGCAGCAGGTGATTGCATTTCTCTATTGGCTTATATGTATTCTGTGCCAAAATACATGTGATCCTTGTGCTGTTTAGTCTTTGACAGTTATAAAAAGGGAACTCAGTCTCATACGTGTTGGTTTCTGCATGGCATCTTCGGGTACAGTTGTTTTCTTACAGAATAATTATTCTTTATGAAGTACTTTGATGTAGGATTGGCTCGCTTGGAAGAACTAAGTCATATACTAGTTGTTTCCATCACTTATTACGGGTTTTAGTGTTAAAGGCTGTTGTTTCAGCTAACATTAATAAAACATCAAATATCCTTTTGGTTACAGACAGCAGAGTAATGGTTGTTTGCTGCAGCCTTTACAAATGAATTCTTGCATTTCCTCATGAGTGTTGTACCTTTAGGTGCATGTAGCATCTCTAAAAATGCACTGTCCAGGACTGGCTGGAAGCACTGTCCCTATGTGTTAGCTTTCTGCTCATTTCTGGGGTTCTTATTTTGGGTACTAGTTGAATAGGTCTCAAATTAAAGCAGTTTACACCCCTGCCTAACAAGCGATTTTTAAAAAAAATCCAAATCTGCTGTTTCATGCTTATAACCACTGGTATTGAATAATAGCAGTTTCGTAATATGCAGTTACAAAATATTAAAAGGGTAACAAATTCTCATCATCTGAGATAAGTGAGGAAATAATCAATTTGCTCAGGGGCCTTATTATCATAATTCCATAAGGTAAGACAGTGATTCTGGCACTTAATATCTCAATGGGCTCAATTAAACAAAAGTAAAGAAATTTAGTTTTCCTCCCAAGGAAAGCCTAGAGAACCCTTAGAATCAGCTTCAAAGCCCCATTGATCTCTCCATAGTATCTCTATAAAATTATTTGAAATCTGGTATTACTGATACAATCTTTAGTATCATTATGTTTTTCATTTTCCTTTTGCTTCCTCTTGTGGCTGTGTTATGCAAGAGATTGTGCGAACATGAAAAAGATACAATGACTACCCCCTAGAGTTAGCAATTTTATATATGTATAATGTATAATGCTTCATAATGATAAATCAGATTTCAGGCATTGATCTAAGAAGGCATTTATACGGATTACTGCTTAAACCCGTGCTTTTTGTGTAGAAATGTAGTATGCATGGTGCAAACGGAAAGATCAGGTTAAGGCAAAAGAATACAGCACTTTGTTAAAACTTATAATTGAAGGTATTTATTTTTTTAAAAGAAACTAGATGATTTAATATTTTAGATATGACCCCTCCTATGCTCCAGAAGGAAGATTTTGAGCAAACTTATCAAAGAACCACCTCCAAAGATACAATTTGAGAGTTTTCAGTGGACTATAGAGCCCTGCCCTACAGAAAGAAATGAAAGTAAAATCTACCTTGTTGATGATGCTTTATAAACCCTGATGAATGTGCAGGGAAGGAATCACCAATAAAATTCAAAAGTACTTGCCTTTGTGGGCAGTCCTAACTGTGTCAAGTAGTTGCTAAGTCGGGGCTGCATATACTGTGGGTGGGTACTAGATGATCTTGTGCCAGTTTGCCTCCTTTGAGTCCATGTAAGCCTAGAAAATTAAGTTAACTAGGCAACTTAAGAAAATGTAACCATCTGCCAGTTGGATTTTGTAGTGGCCATCACCCACTGTCTATTGAGCCCATCAGACCAGGCAGTTTTCCACCCACCATATCGTCCACATATCTGGTCAAAATCTCAGTAAGGATGCTATAGTGAGTGAGAAGTGGGTAAGCTGACATGTTTGTTATTTCAAGCCATGCAGTGTAAACTCTGTAATTCCCAAATTAGAAGTGGATAAACATTTTAAATGTGTTTAACCTCAGTGACATCGTTGCATATACTTAAGTTACTTCAGGACAAGTATCACCAAATTTTAAACTGCAATTTCAGTGTGACACTCCATAAGGACCAGGGTCAAATCATCTTATTGTAGAATAAAGGCTATAATAGGATAATTGCCACTAAATTCACTTAGACACAGAAGTTTGCTTTATTTACCAGACAGGAAATTAAGCTAGTAGCTCAAAGTGTTGCATTTTCAGTAAGGCACTGTACTTGCAGATTTTTAAAGGGGAATACTGTGGGATGTCTTTACCTTTGTCTTTGGAATTGGTTACTTTAAAATCAGTGGAAATAAATGTTGTTTCAGTAGTGATGCCTATTATGAAACTAAAATCTAGTAATCACATTTAGACTAATAGATTCTGATCTGATCTGATTTATAATTCAATTATATAGCAATAACATGAATTTTAAATTATTGCAGATACATGGAAAAAATTAGCTGTTGTAAGAAATGTAATCACAAACACTCTTATGTCCGAAGGTATTTTCATGCTCTCCTTTCTTCAACTCACCTCTGTGTATCGTCCACAAAATCATCCCCATATTAAATAGACATAGACTGGATTTAGCTGGATTTAGCTTCCTCTTTATATATGAATATATAGACACAAAATATATGTGTGTGAGTTTGTATGTCTGGAGGTAGGTTTTAATCTGACCTTTTACCTGCACCAAAGAGGAAGGGGAAGTTTGTTAGGGAGTACACATGCATATAGAAAAGTACTCCATTCATTTAAAAACCACATATTGTGGCAGACAACAACCAGAATAAAATATTGTAGCTGTCAGCTTAGTCTTATTCTCACGGAAGCTAAAAGGAATTTTTCCACCAATTCCTGAGAAGCAGTATTCAACTCCGAGTAACAAAGCAGCATTGTTAAGGTAGAGTGAGTAAGCTGCATAAGTGCTAATCATCATAACAATGTCAAACAATGGTGAGGTCTACTTTAAATCAATGAGTTAAGTATTGAGAGCAGGGAATGTGAAAGTACAACTGGTTCTTACCACTTTAATAACATCTCAGTAAAATTTTGAAGGGCTTGAGGGTGAGTTAAGAACTGAATTTCTATTTTCAGTCATGACATAGACTCTAAGCAGCTATTTTAAAGGGACTAATAGTCTATTTTGAAAAATGGAGTTGGTTGCCAGTTCAGTCACTTTGGTCCTTTGAAAATGTTTGACAATGTGTATTTCACAGAAATAAATTCATATTAAAATATTATATTATATAAACCAGTTCCTTTATTGAATAATGGAATTTCTAGTTACAGTCTAAAACTATAGGTTCTCAATTGTTTGATTTGTCATGTTTAGGAAATGACAGTTCCCTCACCTTAGACGTGGTGACTCCCCTTGAGGCAGTCAGTGGCAGAAGATATTCCTGCTCCTGGGCTCCCTCCAGCCTCTCATTAACACATCACTTGTGTGAGTCAGCACTACCTGACTTACCGGTCAAAATGAGCTGGGTGAGCAAAAAATTACTTTTTCCTGTTCCAGACAAACTTCTGTTAAACAGAACGAACTCAAACAAGTCATGTGAGCGGCCAACATGAGGGGTAGAAAACTCTGACTTGGCCCAGTAGTGCTTGTGAGGCTCAAAATGTGGTCATTACCTTATAAACTTCCACACTTGCTTACCAGATGTCTGGCTGCACCCTGAAAGTTGTTTTATTTTGTTAGAGTCCAGCCACTGTGAGTCCTACCATAGTATCACTGCACCACTGTAAACTGTTATGTTACTACAAACTCTCCCAGCCCTCTCCTCCCCCCCTACCCAAAGAAATATAGTTTTGGTAATTCCTTCATGCCTTTACTAGAAAATTAGAATAACAAAACAGATAAGCTGCATTCCTCATCCAGACAAAAGCAGGCTCCTTTGGAACATGATGATATCAGGCAGGCTGGCAAGACAGCGTGTATAATTTCCCTATGTAGGTATTAAATCTTCAGCAGCTAAAGGTGTTATCCTCTGTTGTACAATACTGTACTGCAATGTCTAAATCAAGCACCAAGGAACAGGGCATGTCTCCTGCTCTCTCATGAGCCACTAGCAATCCAAGATACCAAGTACATCACGAGCAAAGCCTTTGAGACAGGGGTTCTGAAGATGGATTTCTGTGCATTATCCACTGTAGTTAAATCCATTCTTTTGCCTTGGGACTGAATATGTATATGCCTTATACTGAATAGCTCAGCCTCTTCCTGGGGAGACTGAAATTCATCTCATTCACTTGTAGCCCTGTTTAAGCATCTTTCATTCTCCGGGACTTTTCTGATAAGCTATCCTCAGCTTACAGAAACTTCAAAGCTGAGGCAAAGTTAGTAACAGAGAAAGAAAAAATGACTGCACCTTTAGTTCAGGCTTCAAACAAGAGAAAAATTGTGGGAGAGATTAGCTTCGTTGTAACCATTTCCGCATTCTTGCGGAAATCAAATGTTGTCTCTTTCATTACCCTTTTTATTCTAAAATCTACTTAAAACTTAAGAGATCAGTAGCTGTTAGCCTGGCAGTATTAGTAAGTCACTGCAATTAGGAGCCCCATGGCCAGAGATTTGTTGTAGAGTTGCCACTGAAGTAAACGAAGAGAATTAAATGGTTTAGAAGACAAACACGACAAAATCACATCTGGAAGTTGGAAGAGTTAATTGGTTCTCTAGGTTTGTACAGTTATTCCTGATTGGGAAAACTGTTAAGTCTAGAGGGGCTTCCTGAGTTGGTTGTTGGCCTGTCTTGCCTTAATTGCAAATGAGTGATCACATGTGTCTTTGTCATTGTCAGGGACAATTAATGTGCAGAAAATGCCCAGAGATCATCAACTATAAAAGGCATTATAAGAAGCGAATCATTATTACAAAATTGATGGAAGTACTTTCAGAAGCAGCGGTACTAATCTGAAAGCTGGGGTGATGTGAGCTTTCTTTATGACCAGTGCTGGGGCACAGCCGAGATTAGATTGCAGCGGGAGCCCAGGAGAAAGCATCCAAGGTGAGCTGTTCACACACTGATCTTGCTGCAAAGAGCAGTGCTCTGGGGTATTGGCCCTTCAGTGTCTGCATGACTCTTGCAGAACAGGTAAGTCTGAGGAGGCACTTACTCCATCTGGCAATGGCAGCAGCTGACCTGGAAGCCGTGATTGCCAAGTCACCTAAAGGCAGTGAACAAAGAGAAAGAATATCCCTCAGATTATGAAAAGAAGTTGAAGGAGATAAGATATGCATGCTTTTTTGCTTCTCCTTATCCTGAGAGAAAGGGAGCAGACAACAGGGAGAGTGAGAAAAGAGGAATGGCGATCAAATGAACTTGGGGAATCATGTGGTTTGAAAATGTGAGGAAAACAGATTCGGAGGCCTGGGTCTGGTGACTCAGGTTTCCCTTGCTCTTCTTGGAGCTCTTGTTTTTTCCCTTTCTTCCAAATATGAGTAAGTTAAGAGGTTAATTCCTTTTGCAAGATCATCTTACATTATCTTCCAACCGGTGTACTGCCCTCCTTCACAAGCTAAGAGGGTACTTCATCTAAGAAATATATTTGCAGGGCCCTGGAACCACAGAGACTTCAAGTGAAGGTCTCAAATCATTATGATCCTGAAGAAGATGAAGAGGAGTATTGAAAGCAGCTGTCATACTTTGATCACAGGGATTTTGAACATAAGCTGTCTGCAGAGGGGTTCCTGCCAGCCATCATTCTGAGCCAATACAGCCAATACATTTGCAGAATCAGCTGAACTTCACCAGTAATTCTAAGGGCTATGTCGGTGAAAAGCGCTATGAGCCAGTCCCTCAAGTTACAACTCCTCCTTCTGCTCCTTCAGTACAGTATACACAACCTCAGTCAGTTAATAGTCCTGTCCTGTCTCTACCAGCACATCACAAGTCTGCACTTACTGAAGTTAACTCTCTGTCTGACCCTCCTCCACCTCAGAATAAGTCAGCAATTTTCCAGTGCTATAGAGAGGAGACTGTGCAGTCCACTCTTTATCTTCAGAAAAGCTTCCCTGACAAAGGGTGCCATTAAAGGAACTGAACAGATTCAGAAAACAGTCACTCCTCCTTACAACTGCTTTACAATAAAACCTTACACTAGTGCTGCAAAGCCCTTTCAGCACAAGCTTGAAAGACCTAAACTCAACCATAATCTCTTGGCAAATGAAGCTCAAAATAAACCAGAGTTGCCATCAAAATCTCCAAATTCTCCTCAACCAATTTTGAAAGCACATAGCTCATTGCAGCATCCTGAGTTCACTATTGGAATGGATACCTCCACTGTACAGGTCCAACAAGCCTAAATATCAACCAAATAATGTTAATGCTGTGCCTAGTGCCATTCCTGTAAGCCCTTCAGTACTTGAGGATGACAAGACAACGGAGACACAGTTGCAGCCACAGCAAGATTTGTGTTTAACAGCAATGGTAGTCTATTGATCTTCCATAGAGACTGGAGTTAGTAGTTTTATACCACAAGGAGCCATTCCAGAGGGAGTAGAGCAAGAAATATATTTCAAGGTCTGCAGAGATAACGGTATGCATCCATCTTTGGACAAAGAGAAAGGTGAAACACTTCTTAGCCCCTTGGTAATGTGTGGTCCTCGTGGACTAAACTTCCTGACGCCAGTGGAGCCACGCCTGCCATATTGTGACTCCAAAACCTGGCAGAAATGTCTCTTCCTGGGGATCCAGACTATCTTGTTGGAGCAACCTGTGTCCTAATTGACCACTTACAAATATTAAGTTAGCTGACTGAGTAAATAATGTGAAACTGAGATGGACCTTACATGCAAAGTGAACCACTCTATTTTAAGGCCAGAAAGAGAAGCTTGGAAGTCTAAATCGGAAACCACAAAAAATCGAACCATTTCGTTAAAATCTTCTGATTTTGAACACTTGACTCGCCATTTTCTTTGTTCCAGTTCTTCAAGTAGGCCATATGAAGACCTCATCCCAAACATGCAATGAGGCCATATGTTTGCGGACCCTGCATTTCCAGTCTTGTCTTGATGAATGAGCTGCAGCCTCCAATAGAAGCCGTCTCTGCCATATACTGGTCATTCATGAAGACAAAGTAAGAATGATGCCACTGCAGTATAGTACCAAAAAGAAGATGGCATTATGCCTTGTTTGCAGATTGAAGAGGTATAGTATAGAGTTAATGAAGCTGAGGTAGCAGTCAGTTTGTTCTGTCTTCCTAGCTATTCTTGTTACTTTCATTTGGAGTCATTCTAGTTGATCCATATCTTTCCTGAAGTTCAGCATTCAGACTAGTTGTGGTATTCCTTTATAGGCTTTGCACAGAGGAACATATTATCTACATGTTCTGCCAGGAATACTTGATACACTTCTGTATAGCTGTCTTTCTCACGCCAAACTATCTTATAACACATGCTTATGTCGTAATCCACTCGGGCTTCCTGATCCTTTTCTGCAGAATTATTGCTTAGTAGGTTGTTCTTCATTCTGTATTTCTGCAGATAATCATCTCCTGCCCGTGTATATTATCCATTTGCCTTTAATGAATTCCATCTTCCTAGATCAAGATAAGTGAATTCTGAGTCAGTCCTCAAACGTTTTTCAAGCCCCGTCCTCTCTTTCAGCATCCATACCACTGACGGACACTGGATGGATATAGACCCAGGACAGAAGATTCTATACAGAACTTTCTCCATACATTTTCTCCAGAATTCATTTGATACATCATTCTATTTCAATGACAAACCATTGGTAACTGCTCTGAGTAGCAGCATCCAAACATTTTTCATCCTATTTGCAGCAGTTCCTGTCAGCTTTCTCAAGAGTGTTATGTGAGACTGCTCTTGTAGACTTTACTGATGTCAAGACAAGTGAGATCCACAGGATTTTCTCCATGAGACCTTCTGCTACAGGATGTTTTCTTTTAACCACAAAATGCACAAATATACCATATTTTACTTCTTTGTTTGTATTTTAATAGGTGCAAAGTACCAATAGGTTACCAAAAAAAACCCCTCTTGAAACCTTATAAGGGACCCCACATTACTGCTGTCATGATTTTGAACAGTTTGCTCTTCATTCCTGAGTTCTTTCTGTATTATTCTTCATTCCTGCAGTCTGCATATCTGCAAGGATAAAGGCCAATATAGTGAGAGTAAACTGCACCTGCTCTAGCAGTCCATTCCTTCCAGGGACATAATCTTATGCCCACTTTTCTCCCAAATTACAAAATGTTTGAAAAGTAGCATCAAGTTTAAACTGCCATGGCAAAAGAAAAGAAGCATGGGTTTGGGGGATAGCTGAAACATGGATTAATCTAAAATCCTAATGTACTAGTGGTTTCTGTTGAAGAAAGATTTTGGTTTTAAAGGCATCTGCAGCTGTGTGCCAATACATAGAAATCATCTTAATTTCCCTTCTTGTTCTATCAGTAAACACTTATTTTCTTCTCTGTGTTAGCTAATCTTCCCACTTACATACTCTTGCTGCCTTCATCTCTCAGAATCTATTCCTGTCGGAGGGAATACAGTCCATTGTAGTCTTTGTGTAGGCAAAATTCTGTTTAAAAATGTTACTGGTAGAAGAGACTAAACATGCGTGTGCACACATGAAGAGACACATTCACCATGTTTAAATACTTATTTCATTTTGAATAGTAGCGTATTTAGCAAGAGAACAGCAAAGGGACTATATGTGCCATCCAGTGTATTATGTCAACCATATCAGATATAAGACATGTATTTTTTTAAACAGTGTTCTCCTAATGACATGCAGTTGTCTGTTATGATGGTTTTGCACTGCATTGGTTTGCTGTTTGCGACTAGACAAACTCCAGATGCCCTTTCCAACCTCAGTTATTCTGATTCTAGATTTAATTACTAAATTTACTTGATATTAGTATAAGTGCTTTTTTCATGTGTATCTAAACCCAAATACTTCTGTGAATTATAAGAAGAGCATTATCTGACTCGGTCTCTGAAAGGAAAAATAATTCCAGGACAAAGAGAACTTGAACGTAAATGACAGATTTATCTACTTTAATTTATTTTCAGCAGAGGATTTCATAGCTCAGAAGTGGGCCAGGTTCCAAGATACTCTCCAGGATGTTTACTTTTAATATTTGAAATAAATATGTACTGAGGATATATTTCAGACATTTTCAAAGATAAGAATATGCATGTCCATAAACCTGGAAGCTAAGAAGTATCCAATAGGATATCACATAATTGTCAAGAGTGTGCTTTATATTAATGATTTTTAAAGATTCTTTTCAGTATGGTTTGTCTGCTATAAATTTCATACAACATGACTGCAAATATTTTTGTATTGCTGATTATATTAGATAAGGAGCTCATGTTTAAAGGAATGCGTAGCTGCATGATATTGCGGTCAACTGCATCTCACTCAAAAGCTGATATGCCAATACTAATATTCTGTCTTCCTTCATTTTTCACAAAATTTTCAGTTATCTGAGTGGAAGTTTTTTGAAGAGTACGGCTGTGATATTTAAGATCCATCGAGCTTAGTGATACCATTTTAAAAGAGTATCTAGCATAATTGTCAAAGTGAAGACCAGTGCCGTTTGCTATTACATTGCATCAGATCCATCATTATCCTGCAGCTGCTTTACACTGGATTTGATTCATAGGCAGGAATTTTAATTGGGTGTTTCTGCTAAGTCAAATAAGCTGGGAATGAGCTTGTGATGCAGAAATACCATCGGTAACGGGAGCAAAATCTTTAATTTTCTCACATAGTGGAAACTTATGTTTGCTTGAGACAGTGATAAATGAAGCCTTACCTCACTGCTCCTGCTCAGCGTTATGAGAGCAAGATCATGCCAAAACCCTGGGATTTCTTTTTTGACAATTATAAATATTTTTTGTGGCAATTGATTTTCTTCTTTCAACAGATTATTCGTTACTGGGTTTTCTTATGGGCTCAGACTTTGTGATATTGGGCTCAGGGATAAGAGTTTGGGATTGAGGTAGTGGTAGAGGTAGGAGTTAGGAGTCAGGCTTAGGGTTAGTGGTCAGCGTTAGGGTAAAGGCTTGTCAGCTGTGGTCTCACAATCGATGTTGCATCACCTGAATCCCCCTAGCAGCCACAGCATCACCCTTCCTGGCTGGCCCAGCTCTCTCACACCCTTCACGTCCTCACATGCCAGCCTCCAGCTGCTGCCTACTCAAGTGCTGAAGCACGAGGACCCCCAAGATCCCAAGCCCATGCCGTGTCCCCCTGCCCTGCCTCTCTGCCCTCCCTCTGGCTGCCTGCAAAGGTGCTCCATCACCTCACAGTGCTGGCCTGCTGCCCTGGCCAGTCAGCTTCCACGTAGAATCACAGAATTGCTGTGGTTGGAAACCACACTTCAAGGTCATCGAGTCCAACCATTAACCAGGCACTGACAAGTTACCGCTAAACTGTGTCCCTCAGCACCACATCTGCACTTCTTTTAAATACCACCAGGGATGGCGACTCTACCACTTCCCTGGGCAGCCTGTGCCAATGCTTGATAACCTTTTTAGTGAAGAAATCCATCCTAAACTTCCCCTGGTGCAACTTGAGGCCATTTACTCCTGTCGTATTGCCTGTTACTTGGGAAAAGAGGCCGACCTCCACCTGTCTACAACCTCCTTCCAGGCAGTTGTAGAGCGCAGTAAGGTCTCCCCTCAGCCTCCTTTTCTCCAGGCTAAACAATCCCTGCTCCCTCAGCCAGCCACCATCTTCCTGGTGATGCCCTGTGACAGGACAAGGGGTCATGGGCACAAACTGAAATACAGGAAATGCCATCCAAATAAAAGAAAACACCAAGCTGACCCTACTTTGAGCAGAGGGGTTGGACTAGATCTCTAGAGGATCCTGACAACCTCAAGTGTTCTGAGATGTATAAGGAAATTATTTGCATCAATTTTTGTTGCAGTTTTTGCTACCAGAAGTATCAAGGTCCACGGTCAAGAATTAGTAATCTATGAACTCGTTAATGCATGGTTGCACCCCAGTTTTATACACGTAGCCCCTCAGGGAACAGGAGCAGAGATGGGCTAGTCTTTCTCACATAGGGAACTTAGTCTTTTAATCAGTGAATGACCCTCTTAGTTTATGGCTGTCCTTGCGTTTTATTCAAGATACAGGCTTTCNCAGCCAGCCACCATCTTCCTGGTGATGCCCTGTGACAGGACAAGGGGTCATGGGCACAAACTGAAATACAGGAAATGCCATCCAAATAAAAGAAAACACCAAGCTGACCCTACTTTGAGCAGAGGGGTTGGACTAGATCTCTAGAGGATCCTGACAACCTCAAGTGTTCTGAGATGTATAAGGAAATTATTTGCATCAATTTTTGTTGCAGTTTTTGCTACCAGAAGTATCAAGGTCCACGGTCAAGAATTACTAAGCTATGAACTCGTTAATGCATGGTTGCACCCCAGTTTTATACACGTAGCCCCTCAGGGAAGAGGAGCAGAGATGGGCTAGTCTTTCTAACATAGGGAACTTAGTCTTTTAATCAGTGAATGACCCTCTTAGTTTATGGCTGTCCTTGCGTTTTATTCAAGATACAGGCTTTCAATTTCCTTTTCTTCTCAAAATCCTGAGAAGTCCTCTGCAATCCTGAGAAGGTGAAAAAAGCTCGTAGTCCAAGTTTGCAGATTTTGCAACATAAGGCAGTAACTCGTCTTCATGTACCTAAAGAATATGCAGTGATGATGTTCAGAGTTCACCTCCTGTTTGGTAGATCTAATGTGCAACATGAGGAAAATAAATTGCCTCATTACTTGCTCCTCTCAGGAGAAAAGTTACAGGATCTCTTAGATTATGTGCTACTCAGGGTGCTCTTAAGGTGATATGTTTTATACATTATTTGGATTTCATAACTCAGGATTTTCTAGCAAATAATCAGAGTGCTAATTTTAATTAGAGGAAAATGCATACTATTAGCATGAGTATATGCAAAGTCATATATTTGTGTGCAAAATTTTTCAAGGTGACACTGACAACAACAGTTGCTCTCACAAAGGGAACATAGTATTCTGCAAATTTAATTTATCGTTTGCAGTGGAGCGGTCTATCGAGAAATAGTTTACCTTTGGGAATATTGTCCTCTGAATCTCCTGTGGTTAGGAGGTTAGCATTGTATCTGACCTCTTGCCTGTTATGTTTGACTGAAAGAATTTACTTTTCTGCTTTGCTTTTTTGTTGTCATTGTTAAGTCAAGTCTTTTCTAGCCCTTCAAACCTGATCTCCCGTCCTTCCCGTGTAATGCAGAGTGTAGTTTATAATCAGCCATGTCACAGGGAGGTAGAGAGGCTTCTAGATACATGTCAAATTTTCACTCTGACTCCACCCTAGTCTTTGAGAGCACTCTGATCCTTTAGAATAAGGAGTGTGGAGCCAGTGAACCAGCTGGTCTCTGGCATATTCTTCTTATCCCCAAGTCTGGAGAGAGGAGAAGACTTTTGGAAGACTTGCCCAGTTCTCCCCCTCTTTGTGAGTAGCAGAGATCAGCCAGTGTTGCAGAGGTCTGAGAGGTTAACTTGAATGATCTAAGGGGTTGGGCTTTGTGTAAAGCAGATCTTCTCTGTCCAACTTGATCTCCAAGAAGATCAAGTTTAACCTGTGAACTCTCTGACAGCGTGGGCAATTGCATCCCCAAGGAGGTAAGAGAAGGAAGTTCAGTGAGTGCACAGTCCTGAGAGTCCTCCCTTTGTGTGTTACTCAGATGTAGGTGAGCATCTGTGACTCAGGTTAAAAAAGCAACAATTTAGTGACACTGAGCAGGCTCAAATAGATGTTTGGAGGCAAGGTTTCTTTGGGGGCAACTGGAGAAAAGACCTGATCAGCTACTAGCTTGAAGATGCCACCTGGAGCTGTTAGGTTGAAAGGAACAGGAGTAGCACAACCCAAACCAATTTCACATTGTGAACCCTTTGACTCCCACTTCCTGAGGAAGTACAAGAAGAACTGTGCTGGAGTAGATCTGTACTCCCATGGAGGAATTGGGACTAGGATTCTGTACAACTGTCTGTACAACTAAGAAAAGCTTAGGATGGGGGTTTTTTTTTATGAAAAGTGTAAGAACTAGTTGTGTTATTGTCAGAACAAAAATTCATATAATTACATTAGTTAAGGAAGGTTATCAGATGCATTTGTGCCCTTCCTATGAGAACACAAAGCTTATTTTAAATCTGCACCATATCCTTTTTTACATACCTGCTGTATTCAGTCCTTAAATTGTAGTAGCTTCAGGTGAATTAAAATATAAAACTACAATATAATTTGCTCTTTTCCAGTGATGTGTTGCTAAGAACACAAAGCTGTCTGTCAAGATCAGGCATTACACTGAGTCAGAACATAAGTATTATCTGCAAAATGAATTAACCTCTAAAAAATACCTAGTAAAGCTGACTACCTATCCACTTTCTGCATGATCAGTCTGAGAGACCCCATTTCTAATAAATGCATCTATAACTTCATTACTCGCCAGACCTTTGTATGGTCTGCTTTAGTTACACTGATGCATTAGCAGTTCAACAGATGAACACTGTGTCTTTTTGAGGTCTTTGCTGACAATTCCAAATTGCAGAAAGAAAGCAAATATTGTATTATACTCTTGTCTTTTCATGGATAAATTGTCTTTGAAGGTGTTAAAAATTTTTTTAAAACAGTTAGCACTTTTTCTGTTGCTGTTCTTGTACTTGGTCTTTTTCTTTTCCCTTCTACCTGTACCCGAATATTGGCATCTTTGAAGTTAGTTTATAGTTTCACTGAGCCTTAGATACTAACCAGGATTTTGATATTAAATATAAATAATTTTATCATGTGGTGCATAACAAAGCAATGTCAAATACCAATATGTATCCTCAGTATTGTTGTTTTGCCACCATGCACAGATTAATTATCTTAACTGCTTCATGTAGAGTTTTCATGGTGATGACTTAAGAAATGTTTGAACATTACAGTAATTAAGGAATATATGAACATTGCAGTATGGCCTGGAGTGGTTTTGATATTTGTTGGAAGAACTGTTTTCAAAAGACACAATCACTTTACCAAGATTTCTATTTATTGAGCTGACACATTTACATCTGTGAATTTTATTTAATTATTAATAACAGAATATATCATGAGGATCTATTTGGGTTTTATTTCTCTTACCATTTTATTATACATCTCTAAACAGAAGAATTTTTGTATGTTTTCCCATGATATTGTCATAACTGCATATAAGAGCATGCAAAAATAATTAGTCTTCCAGAACATACAACAGGGACAAATTTGTTGATGAGGAGTTTCAGGCAATATTATAGCATAAGTGAAGAAGAAAAATAGTAGCAAATAAATAGCAATTGCTTCATGGGCAGTTAAAGCAGGATAATGTCTAGTTGCAATTCACTCTACCTACATCAGTCTCCTGTCAGAATCTTGTTCTGTTTTTGGACACGAAGTAAAAACCAAAGTTGAAAAGAAAAGCTACTTCTTTATGAATCCAATTTAATACCTCCTGACATTGGTAGACAGGCTCATTAATTTCAATGGGTGTTGGATCAGGGCATAGATCTTGAAGCCTAAACTTATTTTTCCAAAAATAGATTACATTCTTATTTCTACATTATGGCCTAATTTAAAGTCCCTTGAATCAGGCTATTAACAAAATATTATCCTATCTCAGAAAATAATAGAGATAAAACTAAAATTCCACTCAACGCTCACATAGCACTTTTCCTCTTCAAAGCACTTTAGAAGCACTGATTAATCATAACATTAATTAAATGACTATATTTTTTAAAATTCAGCCTTCCAAAAGCTCTATTCTCTGCAGGAAGCAGGGAAGAGTATAGCAAGGGACTAAAGCCAGCTCCAGTAATCAGAAAACTTAGCTTGCAGCAATTAAACTGAGGAATCACTTCCCTTTGCAGAATCTTTTTTACCTTGGGCTAGTGGAAAGATGAAAGGAAAGATGACAGTGCAGTCGAAACGAGAAATAGATTTCTTGATGTGCAAAGGAGCTGATTAATTAGGTATATTTGCACTACCGGGGTAGGCTAGCTCCTTTCCATGCCTCTTCCAGTTTGTATATTTGGCAGGAAATGTAAACAAAATTAATTACAAAGGAAATTATTTGAGTACTTGCCCACATGGATCCCATCCATTCTGGATATAAACCCCAAGCATGCAAGATCAAATTCCTTGGGCTCAAGAACAATGAAGGCTAGGTCTGTTGTTTTTGTTCACAGCCAACCTAGCAAAGCTAAGACTGCAAGGGAGGCATCCAATGCCGCCACCCAAATCCTTTTTTCTGGACAGATGAGGGGGAACAATGGAAGAACAGTAGATATCTGTGTGTTTGTGACAGTTTACCTTAAAAAATGCTGCTTCCTTTGCTGCTGAGGGTGATAAATAGAAGCTTATTGGTGGAGATTTCCTCCTTTTGTGGACCCAGTAATTGTTTGGCATATCAGGTCAACAGTTAATTAGGCACGTCAAGCTGGGCTTGAACTGACTCACAGAATCACAGGGTTGGAAGGGACCTCAGTAGATCATCTAGTCCAACCCCCTGCCAGAGCAGGGCCACCTTAGAGCAGGTTGCACAGGAACCCCTCCAGGTGGGGTTTGAATGTCTCCAGAGACGGAGACTCCACCACCTCCCTGGACAGCCTGTTCCAGTGCTCTGCCACCCTCAAGGGAAAGAAGTTCCTCCTCATGTTTAGGTGGAACTTCCTATGCTCAAGTTTGTGCCCGTTACCTCTTGTCCTGTCACTGGGCACCACCGAAAAAAGCCTGGCCCCATCCTCCTGACACCCACCCTTTAAGTATTTATAAGTGTTGATAAGGTCCCCCCTCAGATGCCTCTTTTCCAGACTAAAGAGACTCATTTTCATAGTCCCAGTGTGAGTGAGACAGTCAACCAATTAGCGCTTACACCTCTTCCCAAAGAAGTGTAAGTCAGAGCATGCACCCTGAGTTGGGCTGCCTGTGTTTGGTGGTTGGTTTGCCTCTCCAGCATGAGAGGCGATAGAGATTGCTCAGCTGTTATATGGATTCACATCCGAAATAGAAACCACCCACGGTGCTGAGTGAGAGGTGCTATTAAGAAACAGAAACTCCATTTGGCCGTGGTACCCATAAATCCATTTCTGTACTAGTTTTCTGGCTGTTCTGCTGCAAACATCTACTCCTCCAAAAAAGAGCTGGTTTCTCCAGAAATCCACTTTTCTGTGGCAGCATGCCTCCTGTGACAGTTGCCAAAAAGAGTGGAATTTTGGTGACTAAGTCAGATGAAAGAGGCAGAAACATATAGCGGGGTCTCAATACACTGCTCGAGTTTTGGTGCTAGCTCTGGTGGAACCAGCTGAAGTGCTTCTACATGCAAAGTGTAGACAAAGATCCAGCCTTTAAAGCACGTGTTGGGACAGATATGCTGTATGAATCAGCAGTTTGTGGCCAGATCAAGAGCCCTGGAAGTTCTGTAATCTCTAGCTTTTAAGACAACTGCTAATATAAAGCCTGGGTGTCTGCAGTCTTGCTGTGTGAGAGAAATGCAGAATATGAAGCTATTCCACTGAGAGAGAAGTAAAATCAGTATTAGGAGAAAGAGTAGATTAAATAGATAGCTGTCTATGGAATTGAGATATACAAGGGAGACAACAAGAGAGACAAAAAGAGCAATAGCTTTTAAACATACCAGTATTTTCGAGTCTAAAATCTATGCTTGTAAACTAGCTAAAATTTCCTTTAGTTCAGAACATTAAATAGCAGGAGCCTGGTGGGGGTCATGGGCGTGCAGGGGTGTGACAAAAACAGGATCCTGCTGAGCATCAAACTGAAGGTGTTGAAACCAATATGAGGAGAGAATGGAAAAGCTTGGCAGACAGGGCAGATGCCGAGATACACGCTTAAATATCAGATAGGCAAGAGATGGTGAAGGAACATGAAAGCTTAGTGGTTAAGACCCAAAGGGCTGAGGGGGTGTAGCTCAAGGAAGAAAAAATATCAGTCAAGTAATAGAGGGGAGAGGGGGCAGCCCTGAAAAGGTGAGTTCAAAGCAAGAAAAATGATCAGCCAGAGGGAGGCAGGAAATGCATGAAATTGAAAAGTTACGTTACTGGAAGTAGAGAAGCTGAAGGAGGAAGGTGGCTGGGTTACAATGCTGCTACAGGAAAGAAAATCTATGAAAGATCATGGATCTGAGAAAGCAATTTCCTGAAAAGCAGTGATTGCATTGCAGCCGGTTGTGATTTCCCACGGTGTGTTCAGGGTGAAAATACCAAAATGCTTCTCTTTTGTCTCTTACCCAGTGCTACTGGCTTCTATACGTACTACTCTTCCACCCCTGTTACAGCTGTGCCCTTTGTCGTTCCTAGTTCTCCTCATGCTGTAACTTTCTCTTGCAAAATACAGAATCATAGAACAGGCATCTTTAATCTTTTTTAAAAGATAAAAACTTCTATATTGGTTACTCTCTTAGATATTTGATTCTTTTACAGCGAATCTCAATTGACATTGCCAACGCAGATATTGGTGGTTCACGTACTTTCATCGTTTTATGAAAGTTTGAGGGTTTCTTCCCTGAAATTGTGAAAGATGACTGTCCTTGCTCCCTGTAGGGCTTTATATGCTACACTATCTATGGCTGAATTTGTTCTTGGTAAAAAAGATTTTTTAAAAAGAAAACCAATGAATGGCGCATCACATACAATGCATCAGGGAAGATATTGTTCCTCTTTGTCATGGTCCATACTGAATACCAATCTTATATCTTGAAATCTTAATGCCTGTCATCAGAGGCGGAAGAGAAGTGAAAAGTACATATCATTTTTCTGAGAGGAAGAGGGAATCTGAGACCTCCACCGGATCTTTTGTTCTGTCTCAGCAGCCATCAGCAAAGTGCACCTGCGTGCTTGGGAGCACAGGAGGCCATGTGTGTGTAACATTTTTCATTCTTTCTGTCCAAAAATAATTTATCTTCACAGGGTCTAAAAATTTAAGTTCAAATAAACCTGGCAAGGAGGTGAAATCTGGCATTGTTCTCTACCTCAAAGGACTCATTATCCCACCTTAATTGGCAGGCTAAACTTAATGTGAAGCAGCTAAAGCAGTGGCTCCAGCCCACAAATTTTGAGATGCATACTCAAACCAGTCTAAGTTAACTCATCACTCATTCCCTTACAGATGATTGAACCGAGATGATATTTTTTTGGATAGGGATAGTTGCAGTACTATAGTCAACTAACATTTTGTAGTGAAATGTCTTCATATGCGTTTAATCTGAAGTGCCAGAGATTATAAATGTTTGTGCACATCCCTAACATAAGAAATAAAAAGACTTGGGTACCTAAAAACATTTTTGGCCAAACATTGGGAGTTAGATTCAGGTGCCTAAGGTAAGCATTGAACATTAAAGATCATTGAGTATTCTACCTTTTCTTCAACTGCTTTTCCAGAAGGCTTTGTGTCTTCCGTAGGTCTACTAACTCTGTGCAGACATCTCAGGTACCTAAGGACATTTGAAACGCTATTAGCCTCCCATGTTTGGATACATGCATTTTCCCCTATGTGCCTTAAAAGTTGTTTTAGCTTTCCTTTTACAACTAAATCCCAAACTGATCCAAAAGCCTCTCTTCTCCAACACTTACTCAAAGTGGTGGGGCCCATGCTTTTTGGGTGCATGCTTTTCAATCTTCTCCTCAGGTTTTTTTCCATTTTACTCATCTGATACTACTTCACGCACAGTGGTCTTAGGAACTTGAAACCAATCAATTGTGATGAGCAATGTCACAGACCATTAGCTAGCACAGGTCAGGCCATGTGGGTTTGACAGTAGCCACTGCATTTGAGGTGCATAAATCTGCCCTGTCAGTAGCTTAAGTCATGTCAAACCAGAAGGCACCAGACAAAGGGCAAGAGGGAGTTGCTGTATGCAAACTGTTGTGATTTATAGTTCCTTCATAGGCAATGTACGCTGCAGTCGGCAATGCTAGAGACTGTATTATGGAGAGGGGTGGAGAGCAAAGTCACTGGCTGAGTAGTTGTGGTGGAAAACCTGTCTGGAGGTAGTCATGTCATTCAGTGCTGAGCAAGAGGACGTTAAACTTTGGGGTGGCTAATTACCCTTATTTCAGTTTGTGCTGCTCTGTCTTCTGAAATAGGGGTCCTTCTTTATCAGCCAACAGTGCCACGTCAGGTAGATCATTTCTTGTGTCACCTGCACCTTTCCTGGTGCCTCCTAAAGCCTGAGGAGTAATCGTCTACTCACATGCACAAGTGTCTCTCGACCTCAGTACTGCAGCCTTTCTTGCTTTCAAAAATGTGACTTGGTCTCCTTCCATCCCCTTGCCTTTGCTGTTGGCCAAACAGCTCTGGCACTACCCTGCTTCATCTTCGTCAGTTTGCTTCCTCCTCTGTCCCACAAAAAACTACATGTTTGGCTGTAAGACACAGTCTAATAGCACTTCTTACCTCTCAACCTATTTTGCCTTTAAAATTCGGTGTAGTTTTTCCTCCTCAAGTGTTTCAGTGGCAGAAGAGAGAACTATGAGAACTAACAAACCCTTATCCTCTTAAATTAGCATGGGATTCACAACTGCTCTGATGCCTACAAAATACCTTTTACCGCCTAGGCAGTCCGAGTCCAGACTTTGCTACATATTGTACTAAGCATAATCATTTTTTTTGTGGGCTCTTACACGCCACTCTTCCACCTCAGTCTGTACTGAAGATTTCCAGCGTTCAGAGAAGGGACAGGGTTCCTCTGGTACAATGACACCTGGACTCTACGGGGCACTTTCATTTGCTACACTACTGCCAATAGTGATTACACACTAAAACAACAGTATCTGACAAGAGAAAGCAAGGTGCACAAATAAACCTTTTCTCAAATACAGTAGTGGTATTTCTGCCTATGTTCAAACCAAGAGAGGAAAATTCACATATATTGTGACAGACACTAATACTTCTGGGATAAGCTATCCATTGTTGCATTACAACAAAATTAGGTGGCATTTTGCTATTTTTATGTTATCTAGCTAGAAGATGTGAATTAATGGGTATCTTTGAGGGGAAAAAATGGTGATGTATTACTTTTATTAGAACAAGCTCTACCTCTAGGACAGGGTTCTGAGTTTGAATTAATATCCATTTAAGGTTTCTTTTGTTTTCAGTAGGTTAATTTTCCTAGTCTCATTCTCTCAGACTAGGAATCATGCCACAACTATTTAATAAATGTGCCGTTGTGTCAAAGTCATTTTTCAGAGATGAGTGAAAATGGAAATGAAGTCAGTGGGGTTACACCAGCAGTGAATTTGTCTCAAGGCAATATTAGGGAAATATTTTCGGAAGTGGAACCTTATCTGTGATGATTTTGCTCCTGTTAAATCTACCAGAAGAATAGCTTGCTCTACACTTCTGCTCTGAAGGCAGAATCTTTCTTAGGACAGCTACCAGTTCGATCCTATGAAGGAAAAAGTTTCCTGAATTAAGTAACAAAGGCATGCACTAGGGTGCTAATGGGACTTTATCATGCAAAGGAAGAGATAATAAATCTGCATTGTTGAAATGTTTAGTTTGCAAACCATATGATCTTACAGTCAAAGACTTAAGTGTATGGCAGTAGACGAATCCTACTCTCAATATAAAACAGTGATAAAAGTCTTATCTTAGAAAAGCAACTTCAAAATATATAGTGTCAGAAAAATGCTGTCCCAGACATCTACAGGACAACCCTTTTCCTGTGATATTGCCCCCAATTTATGGCTTTTTAATGTCTTTCTTCCTTCCTTTATGAATAAAATGGAACAAATAAATATGATTTCTTTTTTTGCTTGTCAAGCTGGTGATTATCTTTAGTCATATTATGTAAATCCTCTTTAAAAGCATCAAATCAGTTTTGGGTCTTACAATTTTTAATGTTGCTCAAATTAAAAAAATAAATTATTTGTAGATCAAATTAAAATTAAAAAACAACTCCAAAACAAAAAATGATGAGAATATGTTTTAGTTTTAATATGCAACTGATTAAGAATTGAGTAGAGCTGGAATTGCTACAGCCACTCAGAACAGGGGATGCTGTACTGTCCCACTGTTGCACATTATCTATAAAAGGCCTGGTTTACTGTTTTGAAGTATCTAATGTTGATTTGATCTTCTCATGTCTAATTTAGGTGTGTGCACAGCAGAAATATTAGAACTGTTGAGCATCAACATATCCAGAATGCTTATACCACGTTTGATTGTGTTTGTTTTAGTTTTCCCGCTGAGCTTTTCCTGGTAGCTCCAAAGCCTTTATTTATTGTAAGAAGCATCTTGTGTGTCTGGACGTGTGTACTGCCGTGAATACTATTGCCTGGAATACTAGACCAGTCTGAGGAAAGCAATCTGCTTTGGGCAGCCATCCAGGTTTCCTTATACACAGTGCTAAGGGACAGAATCTTTGGCTGCTACTGGAATGATCACTGACATCTGGTTCCACCAGAGGACTGAGATGGTGAGATGCTCCATTGCGCTTTAAGTGAGGTAGAAAAGGAAAAAGGAACTGTTCTGGATGTGTGTACAGGATAAAGCAGAAAGTCTTACTGATCTGATTTATCTAGTTGTACTTACTCCTGAATCCGTGGCAGACACTGCACTAGAAGAGTAAAAGCTACAGCAAATAATGGTTGTTGTTTATTTTTTGATACACAAGCTAAACTTACTGTATGCTACACACTGAAGCCATCACCTTAAGTGATAAGCAACTATTAATGTGTTCATGTTACATAGAACAAACCGATGTAGATGTAAATATTATTTCAGGCTGTTCTTGAACATGCTTGGTTTCTTTCATATATGTATAGGGGAAAAAAAAGAGTTTCCCTTCGCTCAAACAAACACTTTCTGAAAGAAAAAGTATTAACATCTGTACTGCATCTGACATTAATAATGTTGCTGAAAAGCTAATAATGCAAATGACCAATTAAATATTAAGTGTAAAGAAATACAGATGTTTGAGGGCTAGATTTCTGTTTGTATTGCAGCATACCGGTGAGATTCAAATCCTACTGCACACATTTTGTTGATCATGTTGCACTTTTTATAATCAGGAGTGTTTTTACATGATATAGAGTGAGTAGTTTCTAAGATCTCTCATTACCACAAAATCTATTTGATAACCTTTAAGTTTAACATTTCAGTACAGAGGTACTGTACTATGAATATTCTGTTCCAAATGATCAGCTGTATTTCCACTGCAGCAGGCAAAATTGTGACAAATAAAAATAGTTTAACATTTGGTAGTTAAAAGATGTGATTTTCCACTTACCTCTGCTTTCAAATACGGACACACACAACCGAGTTTATGAATTCAGAAATAAGATTTTTAATAAGTACTCATAAATACTAATTGATCAGAACTTTTTTAAGTTATCCAAAAAAACCTGATTAAATTATCATATTATATACAATAATCATACCTTATTATTTCATTCATAAAATGTGATGTAGATTAGATCACTAATTATATTTATTTTCCCCAATTTTCCTGTCCTTTTCATCCTGCGTGATACACTCTCATGGTGATTGCTGTATGCAAATCCCTAGCACAGCTGCACTGAAGGTGATTCAGAGTTGTTTCACTGACCTCAGCAGCAACTCCATCAAGCCCTCGCCCTCTCCGATCTTGTCTTCATCACATTGAAGGACTGAGCTGCCATTTTACCATAATAGTGACCTTCTAGAACTGGTGTGAGGCTTCTCATATGTCTGTGCTGGTGCTAATCCCACCCTACATTTATAAGTATTTACATATTAATTTTTAGTGTGTATATATATATGTATGTATAAAATCTGAGAAGCTGCTTTTGTGTTATTTTCACAAGCACTACATGACTCTGTCTTTGTTCATTTGAACATGAAAAAAAAGTTATAATAATCAACAGAATTTCTTTTTCATGTCTTCAGTTCAATGTGACCATTTTAAAAATTCATTACACCTTTCATTGTAGGAGATTTTAAGTTCTGGAAGTTAGTGTTCTATAAAAGAGTCTCTTAACATCAGACAGGAATAGATGTCAGAAAGGCTTCCTTTCTGGGTGATACCATGCATACAACTAAGGTTGTGTGGAAGAGTGCAATGTCATCTCTGAGCACTGAATAAGCAAGAGTCTTAGAAACACTCATAAACTCAGTTAAATTAATCTATGTAATATAGAGTTAACGTTGCTCAATGAAACTGGTCCTTCCGAGAAGATTTTTTCACAAATAATAATAATGCCATGGGGTTCGCTTTTACTGTAGTGTTTTTAACAACCAGTGCTCATTTTATTTGTGGTAACTTGAGTTATGAGTTGTGTGATGGGAAATGAGGACTTGCCAAGCTCTGTAAGTTGTGGTATTCAGGTTATCTTTATACATGTACTTGATGTGTACTGTCATCGTTTCATTCTCATAAGGGCATGATGTAGCCCATATCTGAAGTCTCCAACTGGTGTAATATGGAAATACTAAAAGTCCCTAATGTGTGAAAAGCTTGAACATGCAATGGTATAAATGTAGCTTGCTCCAAAATAGTATTGGTAACCAATTAGATCACATGCAATGATGCAAATGGTGCTAGTAGTCTTGCATGTTTTCCCTGTACTTCTTCTCCATCACCCTTTATTACTGTATCTTCTGAATTCTCCCTTCATTTTCTTTCAACAAAGGCAAGTATGCTATGAGGGATCTGGTCCACCGACTGCCAGGCGCTAACAACAGCAACAGCTCAGCGAGCAAGGCCATGTCTGATGACACCGTTACTGCCATTTGCTGCACTCTGCATGAAGTCATCACTAAAAACATGGAGAATGCCAAGGCCTTACGAGACGCAGGCGGCATTGAGAAACTGGTTGGCATATCTAAGAGTAAAGGAGACAAGTATGTTTTGCAAATCACCTTGCACCTTTTCTAACATCCCCAGTAGCTATTACTAGTCCTGAATGTGTTTGCCTCTTCCGTGCAATCGTGAGTTGAATTCTTTAGTTTCATCGGAAATGGTATGTCCAGTGTGAAAGGTCACAAGAAACAGGGAATACCAATAGCAAAAGTCTGATGTGGTTTATTTTTGACACACCATCAGCAGTGCATGGAGTGCACTGCATGTGCAATTTAAGAAAGCGTAATTATCAACAGTAACCGCTCCCTCTAACCACTTCCAGAAGATCCTGATACACATTAGGGACCAGAGGTGTTGGACTGCACCCTGCAGAAGGGGTGACATGCAGATGGAAGGATCCTGTGAAAGGAAGGGACCTCACCGTAGCTCTGTTACTGCTCCTTTTGCTCTGGGAGTGAAGAATGTAAAGTCACTGTCCCTCTTCACAGCACCCTTTTCCCTGCCACCGGCATGCTGGTAAGGTGGGGCATGGCAGAAAAATGGATCCATGGATTTTCCAAACACCATGCTTCTGAGAGAGCATTAGGATACCTGCAGGCTACTTTGTGAGGCACCAAAACACGCAAAACTCTTACACACAACTGTGACATTTTCAGAGCAGCTATGGTTTCATCTTATCTGTTTTCCTATGTACGCACTCTTCACGAAGAGTTCCCTCTTTATCCTTCTTTTGCCTAAAACAGATAGCCTGGTTCTCATGCTTGTCAGCCTGCAGAAGTCTAGTGCAATGGGACTGTGGCAGTTTGAAAACAAAAAGCCTTCACTGTAGTGTACAAAACCCATCAGTCCACCTGCTCGAAGCTGTCATCACACAGCCTACTGCAGCATCAGAGCTCTAAAAGAGCCCCACAAAGCCAGGCCACAACCTGAAGGCAAGATTTATGCACCCTACATTTGGTATGAGAACTTATGCTCGCCTACGTGCCCGGAGCATTGCCAATATACTTTAATTGCGTTTCTTTTCCTCTGTTGTCACCCTTTTCTTTTCATACCAAATTCATTATTGAAGCATTCTCACATTCTAATTGTAAAGGATAAAAGGTAATAGCATAACAAAGCATGTGATTCCAGTTGTGGGAGCTCCCTGTGCTCTGCTGATTTATTTACATTTGCATTTCTATTATTATTAAATCTAGATCAAATGTATTGATATTGCAAGCAGGTTCATATCCATTGCTCTTAAGTTGAATGTGTCTTTCCACAGAATAATGCATTTGTCTACCTGTTCATTATCTGGTAGAGGTGATTAATACCTATTGAGCCTGGAACTTTGCAGGTATCATGGGCAGTTTTAGGAGGATCCAAGGGAATAATTCCTTAAGTATCCCTCATTAGTGTGAAAGACATATCAATGTAGAATTAAAGTATTTAGCCCAGGTATTGTTGAGTAGTCCCAAAACGCCCTCCCAAATCACGATATGCATCCCTCCTCTCAAGGACTTCAGCTGCGGTCCTGTGTTATTACTGTTACACCTTACACAGTTCTAGAACAAGAAAACCTGTCAACTCACAGTGCTACCAATGCCCATCTTCAGTGAAAGTTCCATTTTTCAGCCTTCAGAAATGTTACTGTTGTGCACCATTGCTTTGATTTGCTTTCTTATAGGTAGTCCGTTAAAAATCAGAAATTAAAAATCAGAATTGCTGGTTGCTAGACTAATAGCAAATTCTGGCATGCTCACTTTAATGCAGTAAAACACTTCAGTATGAATTCATCTTGTCCAGTATGAAGCGTCTGCTTCCAAAAGTGCAGGATACCAGCCTGGCCATGCATCCTGGTATGTATCAGTGCCGGGAGTGTGGGCCTAGCCCCGCTAGGCTTTGGAACATGCGCAGGGCTTGAGCGCTTTCCCTCTGTGGTGGCACAAGAAAGCTGATGTTCATAAGGTCATATTGACGAAGCCCATATTGGCTTCACATAGTTCCTGTTTCTCCTCACTACTCACAGTACGGTTGACGCAGTTATTTTCCTGGTTGCTCCATGCTACCAGCACCCAACTAGCCGGTACAGCTGGGAGTATAATAAAAACAATTATGCTTGAAAGCATTTATCAAATTCAACAGTTACTCATCTACTGCTGTACTCTGGGTGAGAAATGGAAGAAAACAGAAAAAAGCACACCAAATAAATTACTAGAAAAATATTGTATAAGTAATTTGATTCAGTTGTGTCATGAACATTGCTTTACCAGCTTGAGTGTCAGCCTACCACTGGTCCTTCTCAGAGGTCCCAGGGTGCACCAGAGCCTGACCCCTGAGAAGACTACCTGCCCAAACCAGTAACATATGCTTCTGATTTTCTGGTTTGTCTTTGGTTTTGCAATCCATATGTGTTTTTAAGAGTAAAACATGAATCACCTCAATGACTGCCCCGAACTCCATAAATCCTCGCTCAGACTTGGACCTTTGCAAGGTTTTCTAGTGCTCCACTGCTTTATGTGTGTTACTGGAACAGCACAGTGTATGCTTCCTCAGTGGGCTGGGTTATCTTCCTGGTTCATTTCTATTTGACCCTTCTTCACTGCGATGAATACACTCTGATATTATTTTTATTTTATATTTTTTTTAAAGTTCCCTATCCCAAGAGGAATATATGAGTCCAACCGTTTGTAACAACAGTTTAGAACTTCTTTCAAAACTTTTCTGGAGAGAAAGTCCAAGTGAAGTTAGGTTTCAACGTGACGTCACAATGTTGTCATTAAAGGGTAACGGTGTGAGCAAGATGCAAGTCCTAATTTGGATTCCTAAAGAATTTTTTCATGACTTTTTATCATCAGTTGTATATCTGCATCTTGGCTCTGCACTTCAAAAACAGTGCTCATCACCCATCTACAGTGGGTTTTTTGGCTAATGCTAAGAGGTGCTTAATGTGTTAAGCCATGCTGTCATGGGTTGGAGTTTGGCAGCTTACAGAGAAAGAAACTCTGACTCTTAACTTCTTGTCCTTTATGCCAAAAGTTGTAGCCAGGGCATCTTCTTAGAAGTACATAATCCAGTTGGGTCCTCAACAATTTTGCCAATTGCTGCCTCTCCCATTCCTCTTCTTATGCTCTCAGCATGAGTCCTTGTTCTCAGTGTGCTGAGGAACACACATGTTGCTCCTCACAGGTAATTAGTACTACAGAAATAACATGTATTGCCCTTGCTTAAAAACACGTTGGTCTCCAAGATGCCAACCAAAGATCTTATGGTACATTTAAAACACAACTTTAATTGTGGGTTTAAATCCATTGCAGTGCATTTGAAAATTGGGATGAATGGAGTCCTGTAATTAACAGTCTCTTTCTCACTCTTTCTTTCTCTCTCTCTCCCTTTTCAATATATGTGTGTAACAGGCATTCGCCAAAAGTGGTGAAAGCAGCATCTCAGGTCCTCAATAGTATGTGGCAGTACAGAGACCTGAGAAGTCTCTACAAGAAGGTAAGGCTTGGGTTTTTTCTAGATTTGACATCTTTCATATGGTTACCCAATTCTGGGGGCTGAGAGACTAGACCAAAACATTTATGTGAACTGGAAATTCACCTGGAGTTTAAAATTTTGGATATTTGGAGCTATGGGTTTTTCCCTTATTTCTACTTTTTACATAGAAATACCTTCTGAAAATATGTGTGGTGGTGAAAAGGGGATGTGAATTTGATTTTCAAAAGAATTCGTACAGAAAGTGCTGGGTCTGACAGCCCTGGAGAGCCAAATCCTCTGTTCATAGAACAAACCTCTGCAAGCTCTCCTACTGTACTGTACCTTCTTACACCTCCCCACCCTGTCCTGAGGAGATTACTAGATTTCCAGCCCTTCAGCTCCCAAATTTCCTCATGAGTTTGTAAACAAGAGTATCTGAAGGAGTGGTGCTTAGGGACAAGTTACATGTGGAGCTGGGCTGAAACTGGATAGCTTCACTTCCAATTGTCTGGCGGACAATAAGATCATATGCTCGGTTTTCAGACAGTCTATGGGGTCTATAGCACTATACCATTCCCACAGGCCTGCTAACCTCTTAAAATGAATCACAATACAGTAATGCGATCCTGTGAAACAGCATCCAATATAGCTTTTAAAACATAAGCGTCTGCTTAGTAAATGACAATGTTTAAAGTAATTCTTGCTGAATATTTCCAAACTTAATTACACTCCAGGTGGGTATCAGCCTGCAGATTTAGTTCTCAAAGGTCTTCTTGCTACATGGAATTTCACAGCTGATCTAATTGATACTTGTATTTGTAATCTCAGCAAAGAGAGCTAAGACTTCATATGGCACAAAAGTTTGTGTCCTAGTTAAGGCTGAGGCATAAGAATTGTGAAGTAGGGAAGATTCACAGCAGTGTAGTCTGTGCTGTGTATGTGTTTTGCACAAGAAAAGAACTTGGTTATGCACCAAATCTCAAGCTAGCAGAAGCTGACCTTCTGTTTGAAATGCTGTTCTTTTGCATGCCTCAGTTCTGCTTGTGTCAAGCCTGAGGAGTAAGGAAGGTGATTATTGAGCCTCTCCCATTGTTCACTTCCAGTATTTTCAATCATCCTTGGCAGCCCCAGGGATACCATATGCGAAGACATTCCAAGTAACGCGCTGATACTGAACTGTCCCATTAAGAAGGTGGGAACAAACATGAGCTAGAGAAGGCTTTTCTTGACACAAGGCCCTAACACACTGGAAGTGTGCATAGCCTGACTTCTGTGCGTGTGGGTGGCTGCACTGTAAAGGCTGAACTTTATTGCACCATAATCTCTTCGAGGTTCTTACAGCGTCTGGCTCATTTCCAACCTTCTGTCTGTATATATGCGCTGTGATGGAAAAGCAGTTTCTAGGGTTGCTCCATGCATGAGTTAGTGTATATGCTGTGTGGCTTCGGAATATCCTGCTACCTAAAGGGCATTCTGTTGGCTGCCAATGTGAATGCCTGGTAATGTGCTTACACACTAAGCATGCGTGGGTACTAAGTACCTTACATGCTGTAAAGAACATTTTCTGGAGCCACAAATACAGACCTGCAGTACGGAAAATAGGGCAGGCTAGCCTTCGAGGTAGCTTCCAGGGTGCTCGTTACGTATGCAGCTAAGCATTGTTACTTTTAATCAAAATGTTCAGATAGTTAATTTAAGATGCTCCTGTTTGTTAAAAGACATACAGTAATCTTTATAAAGTCCGTAATATTTATTGAACTTGACAATAGTAGGCTGACTGTTATGCTGGCTGGCTGAGTTTCACCACTGTTGGGAAAAGAATGTTTTTATGATACGACTATTAGAAAAGTTTGCATTATACTACTAATCAGCTAGTTATGTAATATAAAGGTACTGGGTCAGTGCAATCTTTATTTTGTCCCATTAAAATACATATGCTAGTAAAAATGAGTGAGCATACAGGTGACAGTATCATATGATCAGCCCTTTGCACTTGCAGAGCCTTTCTGAAGTGCAAGTGAATCCCATTGCAATTTCCCATCAGCAATTTCTTCCTATGTACTGAAGTATCTATACAATTACTTTCAAACAATTGGTGGCTACAGAGAGGCACAATTTTGCATCGTAATACAAGGAAATTACAAGCAGCACATCACATTTAAGAAAAAGCAGCAGCACTTAGCTTAAAATTAAAAAGTGTAACCAGATAATTTGAATTGTGGTATATTTTAGAGCTGCATGTTTACAGTGGAGTAAGTAAGGAGAGGTAAGAAGAAAAGAAGGATTATCCTTTTTATGAACGGGGAAAAAAGGCAATATATCTTTACTGCTGTTACAGTAGTAGTCAATATATTTAGTACAAATATGACTGTATCAGCAAAACCATGAAAATCTCATTCACTTTTCTAATTTTGCTCAACATTATAGGAATTATCCACAGCTGGCAGACTATAAGCCGCACTGACAGAAAGTCCATCCAGAGCTGGGGCTTGGTGTGGTCACCTAATGACTTTGCCACACCTGTAAAGGACCAAAAGCCAAGGGGTGCATAGGCACCACTTTCCCACTTGCAGCGCTCCCTGATAAACTCTTGGCTGTGAAGTGGCAAGAAGCACAGGAGTCAGAAACTAGTCCCCCAACTTGGTGCCAGTAACGGGGCTGCCCTAAGCATGGTGTATGCAATGCTTCCTGCAAGCTCCGTCCCATTGTGGGTGAGCAAGCTCTTCAGCTTTAACCAAGGCTATAATATTAATATGCCTAAATAGTGAAACCTAAATTAAGCAGCCTCTAAGGACACTGTCAAAATCAGCTATTGCATAAAAAGTAGCCCAAATTTAACAGATTTCAGGGTGACAGCTTCAGCTATGTTCCTTAGGAAGAATAGTAGTGTGCACAAATTTCATTGTGCTGCTCAATGTCTGACAGCTACTGCCCATTTCTCTGGTCTGTTCAAAGCCAAAAACTGCAGCAGCGACTGCAACGACTCAGTTAACTTCACTGACCAAATCAAGCAATGTACCCTGCCTCAAGGTTGTAGTGTATCTGACTAAGAATACAAACAGTATCTTTTGACAACACAAAAATTTAAGGTCCTACCTATCTTTTTTATCCTGAAAAATGCAAAATTATCCCACAAGTCAGTAAGGTAGAAAGCATAGAAAATTAAATCTAGTAAACCAAGTTAAGCTAGAGATGTAAGTGTTTCTGGAAAAAGAGTTTTAGGCTAGCCTATGTGCTGTGTTTAAAAAGAAAGGCAGAGCAGATGGACAGAACATAAAAGTAATGAGAAGGCCCTGTTGATTTCATAGATCCTTTCTGTAGGACCTCAGAAGCAAGAGCTGGAACTTTTGCAGCAAATTGAACTTTACTGGAGAGACAGGCTAAGCAGTCTGCAACATCTGATGCGTCCTGGGATTCACAAGATCCTATAAAAAATAAGGATTGAAGGTTTGAGTGTTGCTTTCATTCAGTTTGCTGGAGCAGGAACATTATGCCCATTTATTACTAGATAATACAGCAGGAGTTGCACTCTTTGAACTGTTGGTCTCTCAAATAGCTTTTTATTCTCTTGAAAGTGTGCTTAGGTGGAGACTAGCTTTTCTGGTGCAGGAGAATGATGGGTAGAAATTCTAACTTGCAGCTTGAGCTGAAAACTCAAGGAAGAGGAGGGAGCATTGGCTTTGTTGTCTCACTTTCCACTTGGAAAGCTCTGGAAGTCCACGATACCTTATGCGCTGTATTTGCAGAGCTATGTACCCTGTCCCCTTCACTGAGAGGTTTTATCTAGTGTACTGGCATTTCCAGCTCATAGCTGTGTGGTGGCTTTAATGGGACACATAGCCTTGTTAGGCTGGGCTGGCATGGAAAAGGCACAGAAAGTAAACAGTCAGCGTTCAGATCTGTGAGTGAGGTGACAAGTGTTTGACATCCATTGTGGGCTTGTGCCTACAACGAAAAAGAAGATTTCACTCCCTGGTATGATTAATTTGACACCAACCTAACACAGTCCAACAAGGAAAAGTTGTAAAATGCGTAAGTTTCCAGTCCTAAAATTACAGAAAATAAAGACCTTCCAGGCCTGGAGGAAGCAATGACTGTAGTCTGGAAGTGAAGGAGTTGCCAGCCATCCCAGAAGTTTAACTTGCAGCTACTTCATCATGGAAGAGGTCACAGGAAATACCTGCTCAGTTTGCTGAGCAATAGCTGAAACAGAAATCTAATCTGAAAAAAAATCCCACCGAGAGGAAAACAAGGTTCAGGTTCACTCCCGTATAAACACTATTTAAATTATTTAGTGTGATTAATTTCTGAATACTGCTAAGCTTAGCAAGCAAAAACGAGGTGATCATGAGAATTTTTCATCAATAGATGAAATATTGTCTCCTAAAGAGTAAGTTTAATGTCATTTTCAAACTTCTTTGTTCTCTACAAGTAAGACTTACACAAGTACGACTGCCTCTGAGTCTATTCCAAAATACTTAAAATATGATTTGCAAAAGTGCTTAATGGTGATGTGGTCCCATGGTCCATAGCCCCATGGATGGGTCAGTGGCTCAGCACTAAGGAAAAACCAGGTAGAGGAGCTATCCCGCTTGTCCCTGTGCTTCAGACTCATGGTACACCCCTCTTCTTCAAATGTCTTGGTAACCTGTACAATCAGCAGGAGAATTCAGTGCTGCTTACAGTCTGCAGGGAGAGGTCCTGTCCCATTTATGTTTAGCCACCTAAGCCAGGTGAAGGAGTTACTACGGTGATTCTTTAAGGACACCTTTTTCCAAGTGAGGAACACTGGACCCCACGCCAGATTTGGGGACACCTTGGAAAATACAGATGTGACTGTAAGAGAGCAGATTTCCGCTAGCTGGTAAGCTTTTACCTACCTCAATATTCAAGAAAATAATCAACTACTCTTAAACACAGATAGCTTGTTAAATTACATGAGGAAATTTGAGCAAAAGGGTTGTGCTAAATGAGTTTAACATGAAAGAAAATTTATTAGTTAAAACCAGGCTTCAATTAGCATTAAATGTGTGTAATATTAAAAAGCTGGAGGAACTGTCAGAAAGAATATGTTTTCTATTAATTGGTTTGCTTTGCCTAACCACTTAGGCTCCAACAAAATATGTTTACATTCAATCATTATGTTTACCCTTATTCTGTCTTCCAGTATATAAGTAGATGTCACAATGAATTTGTAGAAATTATTTTTCTTTTCCATTTGTTATCTCAGGTTTCTGTTCTGCATGGAATAATAGAAATGTTTGTCCTATTCACCTGCCATATGAATAAAAATGCAACCAATTATTTGAAACCAGGGAGGCTGCTAAAGGCAGTCGTCCTTCAGCATGTAGTGTGCCATGTGCAACAGGGAGAGCGTTGTGGTAGGCATTTAATGAAGTCAGAGCAGTCACTCTGAAGATGGCCTTGTCCGTCATTGGCTGGAAAAGATATTTAGAATTGCCCAAAGCCTTAAAAGCAGTTAAGCCGGTCCAAATCTAGAAGAGGACTCTCTTTTCATGTGACTTTCAGAATAATAAAATGAGAAGGTCCTTTATTGCTAAATGCTCCATGAAAATTGCCAGCAATAAACTTCAAAACTGTAGTCAAGGAGTTTTAGAATCTAAAGTTCTTTCTTAAATAAAATATACCTATTCACCCTTTAAAAATGATAATTACATCATGCTATAATATAGACTTGGAACACATCATTTGGATTTTCTCCTGGTAAGGTTATCGTCAGTCGGACATTTCCCCAAAAGATGCTGTCTTCAGGTTAAATTTACCTAGTGAAAAGGTCTGTGCAGAACTTAAACCTTACATTAAGGATCTACTTTCCAAGTCCAGAACATAATAGTGCCTCAATAGAAGTGGCTTGACTTGAGAGAACTATTTATGTGCTCCCGTTGTTCATGATCATATGTATTTTGCAGTGCTGATCTTTCAGTGGGGCTTAACTTGTTTCTATACAATTGACAAGGCCTTGTTCAGATTAATACATCACCATTTTAGTAAAAGAATGGATTAATTTAAGGTAACCCCACCACCACTGTAATATAAAACTAGATTATCATTATAGAGAAGGCATTGTCTGGAGCCCATTTTTATATTAACTATGAAAATGCAAGTACCTGCTTACCAAATGATTGACTGATTGATTGATTTATGGCAGTGGGCGGCCCCAAGCTTCAGTGTGACTGATGACAGAGGATTTTCACCAACCCACCACTCTGGGTCATGGGAAGCTCAGCATACTCTCTCCCAGAGCCAAGAAACCAGAATCTATTCCCCAACCCAGGTATTCTGGCTGTCAGCTGACCAGCGTTGAATTGTTCTGTTTCATGCATACTGAGATTTGTACCCAAAGGAGTTCTACAGGAGGCGTTTGAATCAAAAGTAACACAGCCTTTATATATTTTTAAATTATACCATTTAATTTACCAAACCCTGTAGGCTGTAGATGGAAGGCATCTTGCTTCATTTAGGAGAGCAATCCCATTCATTTCCGCCGTGTGAGGAAGGTATGGAGAGTTTTGCTCTCTCTGAGGACACGAGATACCCGAGAGAGGGACAAGTGCGTTACATTCAGTTCCCTGGCAAGCTTTCTGGCATTTCTGTAATCTCTTTTTTGATTGTCTGAACCTTTCAAACAGAAAGGCAGTTATTGATAAGCACTGTGTTGCAGCAGCAGATTAAATTTATCAAGCACTTCTCTTTCTTTTCTGGCCCAATGGCATCTCTAAGAAAAAAGCAATAGCTGAGTATTTCAGTAAGAGCATCCCAAGTAAACTAGGATATCTGTAGAAAAATCAGTGTTTCCAGGAGTAAATTAAATTCATCAAATGCTAATTTCCAGAATCTCTATTAATAAGAACAGTGGAGATTTCCTTCAGCCATAAATACAGTTCATGAGAATTAGCGTGACTGGGCATTTTTTTATTAGAGACACTATTTAATTTGAGATACGAAAGTTCCATTTCCTTAACCAAGTGTAGTCCTTTGTTTTCCTCCTAATATGTTTTTCATAATAAAATGTGACTGTGGCATTACTGCAAAACCAAAATACCTTCTACATATGCACAACATTCAAGTAAATCCGTGGAGGAACCTTTATATAATGTGTGTGTCTGTGTATTATTTCTGATAAAATATTTAGAGAAAACAAGATTTGACATGTTTTTCCTGGTCACACAGGACATAGTAGTTCTGCTGTTTCTTTCCATTTATTTTTTTATTAAATTTTCCTGGAAGAGAGAAGGCATCAGAGAGGACCTCATTTAAATACTTTAGACATAAATATCTTTCAATGTTAGGATAAATCCTTGTGATCCTTAGATAACAAGAATATGATTTTTAAAACAACCAGCATTTCATCATCTGATATATGACATTACTTACTTCTGTTAATCAGCAATTAAGCAAATTCCTAAATTTATTTTAAATAAAGGAAATGTGGAAATTTTCTGTGCAATTAACATATTCAAGCCTTTTTAAAGCACCTTTTTTTTAGAAGACAGACATTCTATAACCAATAGAGAAAAAAAATTAGTCTTCAAATACATACTTCCTTTTTTTCTGTCTGTTTCAGTCTTTCTTCCCTAAATACATGTTATTCACATTTAGGTGAGCATTTTAAACGTGGCTTTTTGTCAAATGACACTCTTGTTAGATTGTTAAATCATGAAATTGTCATTGGTTTCAGTACTGGAGAAAAAGTTGGTATTACCTATTTTTGTGTGTGTGTTGAATTATTACTAGTTCTACATTTTATGCTGTATATTAGTTTCCAGTGTTCATGGTAGATAGGCTTGCCTTTCCCAATGCACATGTAAATATGAAGTATTTCTTCATTAAAGCAAAGGCATATTTTCTGTTATGCAGGAAGTAACAGGTAGTAGCTGCAAACTGAAGAATAATTTGTTAATCTTTTCACATTCTGTTTTAGAGACACAAAACCTCTTCAGTGAGGAATGATACGTTAGTCTGGAATTTTGTTTTTCTTTTTTCTTGATGCTACTTTTTTCAACATAATTAGCACTCTGCAGCATCACTGTATAGTATAAACTTATCATTTAACTTGCCTCCTCTTTTGACTGCACGTGCCTTCCCAGGGATTTTTTTTTAAGAATCATTCAGAACTTTGTCAAGTAAATTTCAACATTTGTGGCTTTTTCCTTGACTGTTGCCCGCTTAAATAATATCCTGATTGTCCATACAGTAGGAATTTACATATCATGAGCACGATCATGAAGCCTAAAGTGCAAATTTTGCAAATAAATTGAGCTGAGCTACACAGGTAAACACTTTGGCCTATGCAGAACTAGTCAGAATATTCACACATGGAAAAAATGATGTATAAACTGTGCTTGAGTTTTTAAAAAGAAAAGAGAGAGGGGGAGAGAGAGAGATTCTCAGCATTTGGCATAACGCAAATATATTGTCTTCACCTAGATGTATTAATCATTCTAAATCATTTGGCTATTTTTTAAGAACAATTCAGAAAAAATGACAAAATTTATCACTAGAATATTGCCAAACGCTAAGCAAACTGAATGTTATTTTGATTTTATTTTATTGCAAATAATTACCTTTTCACTTGTGTGGTCAAGTAGATCACATGCCGATTTTCCTAGCTTATCCATCATACCAAGTAATATTTTTGCTAGTTCCTTCTAACCCCCTTTGAGTTTATTAATAGTATCTGACAATACTAGAAAGAGAAAGGATTGTCATTATGTTATAACATTTTTTAAAATATTTTACATGGCCTAAAAAGGGTAGAAAATCTATTGGAATCCAAAATATTAATATTCTTACCTATATGACAATGAAATACAGAAGTATCAAAATTTGTGTTTCTGCATCAATTGTTAGAGGGAGATTTTTCACATGTTTTATGCTTCTGAATTCCATCATTTACTACATAATAGACTTCATTTATTTTCATAATTTTGCATATTACATAGTTAAATTCTTTGTGATACTCTCAACAAAGGTTTATTTACTATGCAGCGTCACCTACCATTCCTTTAGTCATGTTTCAGTTATCTCAGTATTTATATGTTTCTTTCTAAAACATTTTCTGTTTTTACTGTGGTATTTAAAATATTAGCAGTAATGTAAGATGCAGTCTGTGCTGAAGGGAAGATTCAATACTGGTGATAGTATTTTCATGAGAACAGCCCTGTCCCTGTGTAGCTGAAGCAAGACCTTGCCCATCCTTACACTATTTTGCTGCAGGCGTTTTTACTGAATGGTATCAAAAAAAATCAGGTATGATGACTAAGCACAATTAAAGCCAAACTAATGGCTTTTTTTGGCACTGCTTGCAAATACTTGTATGTCTGTGTGACAACATGTCTGCATTTTTGCTGGTAAATATCTATATGTGCATATGTATATACACAAATGGCAGGGGGGTGTATGTAAAACATACACATGACAGAGCACGGAGCTAGAAGACACTGCCTTTAAGTATGACGCCCAAACAAAGAAAGCTTGGGAATTCCTAAAAGAATAAACCTTAATGGTTTGATCTATGAGCATAGGAAGTGTCTGCAGCTATGCCTGACTGTTACTTTTCTGATGAAGGCCTTAAAGGCATGGTAGTCCTTTCCTTTAACATCAGCATTGTAGCAAGTGGTAATTCAACAACCAGACTTAGCAGTAATTCTTCTAAATTACCAGTATGAGGTGTGTGGAAGCTGACACCATTCTCATCCAAAACCTGCTAGACTCAAGAGGTGTTAAACAATTAAGAAAAGAATCAAAGTTTGTCCAAACAGTTCTCTAGGATGCGCCATACATATATACGGTGCTAAATCATCCTCAGCATTGATAGAGAGTCTCATGGTAAGCTCTAGCTGATTTATGTGGGAACAACTAGGTGTTCCCACCTGAAAACCCAAGTCCATTTTAAGGTTACTAAGTACAGATTTAAAAGAGAGAAATTTAATCTCATAGTTGGGTAACGTCTGACTCTATAGTACTCCACCTTTTGAACTTCTCTGAAGGAAATTTAAAATGCAGCCCAGGAGTCAGTATCTTTGACTTGGAGCCTTCTTTCTGAAAGGAACTGTATAACTGAAGTTTCTGAAATACCCTTAGGGTAGAGGTATGAGTAGGCATCCAGAATCTGGAGGGTTATGCATATGCAGAAGGTCACATCTACAGATTTTTTCTTCTCAAAGTACAGTTCCTCAGAATAAGATTGGATTTTAATACTTGAATAAAAAGCAGATACCTAAAAAAATTATCTTGATGCCTTTTGGGACTGGGAACATTTTTAGTCCACTTAAATAATGTATTATATTTTTAAAACAAATATAAATAACATTAATTAATGGCAAAAGGAGTTTAGCTGGATTCAGAGGTACAATACTGAATAGAATCCAAAAGTCTTTCTGAAGACTTTCACGAGTCTTTTAAAGATACATGCTAAGAGAAACCATTTTTAATTTATGTCAGTATTTTTCTTCAAAATTCCTTCAAGGAACATGATTTCTACCATTCAGAGTGAAGTAACATTTTTATTTAACTTGTATGCTTGATGTTTGCATATCTAGGTTCAGACATAGATAAAAGCACGTGCATAGTAAAGAATATGGGTGAGAAACTCGGTTTCTCCCAGCAAAGTTGAACCAGTATGTTGGATGGCTGCTTAAAATTTTGCAAATAAATTGGATCAGTAGAACTTTTAATAGCAATAATAGCACATGCAAGCAGCACAGAGGGGATGGAAATAAAATTCCATTTATTATTATGGCAATCAAAGCACGTTGTCTTTTCAGAGGTAAATTGTCTAGCTGTGATGGTCTGACCCATAACATGGGCATCTTTTGCTGATGCTACTCTGTGTTGCTGTACTTATGCTATCATCCTCCTCGTTCTTCTTGGTCCTATAAAGAGATTAAAAGTGTTTGTTTAATGTGGCTAGTGCATGTAAATTCAAAGTTTGATGAAATATTTAGCTGGTGCATCAATATCTTACTTTGAGTTCTTTGATGTTCTACATGATCTGATAATGGGTGAGTAAAAAAACTGCTGGGAAATCCTTCTCATTTCTTTCCTCTTCTCTTCCTAAAGCTGCTAACAGAGTTAAAAAATGGCCTAAATACGTCTGCCATTACAGTCTCAAAGAAAGAAACCCCATATTTTGAAAGGAATCTCTTTTGTACTATGCGTGCTTTGTTCTGAAGTGTTTTAACTTTATTTACTAGCTGATACAGTTCATCCTGATAAAAGAGCTGTAACTTCTTTTTCTTGCCAAAAGTAAAAATTAAAAGTTTCACTGGCTGTTTCTATGTTGGTTTTATTGCTTTTAATTTTACAAAATGCTTTTAGAAGAAAGTTGTGGTTCCTCTATAATGAAAGTTGTAGGCAGTGGTGCAGTTGTGCATTCCTGTTTGAGTTAAAAATACGAGAGCTCATATTTACCGAATCAAAAACTCTCAAAGGTATTTCAGTAAAAAGAATATGCCTTTCTCATTATTAACGTCTAAATGTGTTAGTAAACTACATGTTCAAAGCAGTATATCGTTAAATCTCATACAACTTAGCAATAATCAGTGGGATCTCTAACTCTCTTGTTTAACTGTATTTATCCAAGAACTTTTGACCTGAAACCAAGGACAGCATGAATTTATCTAGTGATTTTTCCAAATGGGTGCTAATTCCTTATTTGTTAGGCAGCTATACATTTTAATAAAATGATCCCAGGTTTTCAGCTACAGTCCTGCTCTTCAGGCAGCAGAAAGTCCTAATGGCTCTTAATCACGGTCAGTATCATCAGTCCTTCCATGTTCTTAGCCATGAGAGATAATGGTGCAAATGTTATTCTGATAATGATTTTTTTCATGTTTTACATTCAGAGGTATAATAGAAGAGTTGTATTTGGTTGATTTTATGGTTTAATGCATGCAAAGTAAGAGTAAGAGGTGTTGATTAGTTTCTAGTCTTTGTAAGGACAGCAGGATTAAGAAACTGCTGACCCTGACCATAAAGTAGTATTTGTCCTACCCCCAAGATTTTGTGGCCAGGAGGCAGAGTTCACGTTTCTAGGGCATAAACATGTTAAGATAGGTGAAATTGCATTGCTGGAATGAAAATGACAATGCAAGTCAAAAATTACTGTAAACACTTTCTTTGGTGCAAGTTTTTTTTGTGCATACAAGATACAAAAAACAGTTCTTTGGGATTATGACAATTTTAACTATACCTTATATACCTTATGCAGTGGAAAATAGATGAACAGAAATTCTAGCTGAAGGGCCAAATGCTACCTTCATTTCCTCTAAAATATATTAAAACAATTTTACTTCTGTTTAAGAGGCAAAATGATGCTTTGAAGAATGTATTTACTTCCTTTTATTGCAGTGTTTTGAAAGGTTTATTATTTAGCTGCATATAACCTCAGCAAAATGAATAATGAACTCTGCCATATCTGAAGTCTTGTCCTTCATGCTTTGCCTCACATACGATTCCCTTTTCTTATAGCTATTTTATTCATCAGATTAGGTCTTGTCATCTTCACAGCTCACACAACAGGAAATCAATAATTAATTATGGATAGGTAAAGCAATGCCTCAGTGATTTCCTGAAACATCCCAGGCTTGCACTAATTATAACAACCAGGGATAGTTACCTAGCTGTTGCTCACTCGGATAGATTTAGGAAGTAATTAACATATCTTCCTTATCACACATATCCCTTATTGTGTGTCTGTTCATAGCTAAAATCAAGGGATGAGATGTAAAATTATGGTGGAAGATAGGTGATTAGAAGATGATAACACTGCACCCACAAAAAAGCATTTAAAAAAGAGAAAACTGGCAAAGGCCATCTGTGATATTTTTTAAAAAAAACAATTGGGTGATAGTCTCAGAAGAGTATAGTCCCTCAGGCTTTGTGATGACAAGAGAAAAACAGGGAGAGAAAATATTCCAAATTATTTTGGGGTGGACCACCAACAATAGGAAACGAATGTCTTTGCTTTCAGAGAAGCTGAGCTGAAGGCTGGGAGGTACGCATCTTGTTTTGAAAAGAATGAACTTAACCACTGATTCTGAAAATGTCACTTTAAAGAGCCTACAGAAAAATTAATAATCCTCATCCAGTGCCAGACAGTTTTGCTGTGTTTAATGACTGATTGGAAACCCTTTTTTAAGCCGCGTGCTGCCCTAAATACGTATTTCTTTTTCAGCTTCTTAAACAATTGAACTTCTGCTGCATCTGGGATGCAGAAATGGTCACTTATGAGCTGAAAGACGTTTGTACATTGAAATCCAGAGTGGGAGAAAAGGAGAGAAGCGCACTGTGCATCGTAGGAGAGGAGGCTGAAGCGGCGCGTGCCTGTGTCGCACAGCCGTGCCGGCCAGGGAGCAGCAAGTGGGGCAGCCCCCAGCCATCAGGCACTGAGGTGGGGACACAGACCCCTGGGACAGGCGGCTGCTCCAGTGGCAGCTCTGCCGCCCAACTGGCTTGGTCTTTCCCTGCCTCGCTCAGCCACCGCCGCTCTTTGCCTTGGTTCTAATGGCACTGCTCTCCTGGTGCTCTCTGCGGGGTCTCTGTCCTCTCCCCTCGGTTATGCCTCTGGAAGGGAGGAGTGAGTGGCCGTCCTCCCAGGCTTGCACAGCGGCACGTGTCGTGCTCCCAACATAACCTGTAACCAGTAGGCAATTGGCCTCATCATCCTCAGAAGGCATGGGAAGCAAACTGTATTTTCCTTTAACCACTTCAGCCAAATGGTCGTACTGTGAGCACCTCCTGCACTTTTATCTAAATTATTATAATACTTTGAAATCCCCCAACACTTGAATAATTTCTCTGTCTTAAGTAATTTTCTGTCTCTCATAAGCTGTGGAAATAAGATGATGAGCATAAGTACTAAAATCCTCAAATTAAGATGAGCTTCAGTAATCCATGTCTTCACTTTGTGTTTGTTATTTTGAGAGCCTGGCTCAAAACTCTTTGGGAGAGGAGGGGAGACAGAAAGGAGAACCTTTGTCTTTTGAAGCTAGTGAAATTAACTCCAGATTTTCATGTGCAGACTTGAAACAGAATCAGTTGGAAGGATTTAACCCAACAACCTGTAGTGTATTAGCCAGGAAAGTGCCAAGATCTTCCAGGATCAATCCCTACTCCTCTATTCAACAAGGTATCTTGAGTTCCCACTTTAGAAGCAAAAGAGGAAATCATAGGAGTAAAAACGTCAATATACTGCGTATAATTGTAGCTTAGCCGGTGGCAGTAAAAAACCATCAGTGAAGTAGATTTATTCAGAATACATCATAAAGCAGATCAATACCCAGGAATTCTCTGCTGGTTTTGAGTTTTCATGGAAACAACTCAAGCAAATCCAGAAAGGACAATCCTTTCTGGAATGGTTTACTGATAACAGGATTTCGCACTGTAAATTCAAAGGAAAAAAAATGAAAGAACACTTTTATTTTTAATATAGATAGGTTATCTAAAACTAGCTGTTCTGTTTTTCAAGAGTGTTTCTATTGTTGCTGAAGTTGTAAGAATTTAGTGAAAATCCCTCTTCCAAAGAAAACACACTTCAAGTGCAAAAGCAGGGGCTTTTTTAGAGAGCAGCTCTCTCTCTCCCATCTCTCCTTCAGCAGCTGACATTTCCTTGCCAGCTGCTTTGGTGGCATGCAGGGAGCAGCCCTGCCAGCAAACTCAGTATTCAGGTGCATTGGTAGCCTCCGCTGTCATGGAGCTGGCAGGGGGAGAGAAGTCAGGCTCGGTATCTCTGTTGAGAAGCACTGGGAAATGCATTTATTCTTGCTCTTGTATTAAAAGAAAATAATATGATCCCATGTTATAAAGCTTAATGATGGGTGGTGGGTGGTGAACATTTAAACCACAGTATTTCAAAAATGCCATGTAAGAGCTCTGTGAGATACATATGTACATCACCCCAACCTTGTCACCGTTTTAGATATCTCACCGCAGTCAAGTCACGTGAATAACTTTCATGTGTCAATGTATGTAGATAATTTGATCCAGTTCTAATTTCTGTTATGTCTTATTAGCATCATGACAACAAATTCCCAATGAAGAATTGCCCAGACCTGCGTAAGTCTGATGAGCCTTGACTTAATTCACATCAGATTTATCCTTTACTCTAGACAGTGTCACACTGGTGCACACCAGTTTCATTTAACCTGACAGCAGTGCTTCAGCTTGCGAAAGAAGCAACACCAGCAACTCAGAGCAATGTCTGCCTGAGGTTCAAAGCAAGTAGATTCTACACTACGTACTTACAGGCGAGTTGCCTTCTTGCTGTATCGCCTGCTTCTAACACCGTGGTGGGTCTGGTTACCGATTCCTGCTAGTGGATGCCTATCAAGACTTCACATTTCTTCAGCTTAGTGCCATTACTGGAGCAGTTATTATTACAGTTAATTCCTGGAACCAGTAAAATGCTGGCTTACAGAAAGGAAGTAGGATGACAAAACAAGTCTTGTCCTGTGTGCTTCAAGTCATTTAGAAAAATGTCTATTAAATCAAGCCACAACGGGATCGGGCCTGAAGCTAGAAGTAGCATGCGGAAGAGTTTGTGAGCTTGGAGGTGGCGGGACACAACATTCCCTGCAGTTTCTCAGTTTTAGCTGTTTCCTTATTGGGTTTTTTTGCATCATTTTTTTGCTGTTCCCTAGTGAGATTCCTCTGCTTCTGAGAAGTTGGCTCTATTTCTTCCTGACAGTGTTAGGACATCATTGGCTTGGCGTCAGGGCAGACTGTGCTCTTCAGCATTGAAAGATGTTTGTGTGCATGCAGCTACAGTACAGTTCCTCTAAACCACTCCGTGCTTTTTAAGTCAGTGTCTTCTTAGCAGCTGGTCAGCATAATCAGTCGGAGGGTAGGGCTTGTTCTTATTTTTGCTGCGTGGCAAAAATTATTTTACTATTTTTATTTTAGCGGTTCTTTCTGAGTGGATGCATGAGGTCGTCCAGGCCAGGCACTGCAATGGGGCTGGCGATGTCAGTGCTCCTTCCCAACTCCACCACGTGTTGCTTGTCCACTTCTCTTTCTTCTCTCCTCTGTGAATCCTTCAGGCAGGAGCTCTGGTTTCCCGCCGTGTCAGCATGATGTCAGTTCCCATCAGGGCTTACTTTCATTCCGTCCTCATAATGTTACTCTTGTTAGGAAGTGAGAGAATTGTGTGTCTGGTATCACCCACCTCTGCAAATCATCTCCTCAAGTCAAGGACTCCGCTGCCAGAGAGTTCTGAAAATTTGAAATTCTTGCAAACATGATAGAAAACTGCGTTTTCTTTCCCCCTACATTTTAAACACAAGAATAATGTGGAAAACCCAAATTATATTCTCATTAGATACCTAAGCAATAAGTGTTTGGCACAGCAAGTTTAGTCACCCTGACAAAATAATTATTTCCTGAAGAAAACTATTTATTTTCAAAATAACTGAAAGTTGAGCAGGAGGACGGAGGACCTGTTCACTCCTTAAGCCTAGTAAAAAGTGATCAGTGAGACTACAATACCACTTCTGTGTTCTACGGTGCTTATCCAACCCCCGCCCCAAATCTAATCCCTGCAGCTTTCCCAAGAATGTACCATCAGAAACATGTCACTGCCAAACAAGTTTAACATTTGGACTTTATGGAATATAATTGAGGGAGAATATGTATATTCATTATAGTCAAAAGGGAAATGCCTAGTAGAGAATACCTTGGAAGAGACAATAAGGACGTATAATGATATTTCTGTAGCCTGGTTGTTTTGTGCCCTCCTGTAGTGTGCAGTTGCCACCTATTAATTAATTGCTGCCAGTGAACAAATGTGTCCATTCTGTAACAAAGTTCCATTGAATTTCTTTCCAGTTTGTCAGATATTTTTGTCTTACTCTTCCTTTCCTAGATCACGTTTGTGGCTGATAAATTGCTTTCTGAAATGCAGTCTCACACACTTTGCTTTTGACTTAGCTTTCTTCTCTGCAGGACACTGCTATATACAGTACCTTTAAGTACCCAAATCAATTTAATTAAATTTCATTACGGGCACTAGAGCTGAAACAAACTAATGAAAGCAGCCATCACGTCAGGTGGTATTTATCTCGGCATTAAATTGAAAATGCTCCCTTTAGGCTCTTAAAAATTAGTTTCAATATTTAACGCTAATAGCTTTTGGAATTGTTGATGGGATGGTTTTAATGAATTTGTTACAAACTGTTTACCTTTTCAAGGAAGGAAGCTTGTTCCTTGCGGCGGAGGACAGCTAAAGATAGAGGACTCAAAAGTATTAGGGTTTTGAAATACTGTGAGGTCTGGGAGCTACCTATTGAAAAACATTGAAAAACATCATGAAGGTTGTCGAACAGTGACAGCAGTATGACTTGTTTAGTCAAAAGCAATGCCAAGTCACCACAGTACTTGTGTTAGAGTTTATTGTTTGCCTGACTTGTTTCATAGAGCGGATCGAGCTTGCAGACTTCAAAGTTCGTAGCAGATTTTATTTGACAACCTCTTTATAGGCACTGCTCTCAGCAGAGAGGAAAATGGAAATTTGCAGGGAGGAGAAGGAAAAATATCTGCCTCGCAGAAGGATGCTATTGCCAGCATCCCAGCTACAGCTGGATTTTCCTCCCTCACTGTTGCGGCACCTTGCAATGCTGTTTTCAGGAAACGACGTTGACAAAGTACCTGTTGACATTCTGCAGAACAAAACTGGTGCCACGCACTATTCCTGTAGAGTCTGTGGGACCATGCAGATAACGGGGATTTATTTCATCCACTTCCCATCAGAGCCTGGGTCCGGGTATTAATGTAAACAAGACAGATGGAATGGAAAACAGGAGGAAAGCTTTAGGGAAAGATTCAGGTCACCTTTTTTCTGATCCACATGCCAGGGATTGATTTGAGGGAAACAAGAGTACAAAAGGAGAGTGTACCTGGCCAAGCATCCATCCAGATCAAAAAAAATGGAAGCATTTCTGACTTGCAGTATGTAAGCGTGGCTGATGTCTCCTCCTTTTGCAGGCAGACAGTAATAAATAGTCTAGTCCTTCTCCTTTTATCAGCTCTAGAGTCTGTCCTCTTGGTATCTTCCTCTTCAGCAGTCTGTTTAAAAGAAAATAAATGATCAGAAAACTATAACAGAGTGAATTATAGAGTCACCTTTCTGGTAAAAACTGCTGACCCCAGAGAAGGAGGAAGACCATTTTTCTTCAGCAGGATAAAGGCATGGGCTTCTCACATGTTTGCTACTTCGTTTTTATACTAGAGAAATCACTGTGCAAGTTACTATTAACAGGAGATGTAAAAGTAATGCTATGTACATTAATTACAGACTTGATACTTGGGTAAGATTATTGGACTTAAGCTATTCATTATAAACTATTCGTTATTTTAAAAAATATATATTATATATACATTATATGTGTATATATTGAAAAGTTTGTAATAATTTCCAGTTTGATTTAGCATTAAGAAGCTAGGACTTTACAGATGGTTGTGTTTGCATTCTCATTGATCCTTTAGGTTGGAGGATGTGGCTTGTGTAGAAGCTGCTTCATGGAAATGAAAGATTGGATGTAGAAAATTTTGTTTTAAGCAAATGATAGTCAAGATTAACTATTTCTTTTTTCGAGTTACTCTTACTGTTTTTTATTAATCAACTGTTTTTCTTCCTTATATTTTCTTATATGACTATCATGAAATATGAGGTGCAGTTCAGTGAAGTGTGCTAAACGTGAGTGACCTCTGTGGACTAACGCTCACTATTGACTCTAAGGAAAGTCATGATCTACTATGAAAGCTGTGGTCCAGTCTTCGCTCTTCCTTTTTTTTCCCTTTGACATTACAACCAAGACACCCGCATATTTATACAGATGCATTATGTAAGGAGTACAGACATTCAGAATCTGTAGTTAGGTGTCACATCTGTCTATCCTCATTTACTTATATCATTTTCCTATACATAAGCGTCTTCTTTCCTCCCACTGTTTTTAAAAGACAAAGTGTCACATGGTTGCTGAGTTCTCTTTCTTCAAAGTTTAGTGGAAGGGGGATTTTCAGGACATTTTCTCTTGCAGTTCCGAGAGCCAGGTGCCTGTGTTTTCTGTGGAAGGAACAAAGTCAGAGAGATGCCTTGGGCAAAGGCAGAGGATGGGGCTGGGAGGACAGGAGAGATTCAGGGTTGGATGCCTGGAGTAGCCTGAGGTGCAGGGAGTGGGAACATGCTTTACTACGCCAGTGGGGAATCATTTTTCTGTAAGCAAGAGGAAAATTCCAACTGATCTTTGGTAATTGTATATTGTGTTTGGTTTTATTCAGCATTTCATTGCAAGAACTTTGTTGAGCACCATGCTAGGTGGCGGACTCGATTTCCACCGAGCCCAACAGAAAGCAGGCATTTTTAAAAAGCTGATGCCTTCATTGTGAGACTGGGAAAACTCTGTTACTGATTTAAATTTAACATTAAGCAGCTAAAATCTATCAATACCTTAAGACATTTGAAATACTGTCGTTTAGTAAGAGCACTCATTTATTCTCTCATGATACTTTCAAATTATTTTTAATATCCTCTTAAAAATGTTAAATTACATTATTTGGGATCATTGCATTATATTATGATACAGGAACAAAACATGAATTATTAAAACTCTCCTTTCTTATTTCTGAACTAGCTGTTTCTGGTGTTTGTATTACTTTGTTTCTTTTCTTTTAAATACATCACCATTACCACAGTTTTAAATAGAAGGAATAGAATCTCTTTCTGTACATCTTGGAGAAAATGCAACGAGGAAAATGCATTGATTCTTTTTCCCTCACACATGAACAAAATGACAGTTAATATAACTAGACTATAGATACTCAAATAGTTACAATAATTTTGATAATGCTGGAGCTTCCCCATCTACTTACTCCAAATTTTCCTTATAAGGTAGAAATGATTTAAAGCAAAAACTTAATTTCACTGTGAAGACAAGCAGTCTTATGATTTGGAATATTTTCATAGCCAGAAATGCTATGTGAAAATAGAGGCATGGAGGAAGACAGGACAATTAAACAAATTGCCTAAAAAGTTGTTCAGAGTTTTCATTATTTGAGTCTTTCTGAAATGTGTTATTTTACAGAACTTTCTGCATTTTAATTTTTCTCCTGGAGTGTCAGTACAGTCAGAATGTTGTATCTCACACGGCTAAGAATATTTGCCACCCAGTGGCAGGAAAAAGATAGTAGCCCACTTGTGTATACGTAGTGAAAACACTAGAGGAAAATATTCTTGTACTTAAAACAGGGAACTGTGTGGCATTTTCACTGACTGCTGTCGCAATATTTGTTGTTGCAGGACGGATGGTCGCAGTATCACTTTGTAGCCTCATCTTCAACAATAGAAAGGGATCGGCAAAGACCGTACTCTTCATCACGCACGCCCTCCATCTCGCCTGTGCGCATGTCTCCTAACAACCGCTCAGGTAAGACCAGGCTTTCAGGACTGAAGTAAAGACAAATGTAATCCATCACTGTCATTTTCCTTCTTTAAGCAATGTCGCTGGCATCCGGATTTGTTGCTAACAATGGTGGAAGGGCACAAAACGTCATCTCTTTTTCTTTTACCTAAATTATCTGTTCAAAATGGGATATTTTTTTTTTTTTAATTAACACCTTGTTAAGTTTTACAGAGGAAAGGATATTCCAGAACTTTTTTTTAGGAGTTCTTATGCAGTGTTTTCCTGATTGAGATTAGCCGACTAAATCTCAGGGCAGTGGTGTCCATTTGTAGCATGAGGAAATTCTGTTACTCACTTTGCAAGTCACGAGAACCGCTCTATTGTTTATGGCCACTCCGCACACATAGCAGAAGTTGAAGGATCCACATTATTTTTTGTCAGCTTTTATTATATGTCTGTGTTTATATAAATGTGCATACACATGCATGTGTAAGTTTCACAAAAGATTGGCTACAAGTTTTTGTGTAATGTTGATGGTATATTTTCACCAGCTATCATTAATTCTGTATGATCCATACAATGAATTAATGTAAGTATCTCGACTTAGGCCACAGTGTTAATTTATTTTTTCTATTCATAAATCTGGGCATTTTCCCCTCAGCTTATTCTAAGGTAGAACATACCTTGGTTAGTTAAAACCGTTCCCAATGAAAATCTTCTAAGATAAACAGAGTAAAACAGTCAGCCTTTCAATGTGTTTTTTACCACTTGTTCAATCAAACGCTGTCATTCATAGGTATACCAAGAGTTTAAAATTGGTTTAAAATTGGACAGACTGATTATTGCCATCAGCATTGTGTCATGGTTTTGTTTTTAAGAAAATCGTTTTGTTAATTATCTAGAAGCTGACGCTTAGTCCTGCAGAATAACCACTCAGGAGATATGAAAATGTAGCCAGAAGTACAGTGAGAGCTGCTATTCAGTTTTCCAAACCTGTCATTACGCAAGTCCATGAAGGCTCTTGTTCCCTTTTTTCTTCTCCAAAATCTCATTTTGACTGTGAGTGCAAGGCACTTGAAATGTCTGGCCCTGAGATCTCAGTTCTGTCTCTTGGCAGAACACGCTCCTCGCTTCTGTTACGCTATTGCTTAAAGAACATACTTAAAGAAATTTTGGATTAAATCTTACTGCCATCATCGGTTATCATAAGAAAGGAAAAGGACACATATAGTGGCTGTTTCTGAAGGAAAAGGAGCCCATGTAATTACAGACCAATCAGCTTAACTTCATTATAGAAAATTGCTGGAACAGATAATCACAATCTGAGCACCTCAAAGGCGGTAGGAATATAAGATACTGCTTAACTATAGGAGTACCTGTTTCTACATAGTAGTTTAAGTTACTGTCTGTCTGGTAGTATCCATATCAAATCCAAACATTGGTTCAATACGATTTGTTCTTATAAAATCCTTCTGAATTCCTTCTACAACATACTTAAAATGCTTTGTGGAAAGAACAGTCAAGAAATGAAATCTACTGTAATGAGTAAGACTCTTTCAACAAGATTTTTATAGGGAAGCTAGGGCCAGCTAACAAAGAGTCCAGAAAATGTCCACGTGTGGTAAATACAAAGCCGTCTGAAAGCCATTTGTAAAGAATGGGTATTGCTTATTGCCAAAATGGAAGAATGCTTTGCTTGGAGGTTTGCACTGGGGCCAGTACTCTTCAGTGGTTTCATCAATGGCCCAGATAACATACAAAGAATGCCTATTATCTTTGCAGGTGGCATAAAGCTGGGAGAAACTCACATACCTCGAAGGGCATTATTGAAATTCAGAGTGATCCTGGGAAACTGGAAATACTGTCCAAAGGGAAAAAAAATCCAGTCCTTCACAAATAAATTATAAGGAGCATATCTGGCTAGACAAAAGTTCTTAAGAAATGATTTAGGGCTTTTTTGTCAGTTGTAAACACGAATCGAGAGATGGAGAAATCAGGATATGAGGACACACTGAATGGACTGTAATTGTTTAACTCAAATGAGAGATGCACAAGATGGGGGCATTGGGCAGAGGTACACATCAAGTATTCAAGCACGTAACAGCCAGCTGTGAAGAGGAACAGCATGAACTTTCTCTACTTTCATAGCAGACAAATACAAATAATGAGCAGCAAGGAGTCAAGCTAGACATCAGGAAACAGTAGGGAAACAAAGCACTGGAACAGACTGCTTGGAGCAGTTGTGTGGTCTCTGTCATAAGAGATCTTTAGTTGTAGAAGAAAATCTGTCAAGAATTATTTTGGTATGCTGGATTCTACCTTGGGGTAAAGAGCTGAAGTAAATGAACTCACAGTGTCCCATCCATCCCCAGGACTTGGTGATAAGACGCTTTACCTAGCATAGAGAGGTCCCTCTTCTTTTCTGTGTTCTTTAAGAACAGGAGCGGAAAGCCATAAGATCACTTTTCAGTTTAATGTCAACCAATAATTTTGTGTCTGATTCCAGTAAAAACTCTGAAAGAGGACACTTCTGTCTTTTAACACTTGCCAGAAGGCAGTTGTTCTCGCATGGGAGGAGAGAGATAATTCTCACGGGGAGCAGAGAGATGCTTTTGTCTTTATCAATCAATTTTGTTCAGAACACTAGAGTGCTTAAAAGCATTACCAGAGTTCATGAAACAAAATGCATCCCTATGTTAGCAACTTTTTCAAGGTTTACATTCTGTTTTGTTCCCTGTTAGACTCAAGTTGCCATTAGCTGATCTGGTAATTTAAGGTCATGTTTCTTTATATCTGCTGTATTATCAGCCTTAGAATTACGTCACTACTGACAAGCAATTTAAAAGGAATCCTCAATTCTAATGGCTTCGTAAGAAAAACCATCTGTCCCGCATTTTCTCTGTAAATTCAGAGGGCAGGGCCAGCACAACCAATCTAAGCAGAATTTGACATCACTTGTGTTTCCCTACTCCTTAATTTAAAAACTCAAAAATGAAGCACAGTTTAGAGATGCTGAAAGAATAACTCATGATCGAGTTTCATAAATGAGCTTGTCTTTTTTAATTTATTTTTTTTTTAAGCAAGGACATTATTATTGCTTTTTGAGCTTCTTTTGAGATATCAAATATCTGGGTAGAGGCAGGGGAGGGAGTGGAAGTAAACACCAGCACTATGGTTATTTTTACGTATTTAAACATAATGAAGTCAGCTTATTTGAAAGCCATTATTTTTTCCTCTGCTTTTCTCTTTTTCCTAAGCATCGCAAGCTCTAAGTCTTAATGATCAGTGCCAGTGGTCACCTTCACATTTTCCAGCACATGAGGATCAAGTGCAAACCCAGTCCTTGTCACCTCATACTTTCCTCCTTTTTGGCCATAACACGAGTACTGATGATGAAGGATTTAATTTTAATGATAAGTTGAAGTAGCAGTTGTTGCTGTAATGGCAGTTTTTCATACATAGATATTTAAAGACAGAGAAATTATTTGAGTCACCTTTAAGTGTTAGGCATTCTTTGCTAGATGTTTTCTGTGAAAAACAGCTTTCTTTTCTTCATGTCCCCATTAGAATCATTTAATGGGTTTCTTTTCAACAGAGAATGGAGGAAACCATTTTATAAGGGTTTTTACACACAGATGAAAGTTAATGGTCTTTTAAACAAAAATAAATAAACCATTTTGGGAAAAAAATGAAAGTGCCTATACCAGAGAGATTTGGCAAGATAAAGAAATAAAAAAGCTAAAGGGGAAGAAATAAATCATTATTATTATACTTTTTTTCTTAATGGTCATCTCAGGTGTTGGGTGTAAGTGAAAAAGTAAAATGTTGAGAGAGGAACTGATGTTTGGAGTTGATTGTCCCATTAATACATTTGTCCTGTGTTTGAATTAAGAGCATCTTTTCTTCCATAAAGGGTGGTGTTTGTTCAAACAGCTTAATGTTAGTATGCTAACAAATAAAAACTTTTACTAAAATGTTTACTCTAGAGTTAAACACTACATTCAGTCATGTGTGGCAAGGAAAAATAAATCCATTTTTGTGATCTAGCAAGTGCCCCAGCCTCACCCCGGGAAATGATCAGCCTAAAAGAAAGAAAAACAGACTATGAATCAACTGGAACAAATGCCACATACCATGGAAATAAAGGAGAACACACTTCTAGGAAAGACACCATGACAGGTGAGATTATGCTTGCATAGCATACTTAAAATCAGCTGTGGTAGACTGCTGATTTTAGAGGCTTGGCTGGGTTTACTGGGCTAGAGCAAAGAGTCAACCTGCTTTGGTTGATTCCAAAGTTTTAGCCACCTCGAGAAACACAACTGAAGAAATATTTGGTCTTAATGAATACGATGCTGTGTGAAAATGATTTGTGAAAACCACGTTTCTTCACAGAGGAAAGTGCAATTTTACATTTCTTTTCAGCTTTAAGTTTCTTTTCATTCCAGATGGAAGAGAGTAAGTCCACCTTGTATTAACTAGTGTTGTTTCTGAAGCCTGACAATGGTTGAACATGTGCGGTGATCCCTAACATCTGTCTTTTGCAGGGAATGGCTTTCCGGAACCAGTTAGCTGATTTTGCATGTCAGTCATTCCTAGGAAATTCTGTAGCAGTTTGTGAAGTCTATCGCTGTTACTTTCTCAGCTGGGCTGATGTAAACAGACCAATTTACTCTGTGTACGTTATGGCCTGTATTGCAGGTTTCACTGAAGGCTTCTCTCCCTTAGCGGGCTCATTAACCTGTTAGCATTATAATCATATAACCTGTTAGCAGTAATTATAAAATGTTCAGTGCTTTGCCTAGTAATTCAGCTCTTTGTTAATTGTCCTGTAAAGTATGTGTTAGTCTCCATCACCATTGCACAGGCTTATAGAACCTCTGTTGAACATTTTCATACATTTATGCAGTGCCGAGCATCATGGTGTCCTCTCCTCCAAATCCTACCTCAGGGCAAGCAAAAAATCACAGTGAGGAGCCACTTTGCACTTTTGGAACACCTGTTACCTTTTCCCATGCCCGATGTAGAGGTCTTGCTCAGAGGATGCCAGGAAGGGCTGTCTTTGTGTTCCTCGGCTCACTGGGGACACCAGTGGCACGCTGACTCAGCACCAAGCCATTCGTACTAGCTTTTCAAGACCGCATTTAGGACATGATGATACTCACACCACATCTGTTGTGTTATACGCTATTGTGTAATCAAAGCCTAAAGGCCAGCCTTTGAATTTCTGTGGAAATGCAATACGGAACATTAATTAGCATGAAAGTGAAAATCTGAAGAAGAGGAATGACGGTCAAGAGCATTTGGAAACCACAGAAATGAGGAGTGTCCTGAACGGCATCTGCAGCGCACATTGGGAGGTTGCAGCAGACTCAGTCAAGGTACTGTGTTTTATGTCTCTGTAATATTTTGAGTGTTTCATAGTCACTGCACAAGGTGGTTCTCTAGAACACTTCAGTGGTCCTTACTGGTGTGATTGTGAAGGATAGGACTGCGTTTTTTTCACCACTTTGTCAAGGATCCATGAAAAGGGAATCTCAGGAGTAAAAGCAGCAGGCTGAAAAGACAGAAATAGTAGTATTTTGTTCTAGCCCTATCTGCAAATTTAGGCTACCAAATTATATCAGAAGGTTCACACACACACACAAAGTCACTGTGTGGAAAATCTGTTTCCTTGCAAATAGTCTTGTCTATCTCCACACTTAAAAAAAAAATGGGGTTTTCCTTTTCCCCATCCCTTTTCATTTTGTCTTTTTACTGTAGTGTTTTTCTTCTCCCGTTCCCATTTCCCTTGTTTCCTTTCTCTTTCTGTGTAATTTTCAGATAGTGAGGTTTGTACCTCCCCAGCAACCTTTGCTTCACTTTGATTTTTGCATCTTGTTTTCCTTTAATATCTGCTTGTATTTTGTCTGTCCGTATTGATCTTTCGGGTGGGCTTTTAGTTAAGAAACTCGAAACTCTCAGCATCATGCTCAGCTATCGACTATTTTTCCAGCTACTGAGCTCAGTGAGAAAAATCAAAACCAATATCAAATTGAAAAGTTTAGTAATATTTCACAATTACATGACCATTGTACAAATGAATATGAAATTAACAAGTCACTTTCTCTCTCTTTCAGGTCACCAAATTTCTGCTTGTTTGGCCTGAACTTAAATACAGCACTACTTTAAGAACAAAAGAAAATGACAGTTAGAAGGAGTCTCACTCGTCAACATTCAATGTCAAATTTGTATAACATATTTGTAGCTCATAAAATAAATATTTCATTAAAGAACAATATAAAATCTGTATTCATTATTTTAATTGTGAGACATTTTGACGTTACTTGGATGGTCTAATATAACTTCATGTAGCAAGTTCATTGCAATGCCGATATTTCATTTTGTGCATTGCAGCTATGCATCCACAGAGCCTATGGGACTTTGATAAATGTTTTTTCAGGTTCCACCTGGCATATACGTATTTTGAGCTGCTCTTGTATTTTGTGCCAAACTGATGTATTACACAAAGCTTTCTTTGACTTATGGATTTACACAGAATGTAGGGCCACAGCTGTAGTCCCAATTTATCCTCAACTGTCTCCATGCTCTTCTCCAAAGCTCTTCACAGTTTATAGTTTCAAAAATTTTATGACCTCTTGGCTGGGACTGAAATGAAGGTTTTTTGATGGATTTTCGAAGTAGAAATGTTGGCTTTTTGCCATTGTGGGGAGTTGTCAGGAAACCTCTGGGAAAAATGGAGAGTCTATGAAGTAAACAGTTTGGCTGAAGATGATAACCTATATTGATTTCACAAGGACAGCTAAAAAATAGAGGAACAATATCAAAGTTCTCATTGCCCTCTTCCCTTCACAGTTTTATGATGCCTTGTATATTTACTGTCCATCTTCTCTTCTCTGTAGAAAATAATAACCAATAATAAAATTTTATCACCTAAAGTTTATTTTTAAGACAAAAACTATTACATTCCTTTTTAAAAAAGCAGGACCTCTAAGTGCATGTGGTAACGTTATTTATGCTATGGTGTTTTCCTTCAGAACAGGGAAGATAAGGTTACTGTATACTGTCATGGGAATCCTACTTTAAAGTTTCTTTTACTTTGTTAGTTCCCCTGCTGAATGAACATGTGCATCACAGCCTGCACCCTGTATCCTCACTTCCACCAGCAGAAGCACCTTCTGATTAATTTACTTTCTTTTGGTTATCAAGAATCAATCATCTGTACTTTTGTTATTTAAACTTACTTGCAAGCCCCTACGCATTCTGAACACAACCAACCACCATCATCTGTTACAATAGCTACAGATGCTCAGGCTACTTGAACTTATTATTACTTTAAGAAACCATAATGCACTGTAATCTTTTCTCATGCCCTTACCTCATCTTTCACCGTGCAGGAAGGTGACAGGTAATGATCTCTGTTCGCTGAGATTTGTGAGGCACAGAAGTGTTTTCCTTTAGTGGCTTGAACTAAATTTTAGAAAATGAAGTTCTGCTGCTTGGAGCAGAAAAAGCAGGTTATGCAATACCAGATGTGGATGTAGCTCAGCTTTTCTTTCTTACTATCAGTCTGTGTTTGTGAGGGCAAAAGGCTAGCACCTTGTTATTTCAAAGCGTCTGTAGATGTGCTCAAAATAAGTACTTACAAGGACTGAAAGCTGAATGTTAAACCATGAATCACATGACTGGGATGTACAGGGATGGCTTCGGTCTGTAATATCTTTGTCACATAAACCACTGAGTGACATAATTTTCAAAGCTGTTGTCAGCTTTGCAGAAAACTGCTGTGGGGTACTATATGATTATTTTTTAACCAGTATCACTTTGAAAACTGAACAGGGAGGAAAAAAGGAAGGTGTATATGTTCTTTATGCAGTGCAACCACAAAGTACTGCAGGCTGATCATAGTACTCATTTTAGAACCTTCATGATTTTGCCTGGTAAAGAAGTACCTCTTCAGTACTATCATGTACTAGTGTTTAGATACTGCATAAAATACACAAATACAGACACACACACACTCATCACTCCTCGAATCATTTAATTTGCAGGTGCAATTCTCACATCCCTGTAAAGAAGTGTGGCTGCTGGAAAATCTCCATTTCTTACTCCTTGTACCCCTTTCCCTTCTCTTGCCATTTTTTTAAAAAAGAAAATTATTTCATTAACCTTTCTTTCTCTCTGATAATTTTGCTACGCTGGTACGTATACAACATTAACAGCAAAAATCAGATACTAACCACACAATATCTGTCCATTTATCTAGCTCATTCTCTCCCTTCTTTCTTTTATATTTGCCCTCTGCTTTTGGACAGCAAGAGTCAACTGCTCACTGAAGCACAGCAGAGCGGGAATGGAGTTCCCAGGGATGCTGCCTGCGTGTTCAGAAGCAGGTACTGGAGCGGGGCTGCATGCATTGCTAGCAGCTACATTGCTTGACTTACATTTCCTCCAGAGACAGAATTATCTCAGCCTGACGGCTAGACTAAGCCAAGATTTCTTGTTCTTGAACTCTTGGTGTTCATTTCCAAGCACTGGATGTGTCATTGTTTTTATTACATTAAGAAAGGAATGCTACTTTTCTTTTTTTTTTTTAATTTTAAACTTGTGAATTTGTGTCCACATCACTGCAGTGAAATCAGTAACACAGACTTTGCAGTTATTTTCATAAGTTGATACTATCCATTTTCCATCGCAGAATATGTGATCTGGGAGACTGTAGGTCTTCAATCTGGCATGTGACAATTCGGAGCACGTTAGTGCAAATGTCACAGTAGTGCATTGGACAGCTATGCACCAGCTCTGGACTATTTCTGGTTTTTAATAGTCATAGCCATTAGTGGCACATATGTACCATGTGCCTTTTTATATACCTGTAAAAAGATGAACAGATCATGACCCTTATTAAAGTCTCTCTGATTGCCTGTAGGAACAACATCTAAATTAGCATGTGCCTAGTTTGCTATTTTTCATCAGGTTCTTCATAAAACCCTCAGATGTTGCACTGTATACCAGCCTTATTCTTGACATCAACCAGCCATGAACAGTATTGTCCTGTCTGGACTGAATATGTTCAGTCGTGCCTGACTGAAAACTTGCATGCATGAGTATACACGGGAAAAAAAATGGTTACAGGTTCTTTTCCTGTTTATGAGAGTCCAACACATTGAATATCACTTTCATTTTTTTCAAGAAGTAGTACTTCACCAAATGGGTAGCTGAAACACCAGCTGTTTAGGTCTTGAGAAGAGGAATGTGTATAACTCAACTTCTTCTAGCACTTTTTGGGGAGAGCAAAAAAACTCAGAAAAGCAGCATAAAAAAGATGTTATCAAGAAAAGATCTGGTAGTTGCACTAACGAGTGCCGTGCCTTCATGAGATGCACCATAAATAGCAACACTAATGCGGGCTCCTCTGATACCAAAGACTGTCATCAGGAGGGAGAGTTTCAAACACCAAAGCAGAGGATGCAGCTGGAATATAAAAACCACTGAAATCACTGTCAAGTCCCACACATCACTCAACTTTGGCAACGAAATGCAGCCTGAGCATAGAGAACCTCTGCAGGTCAGCCTTTCACCTCTAACGTCTATGGCCAAAGCCAAACTACTCAAGCAGTCGTAATTTCCATCTGTTACCACCTATTGGCACACGGCAGAATTAAGAGTACCTACCACTGGAGAAGACCAACCATCATGTTCCTAGAGTTAGTGTTCTTCCCACCTTCAAAGAAAGGATCCTGCTACACTCTCTGGAGACATCCAGGGCTCTTCACCATTTTCTGCACTGGACTGTGCACTGTCTCAGTAACCACATCCAGCTCTTCAAGAAACAAGAGTTTTTACCCCCTATTAGTTAATGCTTGTCAAGAGAAAAAACCTCTTTTTCCAGCTGTTAGGGCTCATCCATATAAGCCCTGACATATAAGCTCTGTCTTTATCCTGTTTCAGTAACATCCTGGAGATCTTTAAGAACACCGTCTGAGATCTGTAAAGCAGCAATATGGAGCAGTACACCAAACTTGACAAAAATTCTACTCTCTGCATGGAACCCGTGGCAGATTTGAAGATCAGAATCGGTGTATGACAGTCAACTTTGACTAAAGACTGTGCCATTCCTTTCTCCGTAGAGGGTGCGGTGGCTGGGGTAAAGAGAGAGGCAGTTGCATGTGCTGGGGTCCATGTTAGCAGGTTGCCAAAGGAAGAAAGAGTGGTTACTTCTTCAGTAACTGTGGTTCTTCTTGGTGATGTGGCTAGCATGGATCCCATACCCAGCTTTTAGCTGTGATGCTCAGTCCTCAGCCTCAAGGGTTTTGAGCTGCAACTGTATTAAAAGCAACCCTTGGAGCCTCCAGGTTTTATACCATTGCACAGAAACCTGAGAGAAGTTGCATGAGCAACATGTTTCAATTCCACTGATGACTCTGATTCACAGCTACTCAATTTTCACTTCAGGCATGTGCTTTTATAACGCGAATCCTCATGACAGCATCAAACCATTGGTTGTAATGCCTGGAAAGTTAATAACACATGCCCAGTAAGAAGAGAGTACAGCAGCCACACAAAATACTACCCTCGTATTCTTTCAAATATGAGAAATAACGACAATCATTCTAGTTCTACTAGCAAACTAACTTTCAGCTGGATGGCCGAATCAAAGTGATCAGTGACATCAGCCTTGCAGGGAATGTCCTTAGCTTTCTATATGGTTTTTTTTGGGGCAGGGTGGGATATAAATGTTTGCAAGCCTGTATGACGTTATCCTTGTCTTTAGAATTACTTCTGATGTCATACTCGACTCAATTTTTTCCATACATTTTAGTAGTAGGACATCTGAGAAGAAAGCGACAGCCATTCGTGGATTTCAGGCTATCTTGGCAAGACCTCTTCAGTGTAACTGCGTATTACTTTTTTGCATAACTCATTTTTCAGTTGCATTTAATCACTTTTCCCATGAATAATTTCACAGTATAGCAAAAGCACTGTAGGATAAATAATCCAGGATTTGGTGTAGCATCATCCAACACAAGTGAAAGGAATGAAATGTTTCTTAATATTTACAACTGTTACCTGCTTATTGTATGTGTGATATGAAATCTTATATATAACCTGGAATATATTACTGAATGCTATGATTACAATATGTAATTATCTTGTTGATTTTTATGTGAAGTGCACAAGATTGGTATGAACATGACATGGCGCCTGTTACCATTAGTAAGTGTATATCATGTACGTGTGTGTACAGCACAGCAAAGATTATGAGTGTTTAGTGGCAGGAAGAGAAAATAGAAGTCTGCGGATGCTTTTAAAGATATTTGTGTATGGGAAACAGGTGCTGTATAATGTATTTAATGAAGCCTTCAGAATTCATTTTGAGGCCAAAGAGGTATGTTTGGTAAACCTGCTTTTGCCTTCCTTTTTTCTCTCTCCAGCTCAGAACACTGGAATCTCAACTCTGTACAGGAATTCGTATGGTGCACCTGCTGAAGATATCAAACACAATCAGGTAAGTACGGAAACTGAAATGTTACTGTTCCAGATGGCAAAAGACCAGTGTAAGATCTTGTATGGAAACTAAGAAAATCACTAAGATTGATAAATCTAGGTCAGAGGATCTGAGTCATCTGCTTCCACAAATGCTAGCAATTCCGTTGGCTTCAAACAAGCTACGTTCTTTATGCTAATAGATAGTTTCAGACCAAATTTCAAAAATATCCAACAGGTTATGACAGCATATGTACCAAAATTATCTAAGGTGTTTAAGCCTGTAACTCATCATGAAATCAAGAGGGGCTTGAGACCTGAATGCCTTTAACGATTTGGAGATGTGTGGCACAGACTACAAAAGCCAAGCTAATGTGAATGGGCATTTCTACTGTCTCTGGTATCTCGCGATGTCCTGTGCCAGTGAGTTTGGTTAAGTCTGGTCACATCTTACTGCTTGAGTATAGCCATCATAAATTTTAACACCATTGATGATGCCACATGGCTCACGTGCTAAGGCACCCTAGCAGAAACTCAAGTATTGAACAGGCCTGGAGATGGAACCCCCTGTATCTTCTGCAGGGATGTGTATAATACACTTAACGTGTAATAAAAGCCCACCGTTTTGCCATTTAGTCACTCCAGAATCATGATTGTAACAAGGCTTTTTGCCTGGTTGGTTTTTTAATGTATGCATTGGGGCATGAGTAAGAGAAAATCTAGACTTTCAGTGGCAAGGACACTTTTTCATGCATATACATCCAAGCCATTCAGTCTAGTACTTTGGGACTCTTTTAAAAATGTCCTGTCCCTGAAAACCAGAAAGCAGTAAGTATGTCTGGATAAGGTGGGCATTACACAAATGCAATGGGCAGCGTGGTTGCTAAGCTAATGCACTCACAGAAAAAGGTGCAATATCAACACGTGTGGCATTCACACAGCTGGTATTTCCACTATAGTATTTCCTCAGTCCCTGGGAAAAAGACGTTTTTCTGCACCTGTAGGCTTTTGTTCAATCATTATGTGTAATGCTACTTTATACTCACTTATCACAACTCCTTAATATTTTCACAACTTCACTATGTAATATGCAAAAGTTACAGCATTTTTTCAACTAGAGAAATGAGACAAAAAAACATTCAAGTAAAGCACTTAAAATTAGTAGTAATATCAGACAGGTAAATGAATATTTATTAAAATGGATGAAAAAGATTTTTCTCTGAAAATTTTACTAGATTACCTGAAATTTCAATTTAAGGAACTGATACTTCAGTTCTAATCCACAAACTTAAGGTGAAGAAAGTTTCTGATATTCTTTGCCCCTATTTCTGTTTTTTATTTTGCTTTTCAGTTATGCAGTATTTGCCATGATGCAGCCTATTCCTTCTTTGTGTGAGCCTGTTCAGTGCATGAAGGTGTTTCTCCTTTTCTTGCATTTAAAGAGATGAAACCCTTCTAATTAACACAGTATTCAGGGAAAAGGGTATAAGGTATTGCAACAGCAGGTGCACTCTTCACTGCAGTCATGAATCAACTAATTTGATTTTGGGGGTAAGAGTTTGAGCAAAACCAAAGCAAACAAACAAACCAACCACAAAAAACCAAAATCAATTTTCCACCTTTTCCCACTTACTTCCTCAAGTAAATGTCAAGTTTACGACTGACATATCAGAAATAATATTTTTAGCATAAAAGAACACAGAAATACTACTTAAGTCCCCTATTTTCTACTCAGAAGTTGACCATCTCTCGCTTTTTGGCATATAAATAGGTTGCTTACTGTAGGGTTTTTCTCCTGTGTCCAAAATTAAACACCTGTGTTTGAATATCTGAAATGAAGCGAGGGGCTCAAGCTCACATACACCTTGATAGCAGTACTAGAAATGGAAACTAGAGTATTTATGCTCCCTTGTGCTGCTCTAATATTGTGCCCTGTGTTGTGAGATCACTTATAGGATTGTTAAAGGACGTAGACAGCCTTTTACTCTCTACTCGTACAGTCCAATACAGACATGCTTTGAAAGAGTGTCAGAGAGTTTGGACATAGCAGTGCAACTGTTCCTCTCCTCTTGAAGGAGCATTACTGAGTCTTGCAGAGTCAGCAGGATCTGCAAAGTCTTCTGACACCAAGATCTGAGCAGCGATGTTCCCAGTAACAACCATTTGAGGACTGAAAGGCTCTATCATTTTGAAGTCACAAAGTCTGCCCAAACTTAATAGAGGTGGCAGAGGGTGAAAGGTAGCATTCCAACTATAAAAACAGAGACTCACTAGGGCTGTCTGAAAAAAACTTGATGGCAAACGTCGGTTAGGGGACCACCTGTGATTTTTTTTCTACATATCATAAATATTTCAGCTTCGAGACAACTTGCTGGAATGTGGCAACAACACAAGATTGCCAGCATGAAGTGTTGAGGAGGTGGTAAGATGATGGTTCATCTTAATAGTAGCAGAAGAACACATTTCAGAGCACTTAGCTTGAAACTTTCTCATGTCAATGCCCTGAAGACTATAAATGGTTCTTAAGGATATGGTGTCACTCTAAATCTCACTTGTGGCAAAGGCAGCTGCAGAATGTTAATGTTTAGCATCTTTGGAGTGTATGTCAGTTCCATTAAAATTCTTCAAGACTTGAGCTTTGCCCACCAATGTTTGCTTTATATAACTGCAAAATAGTCAGACAGTAATACACAGATTATAGTAATGAAAGTAACTGTAAGCTGTGCCACTTGAACTGCATGTGAAGTAGACCAGCATCTATGGCAGCAATAATATTAAGTAATACACGTGTTTAATGGTTATATTAAATAAACAAACGTAAAGAAATGTAATGACAAGACAGAGCTGCAGAACTAACTCACTACCATGCAATACCTTGAGCAGATGTTAAGGTGCTGTACTTGCAGCATGATAAACATAGCCTGAGATTTACTCCTCCTTCCATCCTGTTGCCCACCGTAAGTTGTATCTAACAAGCTGTTGGTATTACTACCTTTCAGGTTTCAACACAGCCAGTTCCACAGGAGCCCAGCAGAAAAGATTATGAACCATATCAGCCGTTTCAGAATTCAACAAGAACCTATGATGAGTCCTTCTTTGAGGACCAAGTGCATCATCGTCCACCTGCAAGCGAATACAACATGCACCTGGGACTAAAGTCAACTGGCAACTACGTCGACTTCTATTCAGCTGCTCGTCCCTATAGTGAACTTAACTATGAAACAAGCCACTATCCAGCCTCTCCCGACTCCTGGGTTTGAGACTTGGGCAGATACAAAAGCTCCAGGAACTGTGCATGTGCATGCATACCACAAGACATTTTTTTTCCTGCAAATTTAGTTTGTTAAAGCCTGTTCCATAGGAAGGCCCAGATAACCAGTATGGAAAAAATAAGAGATTTTTTTTAGAAGGCTAAAAGATACGAAAGCTAAACCTGGGAGTAACTAGAAAGAAATATATGTATACATATATATATTTTACAGTGTGGGGCAACTTTACTGTTGGCCCGTAGAGTCTAAAGTTCAGTGCTGTATATTGAATGTGGCTGAAGGAAGGAGGGAGAACACGACAGTGGATGTGGGTCAAGAGTTAAGCACAAGTAACTGAGCAGCGTACATACTTTATGGGGAACAGCTTCTCACACTTTGTTTAATATCCTCATTCATTGTGAATCTAGGCTTCAAGTTGCATTTGGGGTTTCCTCTGTACAGCAAGATGTTTCTTGCCTTTTGTTAATGCATTGTTGTAAAGTATTTGATGTACATTACAGATAAAAAAAAAAAAACAAACAAGTGCATTGTGTATATTACACCAATGCCACAGTGTTTCTTCATCTATGGTTCTAAATATTGCTTCAATTTCAAATTTTGAAAGATGTATGAATTTCCAGTTTTTTGTTTTCTTTTCCCCGGTGCGTTTTAACAAAAAAAAAAGTGAAAAAAATTCAAAAAAACAAAACGGAATATTTAGCAGTATTGTTCGTTCTGATATGTGGATTTGTTTGTGGCAACTAAAAAAAAAAAAAAGGCATTCAGCAGTTTCTGACAATTAACATTCATCATTCCACACTCCTTGTCAACGAAGTGCTTTTTCACTGCCTAAAATTTTAGATGTAGATATTTGAAATAGATTTTTTTCATTTATACCAGTTTTCTTTATGATGATACAGTGTTAAAAGAAAATAAATTACAATTGATCTGTCATCCATATTTGCTAAGAATGTCTATTTCCAAGAACCTACCATACAAATACACATTCTTACTTGTGTGTGTCCACGTATGCATAGTATTCTGTGTGCGTGTGTGTGTGTTTGAGTGTGTGTGTGTTTGTGTGGCGTAAGACTTCTTTTCATCCAGTGTTTTCCTTGTTCAAGCTTTAATTTTTTGTTTGATTTTCATTTTTTTAAACAGTGGAAACTCCAGTATGTGCTTCCTCTTACTCACTTTCTTAACCATTGATAGCGATTCAAAATTGTTAGGCCACATACTCTCAAAGGAAGGGGTTATCAAATTATTTTTTTCACTGACTCCTTCACCTTTAGGTGCCATTTCCTTTAAAATAGCATCTCTCTATCTTCTCTTGAGGAAATGTCATTACTCTCCAACCACCAATCAGCAAGTGCTCAAGGAAGGCAGAGTTTGATCTTGCCATCTCCCTGAGGGAATGGAAAACAAAGACCCAGCAGATTTAAGTCTGGAGTCTCCAACTTCTTTGGGCTATACAAGAGTCCAACTCGGGAATCATTGGGACAATCATTTATTTTAACCCATACCAAAAAGAAAACCTGATACCCAAAACACATTCCTCAAATATGAAATATACCGACCATTTCTGTGCATTTAAAGTGAAACCCTCAAAGACAAAAAATGTAAGGGACAGAGATTTTATTTTTTTTTTTTTTAAATTAAAAAATAAAAAAGGAAACTAAGCTAGGAGGCCAGAAGAGCTGACATGTTCATCTTAGCTCTTGGGATTCCTGAAGTAAAAAAAAAGAATCTAGCGTTTCTTCATTTCTTTGATTCAGGCAACAGGTCAGCATACAGTTTTCACAGCATAAAACCCACCACAAGTGGCGTAGTTGTAAATCGCTTGAATTACAGTTAAGGAATTTGTTTTAGGTTGCAAACATTTCTGTGATTAGTCATTGTAATAGTCTTAACATCACCTGGCGCATTTCTGGCAGTGCGCAGGGCGGGGAAGTCTCTCCCAACTCATCGCCTGCTCTATAGGACACAGCCCGAGTAGTTCACGCAGGCAAGTATTGTGACGTAGAATTGGTTTCTTGGTAATCTAGGACTATAGTTTAATCTTTTTGGCAGCTTTTCCCAGTGTACGATATGTAACCTTATCTGCTCTTTGTAGTAAACGGGGAAAAAAATCGCATGCAAAAAAATTTTTAAAAAATTTAAGAAAGGGTGGGCGGGAGGGACACAGCGGGCCAGATGTATAGTGAGGTAGATAAAAATATTATTCATAGTTTTGGACACAGGTTGTTTATATTTTATTTATTACATTGATTTTAATAAGATAAGTGACATTTGCAGTGCTCTTTTGAACAAAGCACATTTTCAGTATAAAAACTTTTTTTTAATAAAGAATGTCACTCGCAACTTGAAGTTCTTCTTGACTGCCTGATAACCACCACGCTGGTGCAGTTCTCCAGGCGCAGGATTGCCAACAGGCTGAAGGGATCTGTCATTCCGTTTGAAGTTCTTAGGACAGGAGGTTATTGTAAGTTGGATTTATTTCCATTCTTCAAACTACTGAAATGCCCACATTGCCCCCTTTCAGCTCCTCTTAGGAATTCCTTGGAGTCAAAAGTTGACCATTGCTCAAGTGGGAGATTCTGGATCGATGAAGTGGCATAAAATACCTTTTGTCTATAGTTTGTGTTGTTTTGTTTCCATTCCTCTGTAGTGGCAAGTGCTCCGACTGATAACGTTCATTCTTGCTGTACTGAGTTTTGAGAAGGTGTTGAATTACCTGGCTTCTTATCCAGGCTTGGAAATCCAACACTGCCGCCATACTGAGCAAGATATATATGATGCATTTTTTTCAATATTGAGGAAAGTATCATTACCTATTGCTGTTCCCTTCATTCTTGTACTAGATCACACACAGAAATAGAGAAGAAACAAAACTGTTCCAAAAAAAAATGTATAAAATGCAATTGATGTACTGTAAAATGTCGGATTTCTTTTTTTTTTTAACAAGCTTCGTATTAGAATCTTGTTCAGCTGTGTAGAGCTATATAAATCTCACTGTTTTATTAAATGCTGTTTATGGTCTGGAAGGAATGGTTAACCTATCTCAAGATTAACAAATTTGCACTAACATGAGCAATATTGATTTGAAAAAAAAATAATATTAATTCAATATTTAAAAGATAAACTATGATTTTAAAGGTATATTAACACTGAAAGTACATTTTGACAAATAACATATTTAAGCCCAAATATAAATGGTTATGTCAGATAACACAAAAGAACTATAACAATATAGATTGAGAAAAAAAAAATGTGTTTCACTGTACATGTTGCTAACATGTACAAGGACAAACTCATATTGACATATTTTCTATTAATAAATCCTACTGTATTGTGGAGAATCGCTGGTCATAGTGCAATATGTTTAAACTCAGAAGTTGACTCCATAGAGTGATGCCTAGCTTCACACAGCCAACAAACCCCTTTATTTTAAATATTAATCGGATAGCTAACTTTCAGGTCTCAAGTCATCCACTCCCCCCTCCCTCTCTGCCAGGCTTATGAGCACAACCCGCTCTACAACAGCAAGCGAAGGGGAAAGGTATTTTTGGGGAGAGTGTCAACACCCAGCTCACCCCTAATTAGGGATGCAAGAGCTCAGCAGCCACCGCTTAGAGAGAAATAGTTTATCTACACCTGTAGAAAAAGCTAAAAAGTTCAAGGCTGGTGCTGCTGGATAGGAACATGCTCTAAAAAATACGGTCTTGGCCCAGTGTTACGTAGACCGTGGCCAAGAAATGGAGAGCGAGCCATTAATTTTCTTGTGCGTTGCTGAGAGTGCCGGCGTGCGGTGCATGTAAAGGCTGGGGGATAATTGTTTCCTGGGACTGGGTTGCGTTAGCCTGCAGAAGCATCTCACCGGGGAGCCTTGCCACCCAAATCTGAAATGCTGACTTTTTTTTTTTTTTTACACCCTTGGCACAGCACAGGCTGTGCAGGCCCGTGCGCTGCAAAGGAGGCTTCCTCACCTCCTCCTCCCCTCTTACTCGCCCTCTCCTGCTGACAGGCAGAAAGAGATCCAAATTTAGTGATTTTGAGCGTTATTGCTCAGATCAGGGGGAGCGGTGAGAGGAGTGGGAGGGATGGAGACAGCAATCCAAAGGGCCGGGGCCGGGGGGGCGGGGACGTGGAACGAACAAGGGGCCTAAAAATACAGAAACTCAGAGCTGGTGCATTTAATAGCAGCAACGTGATGCACACGAAGCTTTATGCTAGAGAAGAGGGAGGGAGCAGCAGAGTGAAATCACAGGTCACTCACTGTTGGGTCTGTCCGGCTTCAGCCAGCAGAAGATGCTGGACATGAGGGCAGCGACTGCTTACTGCTGTGAAGCCAAGGAGATGAATGAGGCTCTTAAAAAAGACCTTAAAACTAAGTCCAAGACTGTTTAGGCCAAAAAGACGTAAGAGGAAATGGCCTCAAATTGCACCAGGGGAAGTTTAGATTGGATATCGGCAAGGATTTCTTCTCTGAAGGGGTTGTCAAGCATTGGAACAGGCTGCCCAGGGAAAGTGGTTGAGTTGCCATCCCTCAGGTATTTAAAAGACATGTAGATGTGTCACTGAGGGACATGGTTTAGTGGTAACTTGGCACTGCTAGGTTAATGATTGGACCTGAAGATGTTAAAGGGCTTTTCCAACCAAAACAATTCTATGGCTCTATGACATTAGGCAGCTAAAACAGGGGCAACTTTTTGCAAAACGCCCACCTTGCCCCACCACCCTCAATGGCAGACTGTGGTCCCCCCAGCAGGTACATGGGCTCGGTGCGCACAGAGGACAATCCCACCAGGGACTCAGCCCGCAAAGGCCCCTTCTATCAGCTGGGCAGTAGCCGGCACAGCTGCGTGGTGGAGCAGCCCCCGCTCTGGGCATTGCTGGGGCTGGGCTTGCTGAGGAGGAGAGGCTCCAGCCACTTGCAATTCAAAGCCCAGCATTTTCCCTGGAAGCCAGGTGTGCACCAACGTCTGCTGAGGAACTGTGCTGTGCTGGCCCTTTTCCAGGGAACAGGATTTTAAATACCAGCCTAAAGCCAGTTTCAGACATTAAGGCTGGAAGTGGGAGATTAGAGTTTCATCCCCAGGCGAGGGGGTTGAAGCCTGCAGCTGATACTTATAGGGAGGTGGGCATCCTCGCCTTCCAGGCTCTTCTGAAAAACAAATAAAACAGTGACTATCATGGTTTTTGATAGCCTGGGTTAGGAGCCCTTATTCCTAACTCTTGCTACGCTCTTCTGAGGGCCAAGCCTAACAGCTCCATCTAACACAAGCACTTCAAGTTCTTTCTCCCCCACCTTGCCTTTTGCACCATCTCGACTGTACCACATTGTCCAGAAGGTGAGCACACCACATTCCTCTGCAAGTCCAGCCAGGCACGCTCTTTGAGTGCTGGTGCCAGCCAGGCACAGGACTCTAGCAAGGCACCATGCCAATATGATGTTCTTAAACTTAATTCCCAGTCAAACTCACTTTTTAGTATTTTTAATGCAGTTTAAAAAGCAGTTTCCTTCCTCCGTGGGCATTGGTATTACTTTCCCAGGAGAAAGCACGTGCTAAGTGCCTGCAAAGTGTAAACTTTTAGCTTACACCTAATTTTAAAGGCCATAGAAGTCCATGGAAAGACTTTCATCAGCTTCACCGTGGATCAGGCTCAAAGTGAAAACAGGTGAAGTGGTGAAACCTTCTTAAAAGACAAGCACATCCAGGCCACTCTTGCCAGCATGCCAAAGGCTGTAACCTTCAAATAGATAAAAGGAGCAAAAAAAAGCAAGTTATTCGCTAGTACCTGGCTGTCAAATTTTACTATAGAGCCTTTGGTTCTTTTTATTTTCACTGCTTTAAGAGAGTGACATAGATAAAAAGTACTAGCAGTGACTGACTGTTGCAGTTAATTTCTGCAGCCAGACGAGTAGTTTCAGACACTGAAATACCTTTTGTTTCCAGACAAGCAAAACCTGAATCTTGCCAGTAAATCTAGGAAAGCAGAAATCAGATCAGCAGTGGTTTGCTGATTTATTATTTTTCACAGATTCAATCAAGACATTAATTCACATAAGCCTTTTCATTTATACATAGCCCAGTGGCTATGGGTGTTGCTTTTTACATTATTTACTTATTTTACGAGTGTTATACAGACAGAAATGGTTGATAACTAAACACGTCAAGATAACAACTAGTGCATCAAGGCTGAAGAGAAAAATGTGTGGCAGAGAATTCAGGCTACTGTGTACAGACACAATCAATTATCTCTGTTTGACATCAACTGATAGGGAAAAAGAAAAGCATCTACTGTATGAAGAACAACATCTTCCATAGCAAATATAAGTCCCTTTAAAAAAAGACTTACACCCTTTCCCTCCAAGAAACCCACCACAATCTTTTCCTCTAAGCTACCCTGGGTTTGTCTTTTTATTGAGGTGGCAGGAGGGGAGGAGAACTACGTTTTGTGTTGCTTTTGTTGCTGACTGAGGTTTGTGGGCGTGAAGGCAGCGGCCGCTCTCTGCAGCGCTGAAGCAGCATTAAGCAAACCAAAATCTGCAAAATAACAGCCACATTTGCAAAATGTGACAACCACCACTTGTAATACTCTGGCTATAGCTGCAGGCTCACAATCACAGGAAATACAAGAAAGAAAAATTCCAGTGGCCGGTTCTTTTGAAGTAACAGAATCACAGAATCACA